>JAWVGU010000184.1:0-600000 GCA_037039885.1 Miamiensis avidus | reverse complement strand
AAAGATAACCCGCTATTGCCTTTCTTCATTTAAATACTTGTATTCGACATAGTTATCCAGCGACTACATACTATCGATTTTGGTATTTCCCTTGCTGAGTTTAGACTTTTAAATGATGGCGCCGCGGCGGTGCATATTTTGTGAAAGATTCAAATGTGTTTCATTTTCAAGCCATTGCTTTTGTTTGTGATATTGCACATAGAAGGCGTAAAGCAGGTGTGCCAACTGTCTCCTATTTTGGGTTTGGAAGTGATTACTTTGAAAATTTACTTTGGAAATCAAATTGCGACCACAGAACTCTAACACCTCGTGCAGTTGCTAATTGTAGCTCAGAGTTTCCATGATGAGGTCTTCGTAGAATTCTAGAATATCGAAATTACTGCTATTTATGTGTATTTCTTCTTCGTTTCTTTTTATATTTTAATGAGCAGCAGTTGACTTTCTATTTTCCAGCTAATTTTTCGACTAAATTACCAACTGCAGTTCCCTTTGGCGTTCCTACTCCTCCAGTTCCCATTGCTTCTACTGTTCCTGCAGATCTTGTTTAGAAACGGACAGAATTTGCGCGATCAAGAACTTCATTATGCCTTTCTGCAGTTCGAAAAAGGGAGCAATTTTGAAGTAAAACTCTGCTATCTAGGGCATCTTTCTGTCCTCGTACGCAGGGAAAATCTTCCGATAAATATGCAGCGTTTTCATGTACGACTCCTACCCTTTATACACGTTTTTCATTCGGAACTGAACGGTAGAATCGATGAAGTAGGCTCTCGCCAGTGAATAGTTGCACGAAAAGTCGAGTTTGGAAACGCCAATTTCTTCGTTGGACACGACGAAGAATTGGTAGTAAAGATTTTTGGCAAACGAAATAGAAACTTCGATTTCCTGAAAAAAATGTTCTTGATCGAAAAACAGTTCCCGTTCGTTGATTTTCTTCAAATTAGCCTGCGTTTGCAACTCCTGCTCTCTAATCTTTTACTTTTTTTCCTGCAGTTCTATTTTCTTTTGACTGTTTTCATAACTAGATGCATCGATGTTTTCGCAGCTTTATTTAATTTCTAAATCGAAGTCCGCCTCTTCTTTCTCCTGCACCACTCGCAATTTTTCTAAATTAACGAGTTTGTTGTGCATTTTCACTTGTTCCAGGGCTCGCGATTCTATTATTTCCATCCCAATTTTGGCTATTAAAAGAGTAAGTTTTAGATATTTTATTTTCGTAAAGGAATAAATTGATGTCAACCTTTTAAAACGAGGAGATCTCCGTAAAGAAGGGAGTGTAATCCCTTTCGATTCCTGATTTGCTTTTTTATTTCGTTAAATTGGAAAAATTCTCGCGATAAATTTTAAGAATTAAAGCTTTTGATTTCCGAATCTAGGATCTGCACTTCTAGTTAGAAGGCCTAAAAATCTATTATTCTTTAGACATAATCGTAAATTTCTTCAGTTTCAATGGTTTGCGAATCGATTTACTGGGCGTCCGATTGTTTTTTAATGTTTTTTATTGATTGTTTCTCTTCGAATACTTGAATCCGATAAGAGAAATACGAGATTGGTAAGATAAAATACTTTATCTGCTTTCAAGAGAAACTGTCTCGTTACCATAGTCATCATAATTAGCGATTTCTTTTTTACTTGTGAAATCATTTTTTCCTAATTTGTTTAATAAAATTATAATATTTCGTAAGGGAGAAAAAAATAATTAATACTTAAGCTGTAACGTACAAGGGAATGTCGTTTTTCTTTAGGTAAATCACAATACTGTTGGTAAGAAATAACGTTTTAGGAATTAATTATTATTTTTTTTAATTATTTTCTTTTCTGAGTTCGTTTTGAGATGTGTATTTCTGCTAAATTGAATCGAATTTTTATTTTAAAGACAGTTTTTTGCGAGATTTTCTTTTGCTGCTAGGCATTTCTACTTGCTCTTACTATTTGTTTACTTCTTACTCTTAGTTTTCACTGATTTTATTGGAAATTAAATTTTCAATTTTGATAATCAAAAAATTCCTTCTTCTTTGATTTTAAATTTTATCCATCATTTCCTTGTCCCAGTCAGTGGCCTTTTTTTAGGTTAAGACTGCGACTCTCTTCAAGAAACTGATATTTTTCTTTTTCTTCGTTTCGGCTTGACTTATGACTTCTTCTTTCTGTTTAGATTCTTCATAACCCTCCTGTTCTTTTTTCGCATCAATAACTACAGCAACCTCATCTTAAAACTAAAACCTATCGAAATTGGTTTCCAAATTGAGATGTTTAAGAATTGGAGACCCTTGTCGACTTTCCTCCATATCTTCTCGTTCTTCTTTGATCTAGGTGATTTCGTTCCTCAAAATGTCTATAAATTCTTTATTTTTCGACTACTACTACTACGACTTCTTTTCCTGAAGTTAGATCGATGTATTGCTCCCAAATCGGCTTCTACTTTCGTCTTTTCCTGACTGAGAAGTGCCCAACGACGAAGAAGAAGATGAATTAGACATTTTTCTAGCCATTTTTTCATATTCATTATCATTTTCATTTTAACTGAAATCGCTTGATTCATCTTTGTTTTCAAAATCGGAATCCAATTGACCCGCATTATCCTAATCCTCCCCCATTTCCTCGATATTCTGCTTTAGAATTTCCAAATTTTGCAAACTCATCGAAGCGGCTCGGATGTAGTCCCCTGCCTGGTTGTATTGCCAGTGAGTTTGGTAAAAGATGGCGAGGGCTTTCGCAATAAGCGCTATATAAAAGTGAATATGCGGTTCTATTTTAACTTCTTTTTCCTCTTCATCTTCACTTCCAGAATTGTCGTTGTTGTTTTTTTTTTTATTTTTCTTTTTTTTTCTGGCGTAAACTTCTTCATATTTTTTGCTTTTGTTTATTTTTTTTCAAGTTTTTGCATTTAAACCGTGGAATATAGGCGGAGATTTTCGAACTGCAGGAGCAAATACTGCAAAATATCGTCGGCCTCGTTGATGAGTCCCAACTTCATCATGTTTTCGAGAAGTTTGCACTTTATGTAGATGGTGAGAAATTTGAGCGACAGGTACAGAATTCGCGTGTGATTTTGGTCCAAATAGTACTTTTTGTGTTTCAAATACAGTCGACACTCTTCCAACAGTTCGCGATACAGTTTGTGGGCTTCTTCGTAGCGCGACAAAGTGAACAAATAGCTGGCAATTTTGCACCTAAGGATGATGGAATCTAGCTCCTGCGAGTCTTTCATGTAATTTAGTCCATACTTCTGCATTTGCTCGCTTTCCTGCTCCATTTTCCTCAGCTCTGCCACCTGTTGGTAGTAATAATACGTCCACACGGGCTGTCCGTCCTCCTCGTGCAGCTGCGCCAAAATCAGTTTGAGGTCAGTCATATCTTCGCTCACGAACACGTTCATGATCGTTTCGAAGTGCGTGATGGCTTTGTATCGGTTTTCAATTATTCTTTGCAAAAGATCGGAATCAGCGAAAAGTCTGTCGTCGGTCAACTGCGAATCGATTTTGTTTTCCTCCAAAAACAGTAACGCATACAAATACATCACTTCCCGGTTCAGCTGGAACTTCGCCTGCGATCCGGATTGCAAAAAGTAAATATATTTTTCGCTGATTTGCAATACCGTGTGCGCGTTCTTGTATAGTCCGAAAATCTTGTAGTTGATCACCATTTAAAACAAAAGCGCTATTATCAACTCATATTGGTGTGAAAACTTTAAAATCTCGTAGATTTCGTCCTATAATATAAATTTATTTTTTTGGTAGATTTAGTATTTGTATCGAAATAATAATAACTATATTTATTAAATATATTATAATCTATTTATATATTTTTTTATTATCATTTATTACCCCTATCAACTCGAAATTTCCTACCATAAAGTTAATCAGAATACCCCAGTCAATGAACTTTAGTCTTTCAAGCCGCATTTCATTCAATTGTTCTTCGAGAATTTGGTTGTTTTGACCGTGTACCATGCGATACTTTTTGATTTTCAATTTCTAATATTTGATTTGTTCTTCCAAAATATACTGTTGAACTGCAATCATTTCAATGACATCCTTTTATGAATAACAATATATTCAAAAATAAATCATAAAAATGCAATCATTTATTTATTTTACAGCCAGGCGGCCTTTAAAAAATTTCAATCTTATCATTCGTTCCATCACGGTGTTTCTTTGCAGCGTTTTCTGATTTTTGTAGCTGAGATACTCGTACTACTCGCCCTCTTCCGTTTCCAAGATTTCAGGTTGAATTCTCTGGGGCCTTCTATTTTGAATGATTGAAAGTTCGTAAAAAAGCAAATTGAGTTGCTGTTTATTCTGAGTCAGATAAATCAGATTCTCCAAGATTCGTTCTTTTAAAAGCATGACTTGCACATCGTGAAATTCCTGCTAAATGTCTAATTATCCGTACGCGACAGTAAGCAGCGACAAACTTCTGTTCCTTTCCTTCATGGAGGGCAGCATCAGGAGGAAGCGTCCGTACATGAAATTCGTGTAAAAATTGCCTCCCTGTTCCACAATTGTGAAATTGTCCAATTTGTCCACAAAATTTATCGCCAATTCGTATTTGAAACCGCTATTTTTTTTTTATTATAATTAATTTATCAATCAATCAACACATCAATTTATATTTATCAATTACTCAAACTCCAGGATTTGCGTGCTTTTTTCGTACAAATCCAAACACAGGGCGAAATAAGCGCTACCACTGTTCGAAGTGATAGCAAGGTACTTTCGGAATTTCGGGTATAGTTTGTAAAATTACGAATTGTAGTTTAGATATATCACCAAATCTAGTTGCAATATCAAGTGGTTCATAAAGCCTTTGAAGCGGAAGCAACAGTAGTTGACATCTTTGGAAGGAGGAATCAGAGTGTTCAGTTTCTACAGGGCCAAAGAGTGTTTGAATTAATATATGTACGCATAGCATTACAAAATGAGGAATTCTCTGTAGAAAAGGTCTTTTACGCCTTATGAAACGGGCTCTAAACTGAGAGTCCATCTGTTTTTTATATTTTTTTAAATAAATAAAAATTACAAAATTTAATTTAAATTTTTTTCTTTTTTTTACTCTTTAGCCTTGTTTTGAAGACACTCC
Organism: Miamiensis avidus; assembly: GCA_037039885.1. NCBI lineage: Eukaryota > Ciliophora > Oligohymenophorea > Philasterida > Glauconematidae > Miamiensis > Miamiensis avidus. The sequence goes on along the minus strand of JAWVGU010000184.1, from coordinate 594,921 downwards.
ATCGCATACAGAGCCAAATTGCTAGCATTTTTCGTTTGGTTGGTGTCGAGTAGGAACAAAATTTCCAGCTTAAGAGTATTGAAGAGTCTGATGCAATTTTTCGCCGAAGAAGTCATATAATTGTAGGCTTCTCCCCTTTTGATCAGCCGGTTTTTGATGGCCTGAATTAGTTCAGAAGCTGCTTTTTGATTTTTGATTTCCTAGCCCCTCGTGCTCTTTAAGAACGACAAATATGCTTGCAAATACTGAATATTAAGTTAAAAGTGCTCTAGTTTTTATCGGAAACTGACAGATGACGATTAAGAGCAGAACGAAGAAGAAGAAGAAGAGCCAGAATTTTAAAAATAGTAAGTGCGGTCTAAAATAATACTTTATTCTTTATTTGCTTGCTGAGTAGGGTCTATGTATGAAAAGCGCGAGTTGTTTTATTCATCATCTTCTTCTATAACAATGCTTTCCTCGTCGCTATCGCTGTCTTTTTGCCGCGGCTGAACACTCGCCAACTTGTTGCTTAGGTCCATTTGTCTTTTCTTATTTCCCATAGACTCTTGCTAAGCTTTGACTTCGTATGGCAATAGCATTTGCTGGGTTTCGACTCCCTTTTTTTGCTAATTTTAATCTTTTTTTTATGTACTATCTTCTTGATAAGCCAAAGGGACTGCCTGTAAATTTAGTCTTCTTTTTCTGTTTTGCTCTTCCAATTCACGTAGAGAAGCTAATTTAAATAAATTTACAGGATATTTTTTAGTTTTATCTGTAACATCATATTGATCTCGTTCGAATCCACCACTCAAACTCCTTTCTTCTTCGCTTTTAAAGCTGCTATTTTTATAGCTAACTCTGCTACTTTATCCCAGTTGCTCCTATTACTGTTCTGATTCCGAAGTTTACTCGCTTTCTTCATCTTAGTCTGAATATCTTTACAGAATGCCCAGGCTGTTATTCGAAATGTCATTTAAATCTCTTTGCAACACTGGATTTTAATTTCGATAGTTTTTGCTTCCACTCAATTGAACGTTCGCTGTCGTACTTCCCTGCTGCGTTTTCTGTAACAATTAATTTTCAATATCATCTAAATTAACTATTTTCGAAACAGCCACGGCAGAAGAATTAGAAACAGATTTTGTGTTTTTTTCAAAATGTTGATTTTACTAAATAACTTAATTAGTGTTTTTACTCTTCTAATCTAGTTTTTTTTTGGCTTTTTGTTAATGCAATGATTGACTCAAATTATTGGCCTGAGATTAAGGCAGCTATTTAATTCCATGTTCTATAAATTACGAAGCTTCTTCTAAAGACAACTCGGCTTCTTCATAAAGTCCTGTATATATTTTAGATATGGATGATAAAAAGGGCAAATGGTTTGTTATTTTAAGATTATATATTTATAGTATATGTTTTTATTTTTGTCAAAAAATTACATAAAAAAATACTTTTTTTTAAAAAAAAAATAAATTTTTTCTTTTAAAAATAAACTAAAATTATTAAATATTTTTATTTTTAGCGAAAATAATATTTTATAGTACCTTAAGACAAATAGGATTGGGCTATTAGCATATATAGTTGAGCAATGGAAGCCTAGACGGCTTGGGGACTCTAACGTGAGGAAATGGAAATCTAAGAAATCGACATCATAAGCAAGTCATTATTTGGAATATGAGAAGATTTTTTTTGTTAATTGTGTTTGCTTCTGCTGCTACTACTATTGCTACTGCTGCTTTCTTCATATTCTGAATCTTCTTCTAGTATTCCCTAGCCACCCAACGTCATATTTTTCATTTTTAGCGACTGACTGCTATTTAAAATGCTCGAAGACTCGCCAAATTTAGTTTTCAAAGTCCCCTTGACAGAGTCAATCAGTTTTAAAATGAGATCTATGCAATGAGAGTGCATGTTCATTTGATTCAATGTTTTCGCGACGAACAATGCGTGATTCAAAGATCTAACGAAAAAAAGTCAATAAATAAATTTAAATTTTTAATTTTTAATTAATAATTGAAAACTAAAAAACATAATTTTTTAATTACAAATAAAATTTTTTTAATTACCCTGAATATTCTTGCGGTTTGGAGTGCTTTTTCAGCAGTGCCTTTTTACGATTTCTCTTGCGATAGATAAGGAAATCGTGTTCTCGGATCCACTTTTTTCGTTATATTTGATTTTGCTCAAAATTTGACGCGGGTCTTGTCTGTAGCGAGGATCCGGCTGCGTCAAAATGTCCGAAATGAAAGAAAACGTGATAGGGAAGTTGTCATTGAGTTGGATTGTATGTTCCTTGACATACTCGAGCATCGAACAGTTAGCCAAATCAATCTGAAAATCAAATTTACATTAATAAAAAAGCTAAAAATGCTAAAAAAATAGCACCTTCTTAGCACTGTCTCCCAGTGTCATTACGTAGAGAATGAGAGCAGCCACGGAATAAATTTCACTGAGGAGAGGGGCATAAGCAATTTTGTGTCTTCCCATTCTTGAGGCCTCCAGAATTTCCGGAGCGAAAAACGACACCTCAAATGGCTCGATTTTGCGCGTGAAGTAATACTTCTTTTACTGCATGTCGCAGTAGTACAGCATTCCGACGCCGCAGAGACGATATTTGCGGTGGTCTTCTTCTGAAATGATAACATTATCGGGGGTTAGGCAGCCTTTTTTTGATGAAATTATTATTAGCAATTAAAATTAATTTATGATGTTGTCTTGTACTGTGACTGAGGCCGACGTCATCCAACTTTAAAATTATTTGAAACAGCCACTCCATGAAATAAAGGGTCTGAGAGTCCGTGTAATGCATTTGTCTTTCCCTTCTGCTGTGAACGACGTCTCGTAAATTGCAAATATAGTGTTCTTTGTAGAATCGCGCATAGTGTCTTTTATTTTTTAATAAAATTAATCATTTAATAATAGTTGATAATATTTTTAGTAGTACCCGAGACTCCTTTCGGAAAAGGAAAATTGGTCTTCCGGCAGCAGCAGGGAAAACGAAGTCTAACACAAGTCGTGTTTGAAATCTGTTAGCGAATTAACCTGCGCTTCAATGAGTGATTGGATTTTGATGTGCAGACAGTTCGCGTCTTTGATTGTTAAAAACGACATGAAGCGGTACTCGTCGGCGAAAACTTAGAGAAAATCAGATTTTTTGCGTCCTTTGCTTTAAGCATTTTTTCTTTCAGCTGTCGATTTGCCATCATCAAATTGTCTTTACTGCTGCTGTTACTGCTGCTGCTACTGCTACAGCTAATATTCGTATAAAAACTGTTCGTATTGCTTTTGATGCAAATTTTCGTACTTTTTTTTTGGTGAATTAAATTGGGATCTTACTATTTGGAAAAATTATCTTCTTCATTTATCTAAAGAGCATCCATTAAATAAAACCACTTTTGTTCCGCACAGGGTCTCTCGGAAATTTTATGAGCCAGTTTGAAGAAGCGTTTCCCGGTCTAAATTTCCAAAATCATGCGATTTCGCAGTTCATTGTACGCGATTTGCTCACAGAAAAGCTGGTCCTATTAAGTGAAAACCAATAGTTCTTGCTCGTATTTAGAATAGATGATTTTTTTAATCTGAATCGATAACTTATTGTCTAAGATTCCCGACCACTTATCATCTCTTAAAAGAGCAATGTCGACCAATTTTGATTTCCCTTTCGGACTGAAGTACCTTTTTTTGATTTATTTATTTATTGATTGATTGATTGATTGATTGATTTTTTTTTTTAAAATTTAAAAAAATTTAAAATTAAAATAAAATTTTACTTCTCAATTTCGGTAAAAGAAATGTCGTTTATTTCGAAAGGAATCAATTTTTTCTTTTAGGAAAACAGTTCTTCCTCTTGTTTTTTTTGCTGCTCGCGCATTTTTTGCTTCTATTTTTCAATATCTATCTCCTCACCTTCTACTTCTTGCGTTTACTATTGAGGTTCATTTTCTTCGCTATGACTGTCAAGTAAATGTTCCCCTGCTGTTCCCGGTCGTTGTTTTAAATATAAGATTTTTCATCTTGTTCTTGCTTTTTAAATCCCTGCATTTCCTAAATGAGTTCCCTTTTTTGTTGTTGAAACAAAAATGAAGTAAATTGACTCATATGCATCACACAATCAATTCTTCTGAATCCTGAAAACATAACGCCATCTCCGACCCCAATACAGAAATTCTTATTTTCGTTCTGCGCTACTTTTTCTTTGCGCTTGTTTTTCTGCACTCCGCTCCTTTCGTACTGCTTGTCCAACCGATAGTGGTGAAGCTATTACACCATATCTCTTTTCCGCGCGAGCAATTTCCGCAGGATGAAGGCCCTTGCGAAGTAGCTTTGGTGGTGGACGATTCTGCTGTCAAACCACATTTTTTTCGTCTTCTTTTTCCGCTCCTGGCCCTATGAAAACAGAAAATTTTTTCTCCTTCTCCCTCGCTCCAAATCATTATTTATATTGTTATTAGTGCCTTCTTCTTCGTTGTCTTGCTGGTTCAGCTGGTGTCGCCAAATTTCGTTTTCTTCGTCTTCTTCTTCTTCGCTTTCAAACTTTTCTTGCGAACTGAGGTCGACATCTTCGTACGACTCTTCGAACTGTTCGCCATTCAAAAATACATCACTCCGCTTGTAACGCGTCCCGAAGACCTTGTAAATGGGCACGGTTGAAGTGTCAGAAAGATGCGAATAATCTTTTTTCTTTTCTTTCAAAAGCAATTAATCAATAAAGTTATTATTGTTATTGTTGTTTTTGTTGTTGAGCTCTTGTTGCTGTTTTTTGCTTTAAAAATCAAAATCTTCACGCCCTACTTTTTCCTTTTCCTCTTTGCTTAACTTTTGCGAAGCCTTGCTGAAGGTGAGAAAAGTCCCGGCCAAAATGTAATTTTGTCTTTTTAGAAGCGATTCGATGGAATACGAAATGTACCCGAATCCCTAAATAACGAATTTAACGGAAAAATTAAAGAAAAGCAGAATCAGAAACTTCGCCAACAGTCCCACCGGATTACTGCCATTGTACTCGCCCCTTACACTCCCGCTTGGCTCTATATATTCGTACGAGTAGTACTTATCGGCGATATTCGCCAACAGAGAAGCATTCGTAAGAATGGCCAAATGACTTAGAAATTCTAGAATTGACACCCACACTCCGATCGAACTTTCGTCCTACGGAAACGGCCTTTGAACATACTTTATCAACTTCAATTTGTCTGTTTGCAACTCCGCCGTAATCCAAACAAAGGCGATGATAAACACCAACGGGAAAAGCAATCCGAAAAGGGATAGATAACTGTATTATAAAGCAATTTCCATGAATTCATCTACAGTTCCGTAAATGTCTTATGAATCGGAGAAGGGATTCCTTATTTTATAAAATAAAAAAATTTATAACATTTAATTTTATTATTAAAAATAAAATCAATTTACTTAAAGGATTCTTGTTCGATAAACTCGTTTATTTAAGAGTATCGGGAAGGATCGGAAAAGGGATTTTTATTTGAGTTATTTTAATTTTTATTTTGATTATTACCATTTTCATCTCTATTGCTATTGTTTGCATTATTTTTGTGAGTCTACTACTAAGGTGGAATTAAAAATTGAGATAAGTTATTCAAAGTAGTATTTCTACTGTTGTCATTTTCCAATTCAGAAGATTTTTAAAATTATTATTATTGTTGTTGTTGTTAATAGTTTTTTTATTTTTGATGTTGGGTGTCGTATTCGGCAAGAGCCATTTTAAGCTAAGCATATAATTCTAATTATATTTGTTTGGTTTATTTATCATCCGTTCCAGTTTCCTATTTCCGTTTCAAATTCTTTTGCCATAACTATATAATTGGTTCTAACGGCTCTCTTATGTTTTCTGCGAAAAGGAGCAGGAAAATCATTCCATAATAAATTTAGGCATTTTTATAACAAGTTTCAGCACACAGTAATCCCTAATAATATTATTTAATTATTAAATCTAATAAGACTTTTGAAATATTTAAAGAAAATTCTATTAAAAATTAATATTTACAAAGATCTTATTGAAGTAGATAATGGAGTATATAGGAAAAGCTAAATTCACAAATGAAAACAAGAATCGTTTCGTAATGTAGTTGGTTTCATAATTTCTAACATTTTCATGATTTTCTTTATCAGTTAGATATTTAGAAAGTTGCACCTGATAACCTTCGATTAGCTTTATGATTGCATAATTTAGAGAACTAGGTAACTATTAAAATTTTTTATGTAAAAATGAAATTTTACTAAATAAATAAATAGGTACAGTCAAATCAATTCTAATTAGTCTAAAGAATTGTGGAGTGTTCGGTGTCTGTTCATACAAAAGTTGTTAAATAAACATCAGAAAAAGTACCAGCTTGATAATGATAATAATAGTAAATAAATTGGAAACAATTATTTATTAACTAAATTAAATTACCAGACAATAAATGAAAATGCACCCAAGACACATCAAATAGTTTAAAACATAGATCTTTATTCTTTCGGAATATGGGTAAAATATTTCATTTAATTCATTATTGATCAGAGAACGCTAATAGTGACCTTAAAAACCGGTTCTTTCCTAAGACTCTATAAATTAAAATCATGATAATAATAATAATTCAATATTTGCAAATAAGCAATTTATAGATACCTGACTCATCTACTTTTTCTTGCTATTTTTTGTTTAACTATCCAAATTTTATAGCATATACATATTCCTAGTGGTTATAAAATTAATGAAAAAAACCCAATTTTTTAAAATTTATCTGCATACTTATTTCCTCCATTCTTAGCCCAAATTAGAAGACCAAATCATCTGATAACTGCTGAAAATAGTAGCTAATAATAATAATAAAAATTAAAGCTATTTCTCATAAGAATATTAAATTATATATTTTATTTTACAAGTTATAATGTAGGCAGGCGATGTCACTTCAAAGGACTATTGGAGTATAAAGCAGAATATGCCAAGAATTCCTATAGTAAGCAGTTGCTTATCGTAAAAGCCCAGAAAGAGGAAATAAAGGGCAATTTTTTCTCCATAATAAGCTCTTACCTATCATTAATATAAAGCAATAACATAACAAAAAAATATTAAAAATTTAATGAATACTTCATCGGCTGGAACAAACCAAGGGCATGAAAAGCGAAATGACCATAAAAATTCCAAATTCTTAAGTTACTTTTCTGAAAATTTTTTTACTCTTTTTCTGCCATTTTCTCCTTTATCAAATTTTGTTTTGTCTACTTTCCGTTTCGCCTGTTTGCCAGAAGGTTCAACAATTTGGGTATTGAAATCATCTTCCTTTGCTCAACCACTCCTTTTTCTAGCTCGAAACCCAAAAACGGTATCTATTATTTGATGCTTTTGTTGTCTTTAATCTGCTTTTATTATTAGTTGTTGGTACCTGTTTTAAATTATTTCACCTGCTGTTTTTCAGAAAAAAGAATTGCTCTTATATTTTCAGTGGTTTCCTTTTAAATGAGATGTAAGGGGGAGGGCTTTATTAAGAGATATCTTTTATTCAGAGCTTCGAAATACCTTTTTTTGATAATAGTCGTTTTAATTACAATTGAAATAACTAATTTATTGAAGAAAATTACTCTTTCTCTTTTTCATGGAAAGATTTTTCTCTTTTCTTTTTTTTTTCTTCGTTAACCTTCAGCATTTCCTCCGGCATTTCATTTTTGTTAAATTCTTCCTATTGATCCTTTTGCAATGGCATCGGTTTCAATTAGATTTGCAGATCTACAGTGTTGTTTTTATTCTATTTTTTCTGACTTGCTCTCTTGGTATTTTCACTTGTCTACTCCTGAGTCTCTGTGTAGCTCAACAACAGTGAATTTCTGCTTTTGTAAATATTAGAATATTGCAAATTCCCGTTATTTTGTTACATCAATGAACTCTTTTTAAATAAAGCTTCACTATCTTGAAATGTATACTTGCGCTTGCTTCCACCTACCCTCATTTCTTTCCGCTGAACACCCGGTACCAAATCACTATGTTCTGGCTGATAATTTTGCAAAATTGACTCTTTTTTCTTCGCTATAGTTGCCTGAATATTTTCGTGTTCCTTCTATATTTTGTCAATTTTTTTTTACTTTTTTTACTCATTTTGTGTTTTCAACACCGATTTTTTTCCTTTTTAAGGTAATTATTTAGAATTTCCATCACTCACAGTGTTTTTACTAATAATAGCAGTTCCTGCAACAGCATTTGAAAGAAAGCGAATTCTTTAAGAAGATTTCGAAATCTACTAGTTTTGTTGTTGATGTTGTTCAGCATCGCCCACTTTTTAAGTAATAAAAATAGCTTTTCCATTTTTTTATAAACTATTGAGTTGCTTTTATTATTCATTAGAGAGAAATTATTTTGGTTCATTGAGTTTATTTTTCAGATTAAAGAAAACTTTGAAGTTTTCATATTAAGATTGACCATGCAGTTCATAGTTGCTATTCAAAGCGAAAACATTGTTGATAATGCTCTGTTCTTATAAAAAATTTATATTTAGAGCTTTTCTCACTGTTGAGTATACAAGTTTAAGGCGTTCCATGCCTGAGTTAATTTTCATTTAAAAAAATTAAATTAAAAAAAGAAATATTTAAATAATAGAAACCCCTAAAATTTACTTGAAAACAATGAGATACGACCAGTTTCAGTTATTTAGTATTTTCTCCAAATTGCTTCGCATTTTTACTATTTTTTAAAGCTTATATTCCTTGGAGTTTCAAAATATTCGTGGTAAACTTCCAGAACATCGCTTTCCTTTTAAATTTGTGAAAATAATTATTAAGTTCCCTTCAATTTCTTTATTTAAATCCTATAAATACCAAAAAGTCCCACATATTTTTAATACTCTTTTGGGCCTGAACGGCAGATTGACAACCTCAAGTGCCTCTTGCATAATTTTTTTATACTCTTGCGCCATCTGTTGCTGCTTTCTTATTTTGAGAATTTTCGTGTGCAATACTCTGCTGCTTTTCAAATTCTATTCAGAAAAAAGAGATCGATATTTTTTATTATGTTCTCTTCTGAGCTAAATTCTTTGTTCATCTGCCAACTAAATTCTGATCCTTTTTTTCTAACTCATTGGGTTAATTTTATTATTTATATTATAGCCGTTGGAATTAATTATTTTGTTCTTTTTTTATCTTCGTCGTCATTGTCTCCATAATCCTCGTTATCCTCTATTTCCATCTCTTCTTCAATCAATAGCATCTGTTCTCTTTGTTAATTAATCACGGCACTAGCGATTTCATCGTCGTCGTCTTCATAAATTACATCATATCTACGAGAAAATTATATAATTTTTATTAAAAGCACAAGTATTTTAACTATATATATCTCCTTACTTCAACTATACTTTTCTTTATTGTATTTGTTTATTTTTCTAAGCTTCATCCAATTTTTAAAAGTCCGTATCTGTAAGAGACTTCTTGTTCTACAACATGATGTTTTTGATTTTCTGAGTAAGCAATTCTCTGTTTTCTGACACATCTGTCATAATAATAGTACTGAGTTGCTAATTTTAAGACTCATTGTACTCTTCTTCTTCATTTACTTCCTTGTTTTCCTTCTGTTTCAAGTGGTCAACATCTTCTTATTATTGTTTCAGTTTAATGTCAATTTCCTATTGCAGTTCCTTTTCATCATTAGAACTGTGCCCCTCTCCGTGATGATGATCTTCTTCGTTGTCACTCTCATTTTCAAATCCCATTTTATCTTTTTATGTCAAAAGTCTTTTAAAACCATTTTCTTCCTCTCCGCTCGAGATACTTACTTCAGAAAGAGCTTAATGAGACTGATGAATAAAAAATACGCAATAAGTTTTTACAAATTTATTTCAATATTTTTATAAATAAACTCAAAATTACATCTATATCTTCCTTCCCTTTTTCCATTTGCTGAAGCATTTTTTTCCTTAAAACTTTGCCTTCCATCGGCATTTAATTGAACTGAAACTTATTAAGGGGCTCAACTATTTTGTTGATGAGATAAGCTTGCTTGTTTTTGAAATAGAATTTGTTTCTCACCAGTCGCACTCTTTCATGCAAAAAAATTAGATATTCGTGATACACCTCCCATTCCTTATCCGTAGGCGTCACTTCTTATAAAACCTCTTGCTCTCCAAACTCAAACATGCACGAATTCAAATGCTAAATGTTCGATTCTTTGGCTATTTTCTTGAAGTCAATTTCCAAAATCAGGTTTTTTATTCGTTCTCGTAAAAATAAAAACTTCTTACTCATACTCCCAATTTCTAAAATTATAATTTTATATTAACTAATGCTATCACAAAAACTTAAAATTTCCTACCATAGTCCTACCACAATTTAGAATTGAGTCTGAAAGGACGTAAGTTGCTATCTACGGGCTCTAAACTCAGCAGATCTGACAGTTCGAAAGAAAGCGCTTTTTTCATTTCATCTTTGATTGCGGTAATTTTCAAATTTTCGTCATTGGCATATAAAACTGAAAATATGTATTTTCCATCCTGACTAATGAAATTCCTTAGCGTAAAACCCGCCTTATTTTTTCGTAATTTTAAAAAAAAATGCGTAAAAATATAAACAATAATTACAAATTACCTTAGACAGTCGAAGCCATATGAGCATGCGCATTAACGTAAGAAAATCCTACGTTTTATTGTAGGAACGAGTCCAGGACTGCTATTTGATTATTGTGTCTTCTTTCGAAAGAAGAGAGAATAAAGGGTGGTTTTATTGTGTCAAAGAATTCGATTTGCTTAGATCGTTGGCTGAAGGAACTGCATTTTTCTATTACTAATCTTACTATTACTAGAGTCTGACCTATTTTGATTTCGAATTAGAAGGAGTTGAGGGTTGTCTATTATACAATCTGGAACTGGTCCTTTGCAGATGATGAGTATCTTATGATCTATGCGAATTGACAGAAAGTTGCGAGTGAAGCGACCCCCTGTATTTCGTTTTCTACTTTTTCTGAACCCTTTCTTTATCAATTTATTTTTGATGTAGACGCATTTACTCTTATACCAGGTCTATTTCCAATACATTTTCCTTAAGAAATCTACCGCCTGATATTAATTTCTTTCCTCCATGCTTTTTTTCGAGTTTTCTTAAAGCAAACAAATTTTTTCAATTAAAAAAACAAATAAATAAAATATTTTATCCTTTTTTACTCAAGCTTATTTTTCGGGTTTAAAGGGTCATTTCTAGAAAAAAGCTCCTTTTTACGATATTTTAAATAGTTATCCATTATTTATATTTATCTTTTAATGCTATCAATTTATTTTTATTCTTTGGGGTATAACTCGTCTTCAACTCATCGAATACCTTTAAAAAGCATTTTCTCAATATCTTATTATCAAGTACCTCGATCTAGTTTTCCTGATCTATGACATTTATCGCTTTGTCGAAGAGCTACAGGGCTTAAATTGTGTTTACATTTTGCTGATCATACTACTATATGGTATCAAAGTGATCAGGATTAGGAAACTGCACCACCAAATCTCCCATATTATAATCTTATTCATTAGTGATATTCAAACTTCCGAGCTAAAATTAATTGAAAAATTTATTAAGAGTTAAACTCATTTTCTCATTCAGTTCTTCACCTTTTAAGCAATCATAGTAAACATCGTTAAGAGCTTTAAAATATCATGATTTTAATTTATTTAAATAATATTAAGTGCTTTATTTTTCGCAATTATTACTCTGTCCGAGGAAACCAGTTTTGCTTATATCAATTTCAAAATACTTGTTATTAAGCTTATCTTCTTCAGAATCAGAGCCTTCATCTTATTCTGATACGGCTCCTTTTTCTTTTTTCCTTTTAGTTTCTCTTTTATTGTAGAGGAACTTTTGAATTCCGAAAATATGTTCATATTCTTGCATTTGTTTTTAATCTTTTTTCGGCTGCAATTTTTCTTTCTTTTTCAAACAAGGCAGTTTTGAAAGTATTTTTTTAAAGAACTGCATTACGGTTTCCTTTATATTTATTTTTTCTTTTTACTCATTTTCAGCAGGAAACTCTAAAATGATTTCCATGTCTAATCTTTCACCATCACTATCATCGTCTGTCTGATCATTTCTTTGCTTCAAATCTTCTCTTTCTATATTTGAATAATTCTTGTTTATGTAGTCGATCGGATTTAATGGTCTATTAGAATCTATATTTTAATAACCCTCATTCTCTATATTTTAAAACACATTTTTTTTCTTATTTTTTTTTAATTTTCTTCTTCTTTAGCCCGCTTATCACCTTTATTTCTATCTTTTTTTTTATTCCCTTCACTTTCAAATTCATTTGCTACTTCTATTCTTCATAGTCTGTATTATAGTTAGTTTTTTGTGTATTATTTAAAGTCTTTGCATCAACAGGGTTTGACAGCTTTTCCTCAACCTATTTGATCTATCCTAGTCTTTTCTTCATGTTATAGAATGATGTTTGTATTATTAAAAAGTATTTTCAAAATTTTATTTAAACGATTAGATAAATTTCACTCTAGTGATAAATGTTTTAATATATATAAAATTATTTTATAGTTTAAATGGTGTAATATTGTTTTGTGTTCTTTAAAACTTTTTCTAACAATAACTCTTTTTTTTAATTGTTAACTATATTATTTTATTCTATCTCTTTAGAAAATTGGTATTATTTATATTTTTTTATATTAATTAATTTTTGTTGATATTATTAGAAATTAAAGTGTTAATCAATTAAAATTTAAGCGGAATTTAAGAAGGTATAATTATGTGGATTATTTAGTTTTAATAGTTTTAAAACTATTATATAAATTAATAACAATTTTAATATAAAAAAATCACTTTTTAAATAAATAAATAAAACTAAGAAAATAATTTTGAAATCCAATTTTTATTTATTTTAATGAAAATTAATTACATAAAATATGATACCAAATAATACTTTAAGTTTCTAAATTTGAAAATAAATAATATTAAAATTATAAAAAATAAATTTTCTAAATCAAAATTTTTTTCTTAAATTTTTGCCATATTTAGTTGAAAATCCTTTTACTGTAATAGAATAAAATTTTTTTTCCAATTTTTTTATTCTGTTATTTTGCAAAAATATTATACGATCTTTTCTCTATTCAAACTGTAAAATGAATATAATTCCTTAATAAAACCATTTAAGGTTTCAAGAAAAAATGTACTTTCACCTTCTAATTCTTTAAATTAATCATCAATATGTTAGTAATTTAATTTAATAAACAATTCAATTTTCGAATAAATATCATATAACTCCATAGGTTCATATACTTCTTCTTTTTCTAACTTGGCCAAATTGCATAACATAAAAATCAGTTCATTTTTCTCTAATTAAGATTCAATATCCTATAATTCTTATATATTGTTCGTAAGAGAATTCATAGCTTTATCATGAACCTATCTTAGGATTTCATTTATAAGCTGTTCTGCTTTTTGATCAACTTTTTTTTCATTTTTATATTCTTCTTCTTTTTCATCCAGATCACATGATTTTACTGTGTATATTTATTTTTATTTTATTAGCTTTTTAATTTTAATTAAGTTTTTATATTCTTTTTATGGAACTTTTTAGCCTTTTAAATTTTTAAATTCGTAGTTTGTTAATTCCTCCATACAATAAAATAGATTTAGATCAAGGTGATTTTCTGAAAAAATTAAGTCTTGGAAAATTTTATTAATATAGCCTTACTTTAATTTTACATAAAGTACTTTTTCTTTTGAAAAATTATAAATTTCTGCTATGTTCTACAAAAACTTTAGAACCAACGGAAATTTCAATTAAGTTAATTCAATGTTATATTATATATATTATTTATTTTCCCAACTTCTCGAATAATTTTAGATACTATTTTTTGATGTTTATTATTATTCTTCCTCTAGACTTTTTATTATATTCTCTATGTCAAAATTAGGGTGCAATAATTTTTTTATATTTTAGATGTCGAAAGGAATGTTTTTATTTTCCACATAATTATTAAATTATTTCATAAATAAGGTTTTCTCATCTTGCTAGTCATTACTCTATATTGTTATTATTGGCATATTTAGACGTTTTAGGAACACATCTTAATGTTTAATTTTAGTTTTTCTTGTACTTAATTTTGGTATTTAAAATGTATTCTACAAGTTTTAAAATTTTTTAGCTTTCTGTTCTTTAAATTATAAATTCTAAATATCGCATTTCAATTAGTTTTAATCATTTTTTAGTTTATCAATTAATTTAGGTTCTTCCAATTCCATAAAATCCTGAAATTATTATTCTTTTGATGATTTTATTTGAAAATTCTGTTCATTAAATTCTTAACTACAAATTTCATATTTTATTTAATTGTTTTCCTCCTCTAGGTCATTATTTACTGGGTTTTCGAATATTTTTGATTCTTCTAATTCCATGAAATAGAGATTTTTAATTTGTCAATTGATTATATATAATGGTAGTTAGTATATTGTTTTGTTTTATTTTATAAAGTATATTTTTTATTCTCTTTTGTGAATTTTTATTTTAATTTTTGTTGGATTTTATTTTAAAATTAATTACCATAGCGCTAAATTTTATTCTATTTATTTCCAAATAAAATATATATTGAAATAAGGTTTAATATAGTTTTTGTTTATTTTTTATCATTTTATAGTTTCTATAATTAAATATATGTACAACTGTATACTTGAAATGAATATTCATATATATTTATATAATATTTGCATAAATAATTAATTAAAATATATTATAATTTAAACAGTCATTCATACAATTTGTCTATTTTGTTTTATTTTTTTTATTAATTAAAGCCTTAAATCAGTAAGATTAGCATCATTTTTGTTTATATGACTAATAGAATTCCATAAATCTAGCGTATCATTTAAATCAAGCATTTCTGCCGCTTTCATCAACTATTTATGATTAGCTGCAGATTAAAAATTGCTCAAACTCGTTAAAGTCGTTTTGGGATTCCAGAAACTAATAGAGGTATTCAAAATTTTAGAATTTTAATCTTGATTCGCTGACTATTTAGAAGGAGAAGAATAAAAAATTCTTTCGTTTTTTACTATTAATTGCAATTTTTATGTATATTTCTATTTCGATAAAGAATGGTATAGTAATTTTAAGTTTTGAATTTTTTCATTGCTTCTTTCTTAGGATCAATGGCTTGCTTTATAGATTCAAAATTACTTTACTATTAAGCTGTGAATTGAAATGAAGAATTATTCGGTTGCTTATTCCAAAGACCAGGATCAAACTGAATTCCTTACTTATTTACTTCATTCTCTTTTTATTACTATTTTACCATTTTTTCATTATTTATCTACCCTTTTGTGTTTATATTTTTGGTCAATTGTTTTTACTAAGAGTCATTGGATATCGAGTTAACATTTTCAAAATTGGCTTAAATAATATTTAGGTTCTTTTAATGCACTAATCTACTTTATAATTGCCCTTCAATTTTATTTTTCAAATTATAAAACTCATTGTACTTTTTTTACTTGCCTACTTTGGTACAAGATAACTTTCTCTCTTGCAATAAATGATTTTCATATTCTGTAGTTTTTTTAGAATCTTTCCTTTTTTGAGTTTCATTTGGTGAATTATAACTGCTTTCATCATTGTTAACTTTATTTTACATTTCCCCTTCAACAAGCGAATCGTAAGATGAGTTATGCTCTACTATTATGCATGTTTTTTTCTATGTAATCTTACCATTTGACTTTCCTTTATTATAAGTTGGAGAAGTAGGGCTAGATAGGGGAATTTTCCTTCCAGGTTTTTCGCCTAAAATAAATTAAATAATCTTATAATAAACGTATAATAATCAATTCGTTTACATGATTTATATCTCATATTATTATCTTCATATTTTTCCTCTTGTTGCTCTTTTCTTTCTGTGTTTTATCTATTTAAATTTTAAGTGGAACTCGAAATTGGCTTCAAAATTTATATATTCTTTCTATATAACTTTTTTATTTCCTAGTATAGGTCTTTCGTATTTGGTTTTTAAAATTAATTTAAAGAAGGGTTGATTGATTATTATTAATGGGAATTATTAATTTCTAATTATTTGATGCCATCTATGTTTTTTTATAAGAAATCAGTTTATAATTATTCTATTTATCGTGGTCTCATTAAAAAATTTAAATCTTCTTCATCTTCTTAGACACCTTTTTCTTAAATTTAATTTTAGTTTTAATCACCAGTGTCTTTTTCCTTAAATAAAAATAAATTTGTTTCTATTATTTATTTACAGTAATTTGATTTTAAATAGTTACTTTCTAATATGTTGTAATTTGTGATTTCTTTTATTATTCTTTATGCAAAGAAATAATCTTTCTATTTTTCTTTACTTATATTTAATTGTTTTAAGGTTCTGTTTGTTTCTATGTTTTATTCTATATATAACCTTAACTACTACATTTATTGGTTTACATTTCACATTATGATATCTCTTTTTATTAAATAATTAATTCGTTTTTCTAATTATTTATTGACTCTGATTTATTTGATATTAAATTTTTGGTTCCTTCTTTAATGAGATTTTAAATAGCTTGTTTTTATTGACTCCATTCACTTTGATTAATTTTTTATTTAGTATTATTTATCTTAAAACTTTATGTTTTTAGACATAAATTAGAAAAAACTTATCCCAGCGGTTATTTTTAAGTAGAGTTTATATAACTCTTGTCCTGATTTTAATATTCTTATTCTGAATTCAATTTATTGGCACTTTGATTTTTGAATAACTGGTACTACATAAATAAATATTACTTTATTTATTTTGTTTTTCGTAATTTTGATTACTATTTTTATAATAAATTTATTGAGAGCTAGGTGTATAAATATTATAAAGACCTTAAACCATAATAAATATGATTCAATGTTAAAATTCACTATATAATAAATTAACTCATTACTATGAATAATAAATTTATTATTTAATAACAATTTTTTTCTCAATATTATTTTATGGAATACTTTTAAAAAGAGATAAAGTAATAAAATATAACTATTAATCTATTAAAATAAATGCCTTTGTTTTATTTGACAAAATAACATACCAAATTTATATTTATATTATGAAATGATAATTGTTTATATAATTATTTCTTCAACATTTTTAAAGAGTAGCACAGTTACTGATACATTAATATCTAGGGAATGATTCTAAAATTAAAAAAATTTATGAATTTTATATTAAAATTTAAAATTCCATTATAGTATATTCCTTACAGTATTTTTAAGGTTTGCATTCACATTGGCATTTGTACCAAACTTCAGGAAGGTCTTCAGAAGCTTAGTGTTCCTAATAATTACAAATAATATATTTAATATAATTAAATAATGAAATTTTTATTACAGACCACCATTTTTAGTAAGCTTGGCAATTGTCATTAGAAGCAACACAGTTATAGTATTAGTAGGAGGCAGCAAGACAGTCAGAGTCACCTTCTTGGCATTATTATCCGCAGTTTTAGTTGTTGCAGGTTTCGAATTGAGATACAGAAGCTTTTCCGTGTTTAATTTTGTGGTGGCATTCAACGTTTTATTATTCATCTTATTATTTCTTTTCAGAACTGAGGTTGAAAGCACATTTAGCTCTACATCCTTAGATTTAATAGTAGTATCCGATTTTTCCCCATTCTAAACAGTTAGCTCCACAAGCATAGAAGGAAGCGGGTAAAGAGTCGCTGGCTAATAATTCCTAAATAAGGAGGTAAATTTTAGATATTTTAGATTAAAATTTGTATTTATCTTATGTTTTAAAATGATAATTTATTTTATTTTTTAAAGTATAACTTTTCTCTATTAATTTATGTTTCTAATATTTGTTTTTATCTTAAAATTTTAGAATTAATAATTTAAAAAATTCCTTTTATATTTTATTATCCTTATTAAATAATTTTCATCATATAAAGCCAATTAATAAGATATTTTGAGTAATGAAAAGTAAAATATTAAATTATTAATAAGGGAGAATAAATACACCAACCAAAAAAATTACAAAACAGTTCTAAATATTGTATTATAATATCTAATATTTTTACTTCTTTTTCTTCCAAATAAGTTAAGCAGTTTCCATTGGATTCAAAGCATTAGTGGAATCTATTGGCAGCAGCATAGCAGTCATAATCTTAAAAACCATACAAATTTTAATTATAGGTCATAATATTTAAAATATTTAAACGACATGTAGAATCAATCCATCAAATATTCAACACATTATCATTAATAAATTATAATTACCTCCTTCAGGACACTGAAGTCCTCCACATTGAGTGTTTCTGCAAAGTTCATAATCATAGATTGAAGGAATGAAAGAACTTTTTTCAATGTTAAAGGTGAAAGCTGAAGCTACTAAGATTAATAAAACAATTGTGGTCTTCATGTTTTTTTTATTTTTTTTTTCTATATTTTTATTCAATTATTTATAATTATTCAATTATTATTTCTTCATTCCAATAGTGAGATATATTACATATATACAAAACAACACTTTATAAAGAAATAAAATATTATTACTTTAATTAAGGTATCGCACACAGATAGCTATTTAAACTTTAAGTGAAAAACATAATTCTTATAAGTTTAGAATAAAATAATTGCCACTATAAAAAGTAGTATTGGAATACTAATATAGGTGTAGTATTTATTTATGTATTCCATTTTTAAAAAATTTAAATAGATTTGAAATATAGATATATTGATAGATATTTATATATAATCTGTAAATATATATGTGTGTGTGTATCTTTACAGCCTGAAAATTCTGTATAATTTAGGCAGATATAATATATACGATTTAATAGTTTGTTAATTAAGAAGAATATCTATTATTTATCTATATATTTAATTACGATGATTTCTTACACTATATTTTATCATATAGAAATTAATAGAGGTTCTTCTAATATATAAAATAGGTGTTAGTATAACATAATATGGAATTTTATATTTAAAAATTTTCCTTAATTTATCATTGAATGTTTTGACCTATTGTTTTCGCTCTCTAATGAGAGAGAAATACCTATTTTTTCTACTAAATAATATTACTTGAGTTTTAGCTATTCTCTCTACAGTTTTTTTTTTTTTGAAATTATATCCATAGGTAGTTTCATATAACGGGTCATCTTCATGCTTTTAATTTTCATGATCATGCTGTTTTTGCCATTTAATTTCTTTAAAAATTTGCTCCATTTCCTTAATTTCTTCAAACATTTTCCTGGGAGTCATTTTTTATTTTCTCTATTAACTTCAGTAAATCTTTTAGAATCAAATTTTGAGTTTTTACTGCTAGTACTACTGCTGCTGTTATTAAGTTTGTTTGATTAAAAAATCTATTTGATGAATTCGGAGCCCTTTTCGAATAATTCAGTAAACCTTAATTAGAAAAACTTTTCTAATGATTGGAACTTTCCTGCTTAACACTAACAGACGTTTCTATTAGCTAATTTTATTATAAAATATTATTAACTAGAGATTAAGAAAACTAAGACATTTTCGACTACTACTAATGATCACTTTAATTTAAAATTTGAGAAAAATTAGTTTTAAATCGATCAATGAAGGATTGAGATTAGGACTGGTTATGTTAATTTAGTGTTGAAATACTTTTCTTCCTCATGGTTCCTGCAAATGAGTGTTAAGGAGAAGTGTTAAAGCTTCTATAGTCTTAAACAATATTAATAGATTTTATGTTATTCCTAGTGCGACCTTTCATTTTATCTAATTTTATAGGAACTACTTTACCATTTGATCTCATTTGGGGGAACATTCCAATTTAATATAAATTAGAATAGTTGGGAGAATTATCATTTTATTATTATTATTGAAGCGATTAGTAGTTACAATCTATTATAGAATCATTATAGTTTGATTTCGAAGTTGTGAAAGATTAGTTTTATTAGTTCAAACTTATTTTTTTCGTTAACCCTATAGTGCTTTTGTTTTAACCTTCTAATTATTCTCCTAATGTTACTCTTTTACTCGAAATATTTACACTTTTTTAAGTTAAATTTTATTATTATGACTCATCATTTTTTAGTAGCTTTTGCGATTATTGATAGCTATTTGTTGGGATAGTTAAAATTGGCAAATTTGTCTGCGAATTATATTCAGTATTATTAAATGTGGTTTTTAATGAACCACCTGCTTAGAGGGTCTAGTTCTTCTTTTTATATTTTTAATTGATATTACTTTTAAAAACCCCATCTTCCGCAGGTGAATTAAATCGTAACTGCGTTTTAGAGGGTTGTTTTGACTATACCTAGGAGAATATGGGAGTTTGATTAGTAGAAAAGAAGGGCAATTTTTTATTTTTTATTTCTGGCATTATAATTATGCTGTTATCATATAGGTTAGAGTATGTCTGTTGAGACTCATTTAGTTTTTTATTTTACTCCTCTTCTTATGTAAAGGCCTCCTAAAAAATTGATCTGATGTTCGCCTGCGAGTTTTCATTTTTAGTATTGGATTTTTCTCTTACTCTTTCTTCGGAAGTATTGGTGAAATCATTGTTGTCATTACTTTGTTCAGAGTATTTATTCTAATACTGCTTAATGAGGTTGTATAAAATGACATTATTTTTGTTTTTTTCCTTATTGGAGCTCTACTCCATACTAGTTTAAATAAAACTGGGCTTGATTTCCTCCATGTTGCCCTTGTAATCTATGCAGAAGTCTCTTTTAAAAATGTGTTTTTTGTCCTGTTCTTCTTTTTATTGTTTTTCCCTTTGCTGTATCAATTCGATTTTTTTTTAAAAGGCAAATCTAAATTCAATTTATCAACTCCTATCCGTTGAGTGAGCTGGGTGAACATGTCGAAATGATAAGTAATTTGCTTCTCCTTCTCCTTTTGATATTTCTGCAAAATTCTCTTATAAATCGTTTCTTTCGCCGACTTATGTTGAGAATCCACAATTTAATCTTCGGAAAAATCAAATTTGTTTTCGTCACTGTATCCCTCATATAACTCGTCGTTATTTCCCTGCTGTTTTTTTTGTTTTCTTGCAATTTTTTTAACTCCAATTGATTAAGTTTCTTTTCTATGTCTACTTAACTTTAAAATTGAGCCTCATATCTTCTTTGCAATAGTTTTTCGGCGACAGAATAGAGCTTTTAAGTCACATTTTTCATCACTGGTTCTTCATACCCGATCAGCTCCTTTACCTTTTAGCATTGCGCTACCCGCAGATATCGTCCTTCGTGTTCCTAATCTGAAATTAAGAGCATTCCGTTTTGGGCAGTCTGCAGCTATTCAAATTCTATGAAATTATTATAGATTTTCGTTTCATCACTTCGAAGCTAATGGGCTTCATTTTTCTTTTTTTCCATAAATGCCTGTACCTAAAACACCTTTTGCACCACATCAGCCCTCTTCGTAAAGGGAATGACTTTTTCAAATTTGCTTTACTATTCTATTTTCATCTATTCCTTCTTTATGTCTTTGGCGAGCTTTTCGTGTTACATTCGGTAATTGTGTCTTATCATTCCCTGTGTTTTACTCAATGTATTTATTATTTCAAGTCTTCCGATGTGTTTTTCTTCCCACTAAATTTTCAATCGCTTCAACGTATTGAGGGGAAATTTCTCTATAAAGGTCTTTTTTCGACACGCCAAAAGTCTGATTTCTTTTGAAAGCACATACGCTGTGTACTGGTGAGAGTCATTCCTAAATATCAGTTCCTCTCCGATTAATGCTCCCTTGCCAACAGTGCAAATGTTATAAATGTTTCCCGTGTGCGGATCTATGTATTGGATTTAGCATTCTCCTCCGACAATTATGTAGATTTCTTGAGGGGTTCTGTGGCCCTGCTACACTATGCAACTGTGTTGTCCCACACTTTTAGAACTAAAGCAAAAAAACAGTTATTTTTTCAATTTATAATTTTCAACTTCATTTATGTAGGGAATGCTACTTTCTATCAAATCGTTTTTTTCTTTTATGAAAAAATCGAAAGATTCGTAAAATTTTGTGAATTTCACGTAGTCTATTATCATAACTTATACTTTTTCGGACACCGCTACTATACTTGCACTTCTAAACTTTAACTTATTGTAGATCAGCGCTTTTTCTCCAAAGCTGGCCCCCGGCTCAAGTCCATTAATATAGTTTCCATATTTTTCTGTTATATGCTCGGGTAGGTTTTCGAAAATGGATTATTAGCAGATTGAATCGCGATTTATTTCCATTTTTTAATTATTATCGGCATTCTTTTAATCCCTTATTATTAATTAAAAATATAGTTAAGCTATTTAAATTAAATCAAAAAATAAAATACTTTTATTTATCTTCGTCACTAAAATCTTCTTCATATTCAGATATATCATTTTCGTCATGTTTATCACTCAGCTATGCCATAGACATATCTTCTATACTAACTCCTTTTTTAAAAAAAATTATAAAAAGATAATTTTCAAGTCATATAAAAAATTGTTTTCTACCTTTATACTCGTTATTTGCATTATTTTGTTACTTTTAGCCTATTTTTTATTAAGAAAAAGTGCTATCTTTTAATATATCTAGCTAACTTTTGCTCACTTTTCCAAGTTTCAGCGAATATTAATTTAGCTATGCAGGCTTTATTGTAAACCTATTGCTAGAAATATTTCTTTTCATATGAGAGAGGCTTCCTGAGCTGTTTTATTGGTAAATTTTATTCATCTGCTAGTTTCTATTAAAAGAACTTACATCTTCATATTATTGCATTTGCCCCCTATACTTATTTCTAAATCTGCTTTAGATGGCCATGACCTCTTAGATTTTTTCAATCCTCTTTCGGTGTCGCCTTCCTCTTCATCGCTTTCTTCTTCATAATCTGAATCTTCTTATAGATTTTATGATGTATTTTTATTATTTCCCTTTCTAGCTCATAATTGCTATTGTTTCTTGGCTTATTTCAAGTTTTCTTCCTATTATTGTTGCTATTACAGCCTGAGTTACTTTTCTAAATTTCTTCTTTGCTGTTATTACAACTTTGTTACACTTACAAATCCAGAAATCAAAATAAACAATTCCTGTGTTGCGTAATCTCCTTCTTTAAGAACTGGTTCATATTTATCAAATTCTTTTATTCTGGTAATTTGAATATTATTATTAACAAATTTTTAAAAATTATGATTATAAAAATCATTAAATTTACGTTAAATAATCAATAATTTGACGAATCTGATGTTGATCCGCATTTTAGGTATACTAACTTATAAATTATTGGAATGGATTCAAATTTTTGAGAAATGTATGCAAAAAATCAGTTTCCTCTTCAGTTTTAAATGGTTTATTGAACAAATCAACTATTTCTTTTGTAGCTGCCATATGAATTATTTGATTTTTTTTTTTATTTATTTATTTATTTATTTATTTATTTATTTATTATTACAATCAATTTTTTTAGTATTTAGTTAATTTTTATATAAATTAAAGTGAAATTCATAAATTATTTACTAACTACGATCTACTACTAATTTATTATAAACTTATGAAAATATAATAGTTTTATTTATTCTAATACTAAAATAACTTTTAGTGAAATTTTATATAATAAAGTTTCTTTAGTTTTTATTACATTACAATTAGAGCTATTAATTATATATCAAATAGATAAGTTTAGTTAAATTATCATAAATCCTCTTCATCTCCAAAGGATAACATATTTTTTACTATCCTTTTTGCTTCTGTTATTTTTAATCTTTCCCCGACTTATCTTTTATAAAACTTAATTTCCTTTTCTTTTCTTAAGTTATTGGTCTTTTTTTAAATAAATTATTTTAAATATCTTATTCATTTTACAATTTTTATTATTATTTAACTTATTCTTATTATATTTCATGTTTTTTTAAATCTTTTATTTCATTTTCATGTTTTTAAGTTGCAATTTTTTCTCTGTTATCCTGAATTAAATAACAAAATTAAAGAAATATTAAATTAAAAATTTTACTTAATAAAAGTGAGGAGCCAATTCTATTATCCATTACTGATCAATTTCAGATACTTCCCTCATATATATTCCATTCGTTTTAACAACTTCGTGATAAACGACCCACCTTGGAGGGTTTATAGTAAGAATAGAATGGGGATGAAGTTAAAGGAGTTCTTTGTTTCTTACATTTCTATAGTAACCATTAGGCTGTCTATATATTTGAGAATTTAATAAAAACGAATTCACTGTATTTTTAATAATAAAATGCATACCTCTACGCAATATTACTAAAGAAAGCTGACACCACAACTCTCAGAATACTTTCAATATTATCGTCAGAAGAAACGATTTTTAATTTTAACTGCTTACATTATTTTTTCAACTATTCATAAATTTTTAAAGCTTATTGCATAGATCTGTCATTTATTTTATGCTCAAAGCAAAATTATTTTCTTGATTCTTTTTTCGACGTTTCATATTTCATAAATATATTAATTAGAGTTGCATGATCCCCTTCTTTCGCTCCAATCCTATTAAAAATATACTTTTTAGGGTTATTTTTTAATATAATTTATGCTAAATACCTCTTTTTTCTATTTATAATAACAGGAGGCTCCTCATTCGTAAAAAAAAGGGAACCTTGTATTGATAGCATTGCGGCTAGCATTAATATTTCTTCAGAAGCTTAAAATTCTTCTTTAAAACTATTTAATATCATAACTGCTACCTTAGTTTCCAATGGTAATTCGCATATTTATTATCCAACTTCTGACAAATTACACTGCTTATCAATTATATTTAAACTAAATAGATATTCTAAGGCCTTAGCTATTGCCTCTTCAGTTGGCTTATTTATTAAATCAAACTTCATAATATTTCCTAATAATTTAATTCAAATTCAATAATTGTTATATTAAATAATTTCCTAAATGGTATATTTATTTTTACCTACTCCTAATTGTTTTAAACTCAATATAAAATTCATTAGCGAACATCTAATGATTTCAGGTGTCGAGTTTTAAAACAAATTTTGAAAATCATTCTTCGTTATAAGTCTATAGCATTCTCCCTTTCTAACTCTCCCAGCTCTCCCCATTCTCTAATTAGCTGATGATTGCGAAACAGGGACTGAAATCAATTCATCGAAATCCCTTTTGTAGTCATAATACTTTATTTTATTAAACATACAATCTATAACATAAACAATTCCGTCTATAGTAATAGATGATTCTGCAATATTGGTGGCTTTTACATAAATTACACAATATTAATAACAATGCAAATAATAAGAAATAGCTGTGAAAATTTCTTTATTTACAAACAACAATTTTTCTGAATTAGGGGTCTACGGGCTAAAATACCTCCATTTACTGTTTCAGAGGAAGAGTCGCATACAAAGGCAACAAAACCATAGAATATAATCCCTGATCCTCCTGCTAAAGGTTTGATAAAAGTTAAATGAAAGCTTCTATTTCTTCTTGACTTGTCAGAAAGACCAACACATCTCCTTCCACTTTTTCCTTATGAATTTAAATAGCCAGACTCACTGCTTTGAGTACATAATTTTTACAGGGTTATTTTAAATAATACAAGTCTACATCAAACCTTCTTCCCTCTATGTACAAAATTGTGGCATTAAATTGATCATCTTAAAAAAAATTCTTTATTTATTCAGCATCAAGAGTTGCGGAAGACACAATGAGTTTTAAAGTGGGTCTTTTTTTCCTTATTTTTTTTAACAATCCCAAAATCAAATCTGTATTTATTGTTCTTTCATGAATATCATCAATCATAAGCACACTATAGTGTTCTAATAAGGGATCACTTAATATTTCATTTATCAGCATTCCATCGGTTACATATTTAACAGAAGTTATGTCGGAGTGCTTCTAATCGAATCGAACTGAATATCCCACCTCGTTTCCGATTGCAACTCCCATTTCCTATGCTACTCTCGTCCCAACAGAAATTGCAGCTATTCTTCTAGGGAGAGTTACTCTAAATTAAGGTGGAAATGTATCATGGAGCAAGATTAATTATTCAATTAAATTTGTAATTACCCGATTTATTGCCCATTTAAAGAATAGCCAGCCTCGTATAAAAACTAGGGTATTTCTAATTTAATTTTAAAAATATTATGTTAGTATTTTCGTATATTAAAATTGGCTTTTATAAGAAGTTTACTAGTAGTTTTTCCCGAACCAGTCTCTGCAATTACTATAGTTGTAGAATAATTTTCCACAGCGTATAGCAATTCTCTCTCTTTAATAAATGAATAATCAATAATAGTTTTTTTATGTACAACAATATTAAAAAATTGCTACTGTGCTTTAAAATAGGTAATTCATCATAATTCCATTTATTATATCCCTAAAAAAGGTCAGATACCTCTTCTTCTCGATTTTATTTCTTTTCTTTTCTCTTTTAATACTCTTAATTCATTTTCTTTGAATATTTGTATTTTTTACTACTTACGAATAAATATTATATAATATAAATGTTGTCTATTTAAGAATGTTAAAAATCTATTAAAATATAAGTTTTTAATCTAGTTATCATATTTAATAATAAAATAGACATAATTAAACGAAAAAAATTAAAAAAAAAACAAATACATTCCCTAATTATTTTTAATTTTATATAAAAAAATAATTAATAGATTATATTATTATATTAGTAGAATAATGTTTATAAAATGTATTTATCTTTAATTGAATATTTATGGTTCATATTTCGACATTATTATCTTTGGCCCATTTTTTAACAACTCTGAAAATGTATTCGACCTAAGAATATATTAAATTTCTTAGTATTTTATATTTAAATTTATTGGTTTTTTACCTAGGGGTTGCTTCCCATTCCTTTTAACATATTAAGGGCTTCTATTAAATGTTCTGTGGTTTCTTTTTAAGCAATTACCATTTAGAATACACCTATTTTATTGATAAAATTATAGAACGAAAAATTTACTAAAAAAACTAAGAAATTTACCTACAACAGCTCCTCTAAGAGCATCTTCATATTCTCTTTCAGAATCTAATCTTGCTAAAATGTCAAAGGCTTTAGCAGCATAGTAGAAATGACCCATTTTATAACAATCATTGGCAATAAGCTATAATAAAGCAAATGATTCATTGGATGTATCCATATTAATATAGGTATCCCATGCATTTTAAGGTTTATTTCCCATAATATAGGTTCTTGTTAACCATCTTATATAACATTCATCAATTCTAATTTAATATTTTATTTTAAAATATCTATGTATTCATTAATTAAAATAATAAGGTTTCTTTACAGTAATTTTTCACTTGTGATATTTAATAATGCTTCTTCAGCCAATTTAAATTCTCCTGTGGAACAATTTGCTATAGCATAATTCCAGTTAAAATCTTCATCATCTTAAAAGAAATTTTGATTGTTTCTAAATAAACAAGAGCATCATCAAATTATTTTAATAAGAAAAAGCAGGAAGCCATACATTATCTTCCACTAAAAAAGGTTATTATAGAATTAAATAAGCTTTATTTTAATTATAAACAATTTGCTAATTAGATAAATTTATTATATTACGGAATTGTATCACATTCACTAGCAGAAGAACCAACTATTTGATACAAAGATTGCGCTATTTTTAAATGTTCTCTTGATTCTGCATTTTAACCAAGAGTAGCGTGGATGACAGCTTTAATTTATTTTTGCAATTTATTATTTAGCACTTATAAATATTCATAAAATAATTAATTACCTTTAATGATATATTCTCTTGGAATTGTAGGTTCCAAATCTTTAACTAACTAATAAGCTTCCTATTATTCATCATTTTTTAAATAATAAATTGCTAAATTTAACCTGGCTTCAGGGAACACGTCAACCAAAGGAGGTAAAACTTATTGAGCTTAATCTCCTCCAGTGAAAACAACTAAATTATGTCTAAGAAGGTCATTATCCTAAATGTAAAAAATGATAATATAATAATATACAAATAAAGAACATGGCATAATTACTTAAAAGACATCTCCACCTTCATAACTATTTTGCAATGACTTTAAAACATCTTCAGCTGCTTTTCCAGAGTATAATTAAAATTAATTACAAGCCTTTAAATTGGTAGCCAATACAGATGTGGGTTGTTAAGTTAAATATGAAGATAATATTTCTAGAGAAACATCGTAGTAGTCCATCTAAATTACATTAGTAAATTTGTGATATTTTCAAATTATTGAAAAAATAGAAAATGACTTACTTTATAATAACACAAGGCAACATAGAAATTAATTGCATGATATTCTCTGTTTTCTAAAATTAATTTTTTATAAATATCTGTGGCTTCTTCGAAGTGGCTTCTCAAAAAATGGATGGCTGCCAAACTCAATTGATCAACTGTTGATTCTTGCAATTTATGATGATAAGTCATCAAATTTTTTTCATCGTTTTTCTTGTGGGCAATATGAAACATTAATCTGTTTTATAAATCGCAGTCTGGACCCTTAGAGGCCTCTCTCTTGGCATCATCATAATTTTGCAAAGCATAACTTTAAATTTTTTTAATTTTGTAATGTAATTATTTTCAATTTTGAATTTATTTGTTGATAAAATCAATAATTGTATATTACTAACAACAGGCCTTATAAAGATGAGTCATTTTATTATAGTCCTTGACTTTTTGGAGTTAATCATATAAAACGATACATTTTCTAAAATTTCATAAAAATATTATAAATATAACTAATCTTTCTATCTATCTATCTAGCTTTATAATTTGTAGAAAAATTACCTGTAGTCTCCAACATGAAATTTGCAATAAGATAGCCAAAGGGTTTATTATTCATTCATATTGAATCTATTTAATAAAGCAAAATATTAGTTTAATCAATGATGCCAATTTGAAAAATATTTTGTAATCTGTTAATTCAACTTAATAAATAAATTAGAAAACTTCTTCTCCATTTATCCATAATATATTTTATTACCCTTATTAATGTTCTAAAATTGCAACAGCTCCGACCCAATCCCTACTTTTAATATAATCTTCTAATTTAGGCTCTTGGTTTTCAATCTATTTATAATGTAAATTAAAGGCTCGACTTATATTAAATATGATTTCATGTATTTTGTAAATTTCATAGAAACATATTTTTTAATAATTCAAAAATTCTCAAAAAAATTCACTGTATTATATTTTATACCTTTTTAACTGGAATTCCTATTCCCAAAGAACTAGAATTTTTGCTTCCTTTTGCCTTTGAAAGTGATGAACCTGGTCTATACATTTTAAATATTATTATAGTTTATGGTTATTGTATTGTGTTTTTGATTAAATATTTTATTTGTGAATTTATTTAATTAGTTAATCTATTGAATGGTTTTCTTTTTTTAATATATTTTAATTAAGTATTTTTGAAAATTTTAAATATTAATATTGTAAAGTAATAATTATTGATAGATTGCATTCAATAATATAATAATAACAAATACATGTTTATATAGTAAAAAATATTATTTTAATAGATAGAGAAGAAGTAGCATTAATACAGAGGCTCTAATTTTTTATAAAAATATTTAATTAAAATCTAACCAAAACTAAAATTGCTATGTTGTATATAAAATGATATATAAAAACCAATATAAGATAAATTAAGTACGGGATATTATAATTAAATACAAATTTTTTAATTTCGATTTCTTTGCATATCAAGCACTTTATGCAAATTATAGATAAGCATATTTAATCCATTCCAAAGCTACTTCTATATCTTCTCCCTGCACAGTTGCTCCACACCAAATTCTTAAACTAGGAGGAGCATCTCTATACCCTCCAATATCGAAAGCAACGGATTCTTTTTCTAAAAAAGAAGTTATTTTTTTAATTTCTTCGCTACTTGCTTTCAAGGTGAGGCAAACAGAGGTATTAGATCTATAATCTTTATTTTGGCAAAGGAAATCTATCCAATTTCGATTTTTAGCGACAAAATTTTCTACAACTTCTAAATTCTTATTGGCTCTTGTATGAGCTGCTTCCACCCCTCCTATTCTTTCTATCCATTCCAATCCATCAATATAATCTTCCACACAAAGCATTGAAGGAGTATTAATAGGACTGTGTTTGAAAAGAGATTCATCTAACTTGCCCTTTTTCGTCATTCTAAAAATTTTAGGGATCGGCCAGCTTGGTGTATAGGTTTGTAGCCTTTCGACAGCCCGAGGAGACAAAATGAGAATTCCATGGCCCCCTTCACCTCCCAACACTTTTTACCAACTGTAAGTAATGACATCTAATTTCTCATAGGGAGTCAGACACTACGCAAATATGGCAGATGTGCAGTCAGCTATAGTGATTCCCTTTCTTTTTTCTGAAATGAAGTCAAGATTTTTCACCTTTACACCACTAGTGGTGCCGTTAAATGTAAATACTAAATCGTTTTCAGGGTTTATTTTTGACAAATCAGGAATTGTCCCATAGATATCAGTACCTAAGATTCACATTTCATAATTAACCAAAGAATTTAATACTAATTTAAATAATTACCAATATTATTGACATTTAATTTTAAATGATCTTTAACATCTGTATACCATCCTTTACCAAATGATTCCCAATAGGCTACATCAACTGTTCTCTATCCGAGCATTGTCCACATGGCCATTTCCATTGCGCCAGTATCTGAAGCTGGAACAAGTCCGACTCTGTAATCTTTCGGCAAGTTTAATAATGACTTTGTTTTATCAAGAGCCATTTAAATTCTTGATTTTCCTAACGAGGAGCGATGAGATCTTCCCAAAATTTTCATAGATTCCTTTTCAGACAAGGCTTTCAAACTATACTCCGGATGTTTGGAACATGGACCTTTAAATAAAACAAAATTAATAGTTATATGTTTTTTAATATTTATATAGTAAATTATATACCAGACGAAAAATTAGGATTTTTTGGTCTTCTGGAGGGCATACTTGAAAACCCTTATTTTTTTTAATTAGTTAACTTTACTTGATATATTTTTTCAACTAATTTTAAACTCTTTATTTCTTCAAGGGTTTCCTTATCCACTTCATTTTCAAGTTGAATGGCAGTGATGGCGGATTTTCCTCTTCCTAACCTCCCCAAAAATAGATTTTCTATATTGATATTCTTTTTAGCAAGAATTTAAGTAGTTTATGCTAATGTTCCAGGTTCATCTTTATTTTTTTATAGCAATATATAACCTTCTAAAGGTAAAAAGACTTCAAAATCATCAATTTAAATCAGATATGCATCTTTATTGGCCCCAAATGTACTTCCCAAGAAAGATCTAGTGACAGGCTACCCATTATGTTCTCCAATATATTTTATTTCCATTGCATTTTTAGTGGTAACATGCTCATCTTAAAATACTTAAGTTACATTTATACCAAGCTCTTGGGCTTTTTGCTTAGAGTTCATTAAATTCAAGACAATGTTTGCTTAAAAGGAATTTAAAAACCCCTTTTCATTAATTAATATTTTTAATTTTAATAATTAATATTAGAAATAATTTTATTAGATTACTTTCAAAATGGAACATGATATTATATTGGAACTTTTTTTTAAAAATTCTCCATGGAATGTGATTTGAATCGTATTAAGAGAGAAATTTTCAGTCATTTGAGCCTGAAGAGTCCCCAACTTTTCTCCGAGTATAATGTAGGGAATGTAACTAGGATTTAAGGAGTATTCATATCCCGTAGGTGCATTCACTACTCCAAACAGGTGGTTTCCCTTATCAGCATCGTAGATTTACTGTGCTATGCTTCTAGCTACTTTAATTTAAGCCTCTTCAGTAGAGGCTCCTAAATGAGGAGTAGTAACAATCTTAATAAAAAGAAAGTAATTTAATATATAAATAAATAAATAATATGTTTATTAATTACTCTAGGATGGTTAATTAGCTTATACTATTATTCTGTTGGTGGTTCTTATGTAAATACATCAAGTGCTGCTCCTGCGACTTTTCCAGAATTAAGAGCAGCTAAAAGATCTTCTTCGTTGATAATTCCTCCTCTAGCACAATTAATTAGTCTTACTCCCGTTTTACATTTTTATATAGTATTAGAATTCAATAAATTTCTTGTTTAATCATTTAGCGGAGTGTGAACTGTAATAAAATCTGACAATTCATAAATCTAATCAAGACTCACAGGTTCTATATTCATTTTTTCACAAGCGTCATGACTTAATATTGGATCATATCCTATTACTCTCATTTAGAATGCTTAGCACCTTGAAAATGTGCACTTTTTTTATACCAAAAATATTTATTATATGTAAATAATTTATACCATTTAGAAACCAGCTATCCTATCTTTCCCAGACCTATTACCCCAATAGTTTTCCCACATAGTTCAACTCCACTGAATTAGCTTCTTTTCCATTGACCTTCTGTCAAACTTTTATGTCCTTAAGGAATATTTCTAGCTAATGATAGTATCAATGACATCGTGTGTTCTGCTGTGGAAACTGTATTACCCCCAGGAGTATTCATCACTATTATTCCTCGATTAGTTGCAGACTATAAATCTATATTGTCAACTCCAGTTCCTGCCCTTCCCACGATTTTAAGATTTGTTCCACTTTCTAAAATTTTTTCTGAAACCTGAAATTTTAGTTACAAATATTTTAATTAAAAATTTTTTAATAATAATTAAAATCACATAATTGTTTATACAAATATAATTTATTTATTGCTTTTTGTATAAAAATAAAAAATTTACTTAAGTCCCACTTCTTACAACGAGAGCATTATACTCAGGAATTATTTTTATTATCTCATCTTCAGGAAGCGATTTTTATAATTCAGTGACTTGCCATCCCAATGATTCAAAAGTTTATTTACAAATTGGATCGATCGGATCAGCTAAAAGTACTTTTTTTAAGGCAGAAAATCTAGCTAAAGGATTTCTAAGTAACAGCAGTTTACTTTTATTAATACTAGTTACTACTTTTAGCATTTTTTGTATATATATTTATTAATAAATATCGATTTTGTATTTATATTATTTTTCTTTTTATTATAAAATACTTATTTTACTGCTTATAATAATCTCATATTAAAATATAATACTATTTAAGGCAATGATAGGGGGAAAAAATTAAAACGAGTTGTGATTCAATATAATACTCCGTTATATCTCTTTTAAATACGTATCTCATGTCATTCAATTAAATCATTTCGGGGTTACAATCATATTTTATGATTTATTATATATAAATTAATAAATAAAAAAAGTATAAAAGAATAAATAAAAAGAAGTATATTATATTGAATAGTTTTAAATATAATATTGAATAGTTTTAAATATAATTTTTTTTAAAAATATTTGATTTATATTAAAATTCTATAAAAATGTATATTTTCATAAATTTCTATAATGATATTAGCTTAAAAAATGAGAATATCCAAAAAAAAAATTCTTTTATATAATAGAGTTTAGAAACAAAATGTAGAAAAATCATGTCATGATATAATAATAAAAGAAATTCTAAATTAGTAAATAGAGTACTTCTATGATTTAAATTTATTCATATATAAATAATATCCCATAATATTTCTAAAACTAAACTTCTTTATTTATAAAAAAAAAAATACAATAATAAAGATTTTAGTGAAAAACTTGGTCATATATATAATTAAAAACATTAAAAAAAAAAAATAATTCATTCATTCATCATAGACAAGATGTTTTATTTCTTCAAAAATTTCAGGAAATAATTATTAAAATTATTTTTATTTCCTAATTAATTATCTTCATACTCAAATGCAGGAGCTACAGCTTCTCCTAACAAACCATATTCCCCTCCCATGAGCTAACTCGATTTCCAGCACCCTCCTTTCACTACTAATTGAAGTTATTATCCTTCCTAAAAATTGGGTCCCAAAATATAGGTTTTCAAGTTTTTATTTTCATCAATGATATAATACTTCATAGGATTTCTAAGGTCAACAAATAAAAAATTTAGAGTGTTTAATATTATATTTTCTTAATTCTTAAATGCTACCCTTCTTAAAAGAAATGGATTATTTCTGATTTGTTGAAATTAAAATATCCAATAGGACATTCTTTAGTCAACATGTAATATA
Organism: Miamiensis avidus; assembly: GCA_037039885.1. Lineage (NCBI taxonomy): Eukaryota > Ciliophora > Oligohymenophorea > Philasterida > Glauconematidae > Miamiensis > Miamiensis avidus. The sequence continues at coordinate 560,975 of JAWVGU010000184.1, read as the reverse complement.
TAGATGATATTTGTGGTCGATTTCTTCCTTCAGAAACTAATTCTGTATTGTTTTTATCAAGTGAGGGAACTAACTTTTGAATCTATGACTCAGAGCAATGAGTTCTTATAAAATGACCACTTTCTCTATGTTTAATCAGATTCAAATGTTTTATCAAAAATTTTTTCTCTTTTCACAAGCCTAGTTTTATTTAAATTATTCAGAAGAAGTAGAATCCATTATTTTTTAGTGTTTTTATAAAATGCAAATAAATTATATTTAATTATTTATAGAATATAAAGTATTTATGGATCCAATATACAAAGCTATAAATCTGCATATTTTAAATAAATAAATTTAAAACACTTATATATTTATATTTCCGATTATTTTAAGCATTTTAGATAGTTATAAATTTTAATATAATACCATTATATTTATCGTAATTCTTTTGTATATTATTATTTCTAGAATTTGTGAATAATTGATATCAAATATATATATTTATCAGTGAAAATATAAACATTATTTTGATTTTATGAAATTTGCTCACTATATTATAACTTATTAAATTAATATATTGTATACACTATATTTTATAATTTTGGTTTAATATTATTTAATATCATCAAGGTTTTCTTCCAACCAAAACCCTTACAGGCTTGAATTAATTTTATTCAAGAATTACGTGAGCTAAAAAATGACCTACACCAAAAACTAAACCTAATACGAAAGGCTACAAAGTAAACTATTTCAAATATTCCACAACTGATTGTTTTGACTTTTCTGTTTCTTAAATATGGTCACTTTCCATCGTAATTAGTCAATTTATATTTTATTATTATTATTTTTTATACCTATATAATATTTTATTTATGGTGATAATTGCAATACTATAGATTGTATATTAATTAAATTCCTTTTTAAATATATGAAATAAATAATTATGAAATTTTTTTAAGAAAATAATAACTTAATAAAAAAATATTAATATAATAGTCTAAATATATTTTATATATTTATTGTTTAACATAACAAGAAAATTAATATTTCTCTTTACAATAATAATTTTTATTATATATAAAAATATAATAAAGATAAAATATTACATATATTCTTAAAATGGACTTATTATTTGATTTATGAAAGCGGTACAATTTAAATAATTTTAAATGATTAGACACACTAAAATATAATACAGTGTCAATAATAAAAGTAGTTATTAAAAATTAAGATTAAAAAAAAAATAAAAAATCAAATAACAAAAAATTATATAAAAAATGGATTTTATTTAAGTATTATAGAATTTTTACAGCTTAGATAAGTAGAATGAACAATATTTTATTAAAAATAACTATGATTAAACTATATCTGACACATCTTCAATAAATGATATTCTATTTATATTAAAAAATAATATACAACTAAATACATCCTCAAATTTAAATTTTAATGAATCTTACTTGGAGAATACCTCAAATTTTTCTTATACTAATAAACAAATATAAAACACAATTAGTAAAGAGAAGTATAATGAGTGGTTAAAATTATTAGCTAATTACATATCAATAAAATCGTCTTATTAAAATAGTTTTGATTCTAATTAATAAATGTTATAAGATTAAAAATCAGAAGAATAGGAATAAGAAGAAAAATTTGTATATTATTTTAAAAATTAAAGAATTTAACTGAAATGGAATTATTTGAAATTAGCATCGGATCAATTATATTATAAATATTTTTACCGTAAATAACATAATTAGATTCATGTGTTTTTTGCCATTTATTAAAATTATTAAGAAAATTAGCTCATTTGTTAGGGGTTGAAGACTATGATACATCGATTAGTTTTAAAAATATAAATCCAAATGTAAAAAACTATAATGCAATTAATAAAATACTATATATTTAATATAAAAATTAAATTAGGTTTTTGAAGTTTTATCTGCATAAGTATTAAATATTTAAAATTCTAACAAAATATATAACACTTCTAAGCCTGCACTATAAGAATCATATGGTGTTTAGCAAATATAATTAAATTAAAATCTACAAAAAGAACTAGACTAAGTTAAAGAAACGAATCAAATCTTGAAAGAGGAATCGTATAATTAAACAGAATAAAATAGTATTTTAATAAAAGAAAACAATGAATTAAAATTAAAAATTGAATAATTATAATAATAGTTGCAATAATAATAAAAAAAGAACCAAGTGCCATTTATACCATTTTTGATATGAATTTTAATACAATTGAAAATTAACAAGAATTAATTAAAGAATAGGTCTAAGAAAATTAAAATTCATAAAATTCTATTATAAAATAATAAGATGAATTAAAAAAAACCGAATTTACGAAAAATTTAAACAATAATTTGTAAAATAACATATTTCGATTTGATTTTTTAAAAGATTCTTTTGTAAAAATTAGTGGACTCTGGGGATAATTAGAAAATAAAAACAAATCCTAATTGAATATAAATAATTCCAATATATGTACTGAAGTAAATCAAGAATTATACTTGAAGGAAGAAAAAGAAAGTACAGACTCAGAAGAAGAAGAAATTAAGATTAAAAGAAGATAGATAAAAATGCTGTAAATAATTTAAAAAAAAGATAAGCTTAAAAACAATTAATAATATCCATGTTTGGATGGCTATTAATTGTATCATTTTTGAGTCTAATTTATTATTATAATTATTAAAAATATTGATATGTATTTAATTATTTTATGTTAATCTATATTTTTTAAATCCCAAAATATAATTAATTGCCTAATTATTTTTTATATTATAATTATATTAATTTATATAAAGAATTTTTAAATCTAAAGTATAAATAAAAAGAAATTCACATTCTTTTTTAATCAGTTTGTATGAATACCTAATAATGCATTATTTCAGGTAAACTCTTATGTTTAAGAAGATTTTCAAACACCTCTATTCTTGCAGCATTTGGATATTATTAAGTAGCATAGTTTTTAGCAAATTCAACATTATAAATATTTTTATCAGCTTTTTTGATAGCCAAAATACATAGTGTTAAATAACCTTAAAATCATAAGGATAGTTATTTTATACTAGACAAAAATTTTTATTCTCCTGTTTTTCTAATTCGTGAGATAGATATGTTTCCCAGAAATAATCACCTACACTATTGTGAGTTTATAAGGCCTTTTTTATTAACATAGTTTTTATTATAATTCAACTAATAAAATATGGATATATTTACATTTTTTTTATATTATTCATATTTTTCTATAACTTCATGGCTTCTCGGGAAAAATTTGATTTTTTATAAATGTAGAACTATTCTATCATATCCCATTCTATTTATGCAAGTTCTTCCATATTGTTGCTATGAGAGTGCATCTTTCTAAATTAACTATTTTTTATAATTTATATATTAGTTTTATTAATTTATTTAAAATTTTGCATATTATTAATAATTTAATAATTAAATTACAATATAGAATAGTATTTCCAATTAAACTCAATAAATTTTTCTATTTTTTATTATAATATATGCATCTATATAACCTTTTGCCACTTCATTTATTTAAGCAAATTTTTTTAATAAATATATTTAAGTAGTATTAATATTTATATTAAGAATTTATTAAATATATATTATTTATCAATAATATAATATAAATATAAGTTTCATAAAATTTAATTTCATTCATATTATTTATAACTATATTCATTTTTAAATACGGAAAATGGGTCTAAAAATGCTTAGTTTTAACATACACTTTAAGGTATATCAAAGTGTCTTTCTGAGTAAAAGGATATTAAATCCTATATTTAATGTGAAAAACATTAAATGAACACATTTTTATGCTTATATGGTATAATACTCATTTTTAGTAGATCAACTGCTAGATTTTTAAATTACTTTTGTAATTCTATATTTCTTTATATCTATAAATCTTATCTGTCATCTAGAATTTATGAAAATGAGACTAAATACTAATTTAAATTTTAATCTAAATATTTATATAACTTAGGGTGCAGCTATTAAATTAATGGGTATGTTTCTTATATGGATTGCAAATTATACACCATATTCATTATTCTTTAAACATATTATATGTATTCTTTATATAGAGGAGATTATTAATCATAGTTCTAGGGTTATTCATCTAATTATTAATTTTGCCATTCGTCCCCATTATTTAGGATCTTAGTTTATTATTATTATAGTTATTATTTGTAAATTAGTTTTTAAGTATTATTAATATACTTATCACTTAAAATATAATTATTAAAAATAATTTTAAAAGATTCTTTTTTATTTAAAGACTAAAATTTCTATTTTATTAGAATAAATAGATTTTTTCTTCTTATATACTAGTTTTAGAAGGCTTATTGGGTTTATAATAATTTAATTTTTTCAGAGTGTTAATTAAAATTATGTAATGTGAGTTTTCTTTTATATTATAAGTAAGATATTTTTGGTTTTTATACCAAAAACTAATGTGTAATAAAAAATATCATCGTTAAAATTATAATGACATTCGCATAATAGCTTTAAAAAATGGCATTTGTTATATTCTTTATTAGATCTGATCGAAAGAACTATTAATTTTCATTATGTTAAGAAGAATTAAAAACGAAGACACGGTGTCCTAAAATTATAAAATACTATGAAGTCCTTGCATGTATTTTTCAAAATCTAAATCATTGGTTTAAAGGGAATTAATTAAGGTCAATTTGGGTATGAATAATATTTTTTCTGAATGTATATAGAATACTTTATACAAAATGTTACTTATTACCTGTAGATTTATAATAAAAATATATTTTATACCATTTCTAAAATAAGAATATAGATTTATATCAAAATATCTATTTATTTACATAAGTTTATCAGAAACAGAATCTTCTTGGTTATCATATTCATAAAAACTTTTAATTTAAAAATTATATTTTATTAATCATTGATCCATTCATTCATATCTTCTGCAGCATAATTACCGGGAGCATCATTTTAATTATTTGAAATATTTGTTGCCAATTTTATATTAAGATCATTTCTTTAAAAAATTCCCTCATCAATAATCAAATCAATTAAATGTAGCATTTTTATTTTCTAAATTAGTTTGATATTTTTTATATTAAATAGTTTCTAATTCATTACTAATATTGCTTCTGATTTGTCAATTTCTTGGTCTTCTTGTAACAATACTTATTTAATTTTTACAATATTATCTTTTTCCAGATAGTTTTTATCATAAGATGTTATATTATCTAAAGCTTTTTCAAATTTTGAGGCTCCAAGGAATGCTCTTTTAAAATTACTGAACATTTTTTCTAATTTTCTCTATTTTATTAATTAATTTTATTAATATTAAATATTCTATTTATCTATACTTTATAATTCTTATACTTAAATATTATATATTTAAGATTTTCAAACAACTAATTTTTTTCTTTCCAATATTTATAAAAATTAGAACAAACTATAAATAAATATGAAGCAATATAATATTTTAAAATCTTTTTAGAAATAAATAGTTAGTGTTATGTTTCATTTTACATTATATCCAAAATTAGATACTCTATTTTTAAATTGCAAGTAATTGAATACAGCATCCATATAAGTCTATCATAATTTATTTAATAATCAATTAAATCTAATAATAAGTAATTAAAATATTTCATAAAAAAGAAACATTCATACAAGATTTAAAATCCCTAAAAAAATGATTAAAAAGACACTATTTATAGTTTTAATATTAGTTATTGTTAGTGCTCACACTTTCAAAGAAGGATCTAATGTAATTTAAGATCCAATTTCCAAAAAAACAACTTCTAAATGGAGAGATGAGCTCAAGCAATTAGAAAATAGTTTCGTATTTTTATATTAAACTTGGTAATAAAAACAAAGTGAAAATGAAAATATTTGCATATGAATATATTAAATCCTTAAATTTAAAAATTTAAAATTAGGTGTGGTCATTGTAAAACTTCTATTCCCCAAATCGATTAAGCCGCTGATATGGCAAAAGCTGATAAACAAAATAAGTTGAAATTTGTTGCAATTAATTGTGGTGAAAATGTAAATAATAATATTCCATAAAGTTATTAATATTTTAAATTTTAAATAGAAGGAATTTTGTAAATTCATGAATGTTACTGGGTATCCCACCTTTTACTTTGTATATGATCTTAATAATATTTAAGCATATGAAAGTGAAAGAAGCGCCACCGCAATTTTAGAATATACAAAGAAACACAAAGCCTCTTAAGGATAGACCTATGAGATGTTTGCTAAAGATTATATCGAAGAAAAAGAAGTTCGTAAAAAATATAATATTTTTTTTAACCTACAAAAATTATTAACTTATATATTATATATTAAACAAGCTGAATTTGGATCTGAAAACTCTAAAGTTAAAAAAGTAACTATGGATACTATTGTTTCTTTAGTTAACACACAATTTACTCTATTTTATGCTCCCTGGTGTCCTCACTGCAAAAGTCTCTTACCTGTTATTTCTTAACTGGCTGAAGAAATGGATGGGTAAATGTAGTTTTCAGCCGTTGATTGCACCGTCTAGGATGATTTATGCTCGCGTTTTAAAGTAGATGGATATCCCACACTGATGTTTTTCTTTAACAACGGATAAGTTGTATCATATGAAAGTATAAAAAAATTTATTTTTTTCTCTAATTTTATAATTATTGGATTATTCTTTAAAAATAGAAGGGAGATCTATGTCTAATATTCGATAATTCGTTACCAGCGGATACAAAGAAGTTTCTTAAGTTAATAAAGTTAGCGATTATATAGAAAATTTTGATACCTTGACTAGAAGTGATAAAGATTTATATTTTGAATATGAAAAACACAGAGTTCGTTTCTTTAATTTTATTGATAAACAAGAAAATAGAGCTGTTAGAATAGCAGGTATGATTGGAATAGTTATAATTTCAGTATTTTTATGTTTATTAAAAGATTGTGCTACCAGAAGTACAAGAAAACCAAAAAATGAATGATAAACTTTAAATTAATTATACTATACATGCAAAAAATTTTTAAAATTTAATATCTACATATTTTTATAAATAATATTTTTTAAATAAATTCATTAATGCAAATTTGACTTTATTTTTTGTTGATAAGATAACCTTCTTTTTTTTATTTCCTTGTATTAGCACTCAATTATTTTACATCTTTATTCTGGCTTATTTTCGCCAGAATAATATTGGTCATCGATTTATTTTTTATGAATTTTTAATACTTTTTTAAAACATTCCGAATATTAAATTCTGGATAATAAATCTTAAACTCTATAAAGGAAAAAGGACTCATGTCATCAAATTAAAATTCTTAATCTTCGTTTACTTTCAGGGCTCCTTCAATTTATTACATTTTTTTATTATGATGATAAATTGATTTTTCGTCATCTAAATTGTGGAGACTTTCATTGCGATTCTTATGGTATTGGCTATACATATTACTAAAAGATTAGCTTTGACTGATATTATTAGAGAGTTTTATATCATCAACTGATTTTCCAGGCTCATCAAATTGCACCTAGAATTACTGCTTTTATTAACTAAGTCTTTTAAATCTTGAAGGACTGCATACTTGTTATTAATTAGTAAAAAATTGTTATTAAATATGAACTTGTTTAATTAACTTATGAGAGCTTGGAGACATTAATTGTGAATTATCTTGATTCTACGTTTCAATTTTTTGATTTTATTTATGCTCACTTGCCTATAATCTAGGTAAAAAGTATTGTTAGCTTTTAGTTAGATTAAAATTATCATTTTCATCTAAGTCTTTCCAACTTTTCTTTTTACCATTGTTAACTTTACTTTACCTACTTTTAATGCTATTGGTTGCAATCGAATTGTCTTCACTTATATTTGAATGAGAATAAGGCCTGTTTTATCCTATTCTGTCTAAAGAGATTATTTTTTATTATTAATTACCTCCAACTTAATCTGATTTATGGCCAACATTTCCTTATTGGTACATTTTTATATGATTAGGAGTATTAATGCTATTATTATTATTCAGTTACTCTTTTTTCGTAGATTTTTGGTTAAATATATTAGATTAAATCTATTATTATTACTCCTAACTTATATTCTAAAATTTATCTTCTTTTAAGATATCTAAATCTTCATTTATTTAAATTTGAGCCTCATGTTATTTTATTGAACGACTAGAGTGACCCACAAATTCATTAACTATTTGAACACTATTATGAAATTATGAGTTTGTTAAATTGGTGGGAGATCTTGAAGGTGAAGATATTTAACCATCTACTTCAGTAAAATTCCTATCCATATCTAGATCGTTGCAGCATGTTGTATATGATAAATTTAAGTCTTTATCATCGCCAATATAAAGTTCTTTTTTTAATTTTCTTTGATAACTTAAAAAAATAATAAAAATGAGTGACTAAAGAAAATAGATTTTTTTCTTTAATTTACTTTTATATATTTTCATCATTTTCTATTAGAAAAGCTTAATATTTTTAATTATCTTGTATTATTTCTGATATATAATTAATTCTTTCAAGCAATACAAAGGCATAGTTTTTAGGTTTAGCTCTAAAATACCTTTTTCGTTCTTCTTATTACTTTCTCTCTTCTAATTAAAATCTATAGGATACCTACATCTAATTGGGTCGATATATTAGCCATGTGCAATCACTTTCTGTATGATAATTTGAGTTACACATTAAACAATTTCTATTGATAGATTTGGCAACTCCCCTAAATCTTATTTATTCTTAAATGAAAAGAAATTTTTCAAATTCATCTTTATTTTTGTGTAAAATATTGATAAAGTCCTTTCTTTGAATGCAATGCAATGTAACAAAAGAGGAACTTTGCGCCTAGAATTCATATTCTAATCCACTTAGAAAACTCATTTCCCCAAAAATATCTCCCGGTCCTAGTTTCGCTATTTAAAATCCCTTATCTTATTTTTCTCCTTTGAATGAAATCAAAACTAAAATAAGTTTTTAATTAAAATATATATAATGCAGCAAAATAAAAATTTATTAGTAATAATTTTACCTTCTCCATGCTATATAATGAATAACTCTATTCCTATATTGTCATCTCCTTTCTAAAAAGAATTGCGTTCAATTCTTCTGCTTTAAGGCGAAATTATTATATCATTCGTTACATAAGTTTTTTTATATAGATATTGAGACGCTTCTTAAAGAGTTTCCTTATTTATAAAAATACATCCTTATTTTATCAGAAAATTAAAATATCAAAATTACTTTGTTAAAATTCTAAGTAAACAATTAAATTTTTTTATTAAGGCGTTGTTTATACTTATATTGATTTCGTCGCACAAATTTTGCGGTAGTTTTGAAAATACTTCTTTGATTTGATTTGTTCTGTTCATTTTTTTCTTATCTTTAAATAAATTTTCCAAATGAGATCTAATTTTCTGTTAAATTTTTTTTTAAATTTTATTTTTTCTCAAAAATGAATTAATAACATCCATATCTCTCTAATATTCTTCTGACTTTTTATTTTGTTCCGTAATTATCAAGCCTTGAGAAATAAATTCATTATAATAAAAATTAAAACACTAATTAATTTTGGTTAATTTTTTAATATTTTACTCATTCGACTAAGCAAATAGGCAAATACTCCTATAGTACCAAAAGAACGACACACACAAACACTACCTCTACATTTGTGGAGCCTATAACCACAATGATATTTGTTAATTTATTATATATTAATATATACAAATTTCTATTAACCCTTTGTTCCAATAAGACATACTGTCGCCATACTCCAATAGTAAGAATGTATATATCTGATAAGCCATGATTCATTTTAAATTCCAAATTCGTGTAGCCACGTATAAGTTGCTCCAAAATAAATTCTAAATTTTTTATATAATAAAATTAGATTTTAATGCTTTCTTTAAAGTTGCTTATACATTACTCTATTTATGCTAAAACATGATATGCAGTACCTATCCAATGGCAGAGAATGATCATTTAATAAAGCATTGTCATAAATTATTAAAGGTAAGACACTTCAAATATTAATTGATAAACAAAAGATAGTCTCTTTACTACATTTTGAAAAGTAATTATTTTGCAATAAAAGAGCATTACCAAAAAATACCTATAAAATTAATTTATTTTATCATTTTATTCCATTTTTGGACTAAAACTACCTTATAATGTCAGATTAGTCATCAATTTTTATGAATAAAATTACTAATAATCCTATAATATCATATACAAATCCTTTCTTAATATAATGTATTCTTATTTTTTTTCTATCCATTATTTCATTTCCTGAATCGTATATTCCTATATTAAATCTTACTATAATTTCGAGAGAAAAAAAAACTAGAGAATAGTATTCATAAATCTAAAATTAAATATAAAGAATATATTTTTTTTATCAAATTACTTATTAAATACAATAATATGTGTATTACCTCAATAGCATTGGAATTGTGAATATTACATTAGAAAAATATAAAAACACATATAATATAAAACCATGAAAATATTAAAAGTAATGATAAAATATCAATTAAAACACTTAAACAATGATTCGGAGGCATTATAGGAAATCTTAAAGATAACCCCTTTTTAAATTTAACCCAAACAAATTTAATGCTATTTTTCCTAGAATTTTTTCTTATTTTTAGCCCCATATTAGAATTGATTTAAAATTTTTACTCACAAAGCTATTTACTTATTGCTTCTTAAATATTTTTTTATTTTTGCATATGTTCTTAATGCAGTTTTAGCTATTCTTATCTATTTTTTTTACTAAAATGATATGATAAATCTCTAATTATATCAAACTATGGCTTCATTAATTATTTGAATTTTAAAATTTAGCTAGTTTTTAATATTTAATTGTGAATTTAATTCAATAAAATTCTAAAATAAAATTAAAAATTAGAATTAAATATAGATAATATTAGATTAAAAATTAGAATTAAATATAGATAAAATTATATTATAGAATCTTAAATAAATTTAACTAATTTACCTTTTTTTGCATTGTTCAACAATAGTAAATATCCGTGGCAATTCTTATTTTTTTCTGAATAAATTTTTAAACGCCCTTTTGGAACTTTGTTACTGGGTCTGTTATTTTTAAAATGAAATATTACTTTTCATTGTAAAAATTGCCTAATCTCTCAACTTTTCTGTATTATACTATTTAGAAAAGGTTTTGCTTTAAATTATTGTATGATCCCCTACTTGTATTTAATTAGGACGCTTTTGATACATATTTAGACTAAGATCTAGCTAATTATTTTCTGATTTATTAGAGCTATTTGTTATTTTTCTTTTTTAGGCTATAATATTTATATTAGACTAAAAGTTTGTATCAGATATTTTTAAATCCTGATTGCTAACTTCTCCAGAACTTGGTATATATGGGGTAACTAATAAAGCAATATTATAATAAATCTATAAAATATTATAAATTACTTTGACTTTTTATTCTTTCATCAAATAGCTATAAATTATTCTATTCTTCCTATTTTTATTTCTTTATAGTAGAATTATTTTGATTTTGATTTGATATGTCAATAATTGAATCATCTTCATGTGTTATTTATATATATAAATCAGGAATCTATATATTTTAAGGTGAGGAGTATTCGCCTACATATGGTGATTAAATCTCATGTATCTTTTAGCTAAGTTGATAGAGCTCATTGTGACTCTCCTAATGAAATAATTATTTCATTTATTTTTTATTTAAAGGTTGTAATGTAGAATTAATAGATGCATCTTATTCTTGAGATATAATTTATTCAGTATATTGATTTTATTGTGGGTTAATTTATAAATCTTACATTTTATTTTCTTCTTCTTTTTATTATTATAAATTATATAGCCAAATACTTTTTATTACTCACATGTAATTAATTATCGCAATATATAAGCTACTTGTTTTTTGTTAATAATTAATATTATTTCTATAAAATATTTTAATGTTGCTGATTATTTATAAAAATTAAATAATTTAATCCAACTACATGTTACATTGTAATTAAATTTTTTATTTTTAATATACAAAATATATATAAGTTTTTATATATATTATCTGAATTTATACTATAGATAAATTTTATATTCAAATTTATTTAAATCTACACCCAATAACTCCTTATCCCTCCCATTTATGAGGAATCAAATTCAATTTTACAAGCAAATAGTTTTATTTATTATTCCAACTAATATATTATTGCAAATTTTCTTAAGATTCATTTTTCTACTCTCTTAATACTGTTACTTAAATAGAGTTATCAATACTTTACTATACTTTCATAACTAAAGATTAAAGATTATTGTGATTCAGGTATTGAATACCTCCAAAATCAACTATTAGATCATCTACTTATATTCCTAGTAAAAATATAATAAATATTTCTCATATGATTATAGTAAATAAGATCTATATTACCTGCTTCAAAAGCAGGAGAATTTTCAGTAACTTCATTTATAATTGCAAAAGGATTTTATAAAGCAAGGTTTTCCTATTCTTAAATGCTTAATTCGTCTAATTTTTTTTATTATTCCTATTCATTTATTTAATTTTATAACTCGATTTCTTTATTTTCTTCTTCTTAAATTCGTTATTCATCTATTTAATTCTAAGCTTATTCGACCAAACCTTTTTTTCTTGCTTCAGCATGGAATTAATAAAGACCTTTTATTTATATTAGATGATTTTAATTATGAAAAATTACTTAAGTTATATTTTATATAAATTACCTTCTTCTATCTTTTTCATTAAGGCTTTATGATCATTATTTAATTCTATAATAATAAATTTTTAATAATGCATTTTTATTTTATTAAAGTTAAATACCATTTTTCTTTTTTTTTAATTTCATAAATTCACTCAAAGTAGCAAAATCTAAATCTTCTCTAGGGAATCCTTCTTTATCAATTATATCCTTGTGAAGATCTGATTATTGAATAAAATTTAATTAATATAAAAATTAATTATTTTATATAATTTAAATTATAAAAATTTATAAGATAATAATGCCAAATTTTAAAATAATAATTTTAAAATAATAATGAGTAGGAATTTACTAAAAATTAAAAATATTTTGCTTACTTTTTTCTATATAAGGCTTTAATTATTCATCTAGCTATAAAATTTCTTTTTCAAGAACATCTTTTTCTTCTATTAGTTGAAGTAATTCAGGATTAGGCTCCATTATGTATTAGTTTATTATTTTGTGGTGTTTATAGAATTTTTATTAATTAATTAGTGATAGTTAATTATAATTTTCTTTTTGTTTAAATCAATAATTTAATAATTTATATGCGGCTTAGCAGAAGAAATTAATAAAAAATATTAATTAAAATATATGTAGAATACATAATAATCAGATCTGATCTTCATAATGTCAGGTAAATAAAAATAAAATTAAAAAATATTTTTAATAATTATTATATTATAAATGAATGATTTAATATATTATCTTTAATTATTATAGATTGATAGTTTTATAAATATGTAATATCATATGTATGGATATATAATATCATTTTATAAATTAATTAAGTTCATTTAGTACTTCTATATATTTTTTCATCATATCTACTTCATCTTGATTATTGTTAGCTTATTCTATATATTTTTATGTATGTTTAATATTTTATATCAAATATTCTTTGAATTCTTTCTATAACATTTAGTCTAATTATATAATTTTTTATTCAAAAGATTTTATTGGATTTAATAAATCATTTCTTATGACTTAGGGTCTATATTCAATTTTGACGAATTAAATAATATTTTAAATATTAGTATTTTCAAAAGAAGAATTATATTCCTTATAACATTTTAAAAACTCTGAGATTTGATTTTCTATTGCTACTATTTATATACTCTTTTCTCCAAGACATAACTAATGGAAAATTAAGTTATAAAATTGCAATGCATTTAATATAATTTATAATAATAAGACATACCTTATATATTATATTCAAACATATCTTTCTATCTTTATGAGACTGGATTTATTATTAAATTTCAAATTCTTTTTCATCCTAACTTTTATTTTCTTGAGATATATGCTTTTCTTTCTAAATAAATTATTGATATTTTTTTATAGTATAAATTATAATATTATATTACAAGTTTTTAAAGTAAATTCTCTATATTCTCACTTTATAAATCCTCTAAATTTGGATTTTCAGAGTCTAAATAATATAATTTTAATATATTTTGCTACTTACTTGCAATAAATACTATCCAATGAGTTGTAACACCACAAAAAAAACATAATATTTTATCTCCATTGCTTTAAAACTAGTCTAAAATCATGTCATATTAAGAGATCTAATCTTCTGAATGTTATATAATATCTACATAATGAATTATCAATTATTTTATATATTATATTAATAATTTTTATAATTTACTAAAACCAAAATAAAATGGCAAATATATAATTTGTAAATCTTTATCATCAGCTTATTTTTTTATTTTAAAAATCATTACTATTCTATAATTTTTAATGATTATTATTAAAATGATGATAAATAATAATACTAGATATATTACTTCTAGATAATATTCTAAAAGAGATCTTTCTAATGGGCCTTCATTTTAAAGGTCTTTTAATTCTAATTTATTGTTATAATTCTCAAGTAAGTATGTTTTTATTTTATTATATTTATTAGTAAATCTAATAATAGTAAATAAATCAATAATCTAACTATGTGTATATATATATAAAATATTACCTATTTTCATCTTTCATTTTCTATAAATATTTTTAGTCATTTTTAAAATATATTTGATCATATTTAAACTATTAAAAAGTGCATGAAAACCACATCTAAAAATTTTTCTTTTTAAATTAAATACTTTAAAAAATAATATTATGGATATACATGTTAGATAATTTTTATTCAGCAACTGGTATGGTTACAATTTAAGTTTTTATTTTGTCAATTAAATTTTCTTAGATCTAATTTGAATTATACATTTTTAACTTTTTATATTTGTTTTGTATTTTTTTTTATTTAAAGTTATATTCATAATTTTTGATTATTTATATTGATGTGACTATCATAATCTGTCAGGTTTTATAATCCCTGGTGTACTTAAATTTATAACTGATATATATAATAATAAATTTATTTTATAAATCAAAAAATGATAATTTAATATATATAAATATACTTTATAATAGTTTATATATTTCTAATAAAATAATAAATATTAATTTATTCTTTTTAACTATCATGCAAGCAAAGCTTTCATTCTAGCTTCCAGACTTGATATAGCTGACTTTGTTTCTTTTAAAGAATTTTTTAGTTAGTCTTCTCCACTTATCCAAACTTCTTTATTAACATCAACTTTAGGAAACTAGTGAATATACCTTTTTTAAATGAAAAAAATTTAAATTGAGTTACATAATATTTTTTACTATAAGAATATACCAAGGGGATTTAGAATCAATTGTAAAATCTATTTCTTTTTAATCTTTAACTAAATCTTCTCCATTATCCAATTCTTAGTCCTTTGGAATCCCATCTAACCTTCTTAATGATGGAATTGAATCATAAACATCCTCTTTATAATTTCTGGTTTCACATATTGGGTTTTAATCAAGACCTTTAATATTTATTAACAATATTATTGAGAGGTATGTTTAGTTTTTTTGCTAATATATATATATACCTGAAAGAGTTTTAAAATATACAGTCCTTAAATTTTTGCAATTAAATAATCCATTTAAATTTTTGACTGAAGCTATTTTATTTCCTTCAGCATGAAGGTTAGCTAATTTTTCACAGTTTTTTAATGGATCTAAATATAAGACTTAGTTGAGTTATATGTTTAAATATACCAACTGTTTACAATCTGTTAAAGGAGTCAAATCCTTTATTTGATTTCCTTTAACATTTAACATAACTAAATTGGGACATTTTTCTAATACTATTTAAGTTTTAAAATTTATTGTAAATAAAAATATATTATCTAATGAGTTCTTTACTATCTATTTGAAGTAGGTTTTGAAATGATAAATCTAAATTAAATATGACGTCGCAAGTAAATTTATTAGATATGGTTTTAAGAATTTATTCATTTAGTTTGCCGTTAACTCTAAATTTTTAAGGTGCTGGCTTTGAATCTCTAAATTTTTCAATATTAATTTCATTAACATTTGTTCCTAATAATCTTGATGATATGTTATCTTTTTTATTATCGTTTGATATAGATTTCCTTTTCATTATCCTAGATTGTAATTTTAATATGTTTTTAATGTTTTTATAGTTTATTATTATATTTTAGTTTTATAACTCTTATAATTTAATGTGGAATATTTAAAAAATAAAGGAATTTATAGCGAATATTAAATAAACTGAAAATATATAAAACTGGATAATGCCAGAAGTACTAATTAACTAATTATTATAAATCTTTATTATATCTATTTAATATTTTTAATATTCTCTAATATGAACCAAATATCAAACAATTATCTCTAATAAATTAATTAATAAAAATTTAAATAAATATACTGTAGAATAAATACAAAATTTATAATTTCCAAATTTATCTTTTAATAATGATTCAATAATATATAAATTTCTATAATTAGAGTAATTTCTAAATGCAAATGGAAATTAAATATTATTTTCTATTTTAGATATTAAAATTTGCAAAAAATTATTAAAATAAAAAATGTAGTTTGATTGACTTTCTGCAATATTTAAGAGAAATTGCATATATATTAATTAAATATAAGGTTAATTTTTATATTATTAAAACATATTATTTTATAACATATAAAATATAGCTCTTTAAAAATATAAAAACAAAATATTCTCATATAAAACAAAATTCAAGAGATAAACAAAAATTCTTATATAAACACTTTAAATTTCCCTAAAAATAGTAATGGATCGCAAGTAAAAAAGTTACAACGTTTGTTAAACTGAGCCAGATGAAGAAAACTTTGTAAGTTTTTTATAAGTAAATGACGATAATTATTCAGCTTCTAATTAAGATGATTCCAATGAGGCAAATAATTAATAATTTTTCAAATAATTATCATTGGCATTTTATTCATAAGAAAGTTAGGATGAAAATTATAATTATGTAAGATAGTCTAGAGGCTCATAATAAGCTTTGGATTAAAGGTATATTATATTTTATAAAACAAATTATATTTTTTTTCTTAATATACAGATCATTTCATTAACTTTCTAATATTATTATAGATATAATATTAAAAATGATAATGAAATTTTCTCTAAGCCTTGCAGTAATTCAGTTGAACCCAAAAACAATAGCAAAGGGTTTTTTCGGATACATAAAATACCGAAAGATAATAATATTCATTTTAATTTAGTATCTTAATAAAATATAGGAAATTAGCAAAATCATTATAATATATCTATGCTAAAATAGAAGCAAATATAAGAAAATAATTAATATTAACAACATTAAAATATTTAAAATAATGCACAAAAACTCTAACCATAATAAAAATCTTATAGATTGGTAATGAAAAAATAGTTAGCAGAATAATTATAAAATATTAAAAATTAGAACGAATAGTTTAATCAAAATTAGATTTAAGAAAGTGAATCATAGAAAGATAGCGTGCTAAATAACTAAAAATTTTTGATAAGATAAATATCAAATAAATCATTAGAAAAGAATTAAAAATAATGTTTACAGGCTATTAAAAATAAATAAATAATGATTTATAAAAAAAGGCTTAATTTAATGAATATTTATAATAAAAATTAACCAAATTAAATCATTCTATTGAAAATTAGACAAATAAGGAAAAAGAAATATTCTAAACATGCATAAATAATAGTAAAACTTAAGAAGTTAAAAAAAAAGACAGTATTAAAGAAACATTAACCATGCTAAACAGAAGTTCTATTTTTAACTCTAGCTAATATGTTTAGAATAAAAAAAATCAATTTAAAAAATAATTTAACTTAACTTCTTCTAAAAAAAGTAATAATATATCACAGTAAAGCATTAAAACTTAAAATTCTCCAAGAAATACTGATTTTATGGCTTAAGTTTAGAAAAATACGCATTTTAATAATCTGATTATTAGTAATAGCAGTAACGTTTAATAAAATATAATTTAAAACACTCCTAAATTATTAAATAATAGTTATGATAAATAATTATTTGCTAAATAGAATCATTAACTAATTAATGATTAAATTTCATAATAATCCCCTATTCATTCGCTATATTCTGCAAGTGAATATAAATCACCAAGCTCAAATATTGGAGATTTTAAATTAAAAGGCACTAGGCAGATTATACTAAAAAGCTAGCATAGCACGATTAAAAGTCCTAATAATTATAGTCAAGGTTCTATTTTTTCTACTGCTTCTACTTCTGCAACTAATAGTAAAGTAAACGGGAATGTAAAATTAACATAAAACTAAATTATAGACGCTGGGATATAGGATAAAATAGATTTTTCTAAAATGGCATTGTATGGATAGTAAATTTAAGAAAATCCAAATTTAAACAGTATTCAATTAAACACTGATAACGAGCGAATACCCTCAAACACCTATAGTGCCAGAGAATCTAGGAATAATATAGCCCAAAATTTTAATAAATATGGATTTACAAATAATTATAGTCGATAATAAAATAATATGAAAAGTAATTTCAATAATTAAATTTCAAATTAATAAAGGATTTGATAAATATAAATATAAAAAAATTTAGGTATAAAAATTAAAGAAAAAATATAATTTATAATTTTTAATGTTATTTAAAACGTACATTTGCTATATTAAATATAATTTTTTAATTCCATAATATTATTATAATATATATGTAAAATAAGCATTAATATCTAAATTAAATTATATTATTATTATATGATTACTTTCTTAATAAACTATTCACAAAAAGTATATACTTATTTAAGAATTTATTTTTAAAAAAGAACACACCTGTATAATTTAAATAAAAAGTATAGAATATATATAAAAAAAATGGAGCAAAAAAATTAAAATTAAAATTAAAATTCTAAAATAATTTTAGACAAGGGAATTCACTAGCAATCATACTAAATTGGTTAGGATGTTTGGGAGAAATAAAGAGCAGAATGGACAAATCCTAATTAATAAAAATTACCCAAGCCAGAAGGATACTAACAATACGAATATTTATCTACATATGATTAAACTTTCATTATTGACATAATAAATGATATAAAACCCCCTTATAAACCCTTCAAAAAATATGTAAAATTATAAGATTTAGTACCTGTATTAGAAGATGTATGGGAAGATGAACTTAATTGAATAAATAGCAATAATTATAATTGAAGTTAGAAATTATGATGATACTACGTAGTTTATAATTATAATTGTTAATATTTTTATTATACTCATCATAATTATATAAAAGGTATATATAATCTAAGTAAGTTAGGCTTAACATATTTCATATTAAAAACTTAATTTTTTATAAATAACTATATCCTCTTATATATATCATGGAATTAAAATTCTTTTTTAAATATAAAATATAATAATTAAATGATTCATTTATGATATTTAGTTATTATCCTCTTTTTTAAGATTATAAGATTGTAAAGTATTTATTGTAAATGTTATTTGTTATTTTTTTATTACAGAAATTTGAGACTGTAATCTTAATTATGAAGTGTGTTAACAATTTTATTAAATATTTAATGTAAGGTCATAAATCAATTACAAATTATTTAATAAATTAAATATACTACATTTTTTAAAAGGAAGAAAGGCAAGAAAATGAAATTCGCCAAAAATTTTAAGTCTTTTTTCAATAATTTTAAGCAGTCTTTCATTTTAGATTAAAAAAAAGCTTATTTAAGATCTTCTCTTTTAATATTAGGATTCTAATTGAATAATTATGCTTTTTCTAATAAATTTAAATTTGATGATAAAGGAGAAGAATTATTATAAAAACTATAGGAATCAGAACAATAATAAAAATTATAAGCATTGAAACAATAGATTAAAGTATTTATAGATTCAATATATAAATTATAATCCATATATTATTCAAAATTTTGCTTTAAAATTTTTTATTTTATTTAAGTACGAAGTTTGCAAATCAAGTGAAATCAGAGAAGGATAAATAGTAGAAGTAAATAATAATAATTTATAATTTAAATATTCAATTATTGTGAATAATCTAATATTTAATAAAAAAAAATAAGTACACGATAAAAGATGGTTAAAATGGTGAATATCCAGTTATTTTAATAAGACATAACAGAAAAATATACGTTATTGGAGGTAAAAATATATAAAGGAATTTGAAATGAAAAAAATAAATAATAAATCATATTATTAAAAGGAATTTGCACATATGATGGAAAAACAAGATTAAAAGATGGAATTAGTTTTGAAAATAAACTTTATTGTCCTGCTCATGGTTGTGCGTATAATATACAAAGTGGAGAAACAGAATACGCCCCTGCATATGATGATTTACCTAGATTCTTTGCAGAAGAAGTATATTATATTTTAATAAAAAAATTAAAAAAACTTATAATTTTGTAACTTTTTATTAATTTTAGAAATAAGGAAAAGTTTATGTTTACGCTCCTGTAGAAGTGCCTAAAAGACTTTTGCCCCCTACTACTTCAAGAGATTATAATGATTTAAGAAAGATTGTAATTATTGGAAGTAAAAAAATATTTGTATATTTTAATTTTGACTGTGTTTTTAAAAAAATATACTTTACTAGGCGGTGGATCGGCTCAAGCATGTGTAGAAACATTAAGAAGATTTGGATATACTGGAGAAATCATTATGGTTACAAAGGAAACTAAATATCCTTATGACAAATCAAAATTACATACTTCAATCAAAGATCTCGATTACAAACAACTGAATTTAAGAAATCCCGAATGGTATTAAATCAATGGTGTTTAAATTATGATGGGAAGAGAATGCGCTATAGTAGATAAAACAGTAAAAATCTAAAAATGAGTTTTGATATATTTTATTTATTAAATTAAGCTTTAATATGTATGATAATAGCATGGAAGCCCCCACATCAAATTGGAAGATGGATTAAGAATTGAATACGACGCTTTAGTTTTAGCTACCGGTTCTGTTCCCTTCAATAGACCTGTAAAAGGATCAAAAAATAAAAATAATTTATTATATTTGGAGAATATTGAAGATCACTAAAATCTAAGAGAATAATTAAGCACATCTTAAAATATTGTACTTTTTTAAAAAATCTTTTTTTAGTAAAAATTGTGTTAAAACTATTATATTTTTCTAAAAATATAGACATTATTGGGAGCTAATATTAAAAGTTTTGAGACAGCAGCTACCATTAGAAAAGAATATCCCAACATAAAGGAAATTTACATAGTTGATGAAAATAAAGATAATCCTATCAAAGAATAATATGGTTAGCAAATTGGATAAAAATTAATGGAGTAAAACATTTAAATAAAAATATTGTTACATTATTAAAATATGTAAAACAAAACTATAATTCTATAATTTATAATAAAGAGATCAATTAGACCACAATATATGGTTTGTTTTAAATTAAGAAGTAAAAGAATTTATTGGTAAAAAAGAAAGAGTTGAAAAAGTTAGATTTTAAAATGGAGTAATAATATTTAAAATGTTTTTTATTATAAATTTGGTATTTATAAATAAAAAAAATAAAGTTAGAAATCAATACAGATTTAGTTCTATTCTTTCCTAACAATAGAATAGGGAATACTGACTGGTTAGACGATTCAAACTTAGACTAATTTGAATTCAACGAATATGGTTAAATAGTAACAAACAACAATATGAGAAGTGACTATAAGAGAATATTCGCTATCGGAGAGTGCGCAAGTAAAGATAAATTAAATATTGCTTTATATAAATATTTTGCTTTTTTGTTATAGGTAGCTAGTATTTTGGTACAAATGAACAAATGGGATGCCATGATGACTGGAATATGGCTTGGCACATGGGAGAAACAGCTGCTTATAATATATTAGCATTGGTATATAAAATATAAATGACTTTAATTTATTTTTAAATCCATACATTTATTAGAGAGTTCCTTGGCATTAAGTACCTTTTAAAACGCATTCAGTTTTTGATAAAACTTTGTAATATGCAGGATACGCTAGATATTTCAATGAAGTTCATATCGAAGGAAGTGTAAAAGATTGGGATTTCGTGGCCTATTATTCATATTATGATAATGTAATTATAATAAAAAAAAATTCAATTAATTCTAATTTATAAGTTCTAATATTAAAATTCCATCTTTATCATAATAAAAATAATAATGTTTATATTTTATAGGTGGTTGCCGTAGCAGCATCTCCTAACAGATCTAAAGAAATGAACACTTTAAGAGAAGCCATCAGATTAGAGATAATTCCTTGTTTGCCTGAAATAAAAAAAATCCTATTCAATTGCAGCAGTTGAAGCAGAAATTAGAGTAAAATTATTGTTTTTTTTTTTTAAATAATTAGAATAATCTGGGAATAACTAATTACTGAAATTTCTTTAGAAATCTAAAAGATCGGGATGCTTTAGAGAACATATTTATGAAATGAGATATGATCCTATTAATAAAGATGTATTATGGTAGAATAGAGAAAGAATCAATGAATTTTATAACTTCTGGAAACAAGGTATGCAAAATTACTTTAGTATTTTTCTATATTAAGGATAAATTTATAAAATTAATCTTTATTTAGGTTTATCCCCCGTAGATAATACAATGGAGGGAGAATAAGATTGAAAATAAATCATATAAATTATAATTTAAAAGCATAGATTTATAAATTAAAAATTATTTAGTTTTTATAGCATTTAAATCAGGTTCTTCTTGGGTTTTATACTAAGCAAAAATATTAAAATTTATTTAAAAATTATTAATACTTACAAAACTCCTTACTTATTATAAAAACAAATATAATCAATATTAAGATATATTCCTAAATTAAGAATATATTATTTGAAAAAAGGAAAATTCTACAGTTCTTTTTATACAAGCATATAATTAAATAAGTAAATTAATTTATCTTTTAATGATTTTAATTAAGAAAATATTACGATTTTTGACGTAACTATTAATTGTCTATCGTAATCAGCCAATTTATTTACAATTTTTACATAAAATATTATAAGCACAAATTATTACTTCTATTTCCTCTCTTTAATATTATTATTATTTAACTTAAAAATTAAAAAAGAAAATTATTTAAAAAAAATATAAAAATAAAATAAAAGTCTGGTTTACTCTACCTTTTAACTAGAAAAAATGACCAAGTAGAATATTGAATAATAAAATCAAACTGAAAATACTAGAAAAATTAATTGGGTAGAATTAGCAAAGCACAACAGACACGATGATTGTTGGCTAGCTATTGACGGTATTGTATATGATGTAACTAAATGGGCAGCTACTCACCCGGGAGGAGATATGATATTATTAGGAGGAGGAACAGATGCGTCAATTATGGCTCATAGTTATCACCCAGACGGGATAAATCCTTAAATTTTAAAAAAATATTAAATTGGTACTATAAAATGAAATTTATGAATTTTATTGGGTAGAATCATTTAAGAGATTAGTATTTCAATTTTTATAAATATAATACATATAGGTATCGTATAAGGCAGCGACGAAAAAATAAAGGAAGAAGAATCTTTTTATGACAATTTGGCAGAAGACGAATTTTACAACACTTTGAGATAGAGAGTAGTGGAATATTTCAAATAAAACAAACTTTCCAGAAGAGGAAATGGAGTGCCTATGATGTATGCTAAGACCCTTTTCATTTTAGCGAACTTCTTCCTCGGATTGTATGTTATGAGTGTTTATGGATCTTATTTTGGTGCTTTTTGGGCTGGTCTTTTTGCAGCCGAAATTGGAATTAATATTATGCACGACGGATCACATGGTTCTTTTTCTACCAACAATTTCCTAAACACCTTGGCTTGCTGGTACGGCAAACCTAATTAAATAATTCTAAAGTGAAAATAGTTTAATATATTTTTAATCTTTTAGGACAATGGACATGATCGGAGCAAGCAGTTACGTCTGGGAAACCTAACATGTCGGAGGGTAACACTATATAAATAAATCTTTGATTGTTGAAATAAAAGAAAATACAAAATTTTTAGTCATCATTTATGGACCAATTTGGAACACGAAAAGACTTACAACTCCGAAATTGATCCTGACGTGTTTTCTTCTTACCCATTCATAAGAATGCACCCTCACAACGATAGAAAATGGTTCCATGCCTACCAACACGTATATGGACCCTTTATATTTATGGCCTTCACTATGATGAAGGTTTTGTACAATGACTATGCCTGCTTCTATTATAATTAAGTTATGCATATTTCAATGAATCAGAGACTCTCTTCCAAGAAAAACTTGATCAGAATCACCATTTCTAAAATTGCTTCTCTTATCTATATGCTGATCATCCCCATGTACTTGAACGGTGCAGTAAAAGGATTCTGTTTATTCTCCGTTGCCCATTTCACCTGCGGAATTGTTTTAGCTTTTATGTTCATTGTGACCCACGTTAGTGAAGGTTGTAACATGTTAGAGAAAGGAAAGGAAATCAAATAAATTGACTTATAAGTCAAAACAATAAATGAAGCTAGAAAAAGGTACGGAATTACCAAAAGTAAAAAAGCTAGTGAACACTCATGGGCTGCTCTCTAATGTAAAACCTCTGTAAACTGGTCATTAGATTCAGTTTTTTGGACTAATTTTTCTGGAGGTATATATTAGGAATTTAAAAAACAGTTTTACTTATTGTATAGCACTATTAATGGTTTATGCAAATTATAATATTTTTTTAAGGTTTAAATCACTAAATCGAACACCACTTATTCCCCAGTATTTGCCATATGCATTATCCCTAACTTTAATAAATAATAGAAAAGACCTGTGCTGAATATGAGGTACCATACGTTAAATATGAAGATATATATTCAGCTATTAAAGGAATGGTAAACTATTTAAGAATCCTAGGAAATCCTCCTCAAAAATAGAAATAGAATTGATTATTAACACATTATTTATTTATAATTTAGATATTGTTAAAAAATAAAAATAAGAAAAAATGGTAATAAGTGCGATATAGTATTTTTATAAAAATTTTTAAAATGAGTTCAAATATTATATTTTTATTTATTTGTTTCACTTTTTATAATTAAAAAGGATTTCAGCGGATAATCCATACACTTCTTTATAGGTTTTAAGGATTTCTACGCTGGGCCATACGACATCATCCACAATTTTAACACTTGAACTTTAACACATATTGACACAAGGATGATAAGTAATTTCTGGTGAATCTTCGATATTTTTCAAATCTAAGGCTACTATTTTGTTACTTTGCTAAGATATAATAATCAATTTTTTAAGTGTGGATTATATTCTAAGAGCATTGTTTCCCCTGTTCCAAATATGAACGTATTTACATTCATATTTTGTTGCTAGTTTTTATAATTCCATGAATAACCATTGTTGCTCACAAGGAACGAACCATGAACTCCATTTCCTGTGTATTTCGTGAATTAAAACTGTTCCTTCAGCATTATTTATCTATATTATCATAGAATAGAAGAATAAATGAATGAATAATTAAATAGTAGTATTTTATTTCATAATTATAGTATATCAAGTTTTTTACTTATTCGCTATTCCAAGTCCTGTCCAACTTCCAACATCTATGATTTTTATAGCCCATCGAGTTCTAACTCTCATATCTAACTGTGGTTCCATCAAAATAAATCTTTCATCATTGCCTTTCTACCATACTCCCTTTCCTTGGAAATTTATTACTGGTTGTTTCCCCTTAAGAGTTTGAGAAAATACAAATTCTTAGTAAATTAAATCTAAGTAATAAGAATTTGTTAGAAAATAATTAAGATTTTGTTTAAATCTATAAAATTCTGACAAAATATAGATTTAAACAAATTGTAAATTAACTAAAATATAATACCTTCAAACTGCTTAAACTCTATATTCATAAGCTTTTAAATTTCTTTTTCCACATTTTTCAGCTAGTTTTAATAAGTTTCTGAAAAGCAGTATAACTTTTTATCGAATTAGTATTTTTCCTAATTCACTACTTTTACTTCTTTATTGTTGTGGGTGATGTAGGGCTTTAGCAGAATTATATTACGATATAATTAATCCTAATCAACGTCTTTTGAAAAATTGGGGTCAGCATTATTGGTAATAATATTCCCCAAAATTTATCTTACGATAGTCTTAGGAGTTTAGCCCTCCTATAATTGCACCTACTAATCAGTGATTCTAATTTGTTTAATTGCTTCGTTGAACTGATTTTTTACCTGAGAAAGAAGGGTATTTAATTTCTAAAGTTCTTTGTTTTTTAAATAACTATTTTTATCATCATCATAATTTTCATTTTCTTTTTCTTCATCTTCATATTCATGTTATTCTTACCCAATTTCTATTATTTTCTTTCCATTGCATTTTGGAGATTTTTTTCTTTCTATTTCATAATCGGCATCATCATTATTGTCAATTTCCTTATTTATCCCTCCACTCTAATCTTCTGTCTCTTTTATAGAACCGGAAACAATTTCGTATTAGTCATTTTGATAATTATTTCGCTACTACTTTTCTTCATCTGTCATGAGGGTATTTGATTTTTAGCTTTTTTGGCCATCATTATTATCATTTTCATCTTCAGGTTCTATCTTAGTTTATTCTTCCAAAATTTATAAGAAGTCTTTAAGTTTGATTATTTCTTAGACATTATGGTTATGGCTGTCCAGACACTCCATGCAACATAATTAAAAATATTTCGAGCAGCTGGGACTTATGCATATCCGCATTATTTTCTCATCTTTGTGAATGAGACAGGCGGGCGGTTTATACTCATAGATAATTTGTTCTATGGGTTTATATGTTATTTTTTCCATTATGACAATTTTTTTAGTTTTATTTTTTTTTATTAATATAGTTTTTTTAATATTTTTTATATATTCTTAAGTTTCTTTCCGTGAACTATAATACCCATATAAATAGTAGTTTACTTTATTGCGTTATATACTTATTCTTGAAATATATGAATGACATTATTTATTTATCTTAGATGACAATTGTATGGTATTATAATATAAATTAAATAATTTTAAATAAAACAATTGTTTTTTTGTGATAAATTATTATTTAAGATTAGATAAATGAAAATATAAATTAATAATAATTCATTTACTAATAGCATTCAAAAATTTGTTATTATTGCTTAATTTAAAATTAATTTTACTACTTTTATAAATTAGTTTAGAAAAAAGAATAAATTCCAAACTAAAAATAAGTTACAAATTACAAATGATAATTATAAAGTTAAATTATAATATTTCAGCCTTAAATTTACATATATTTCCCTTTCTATTATTTATATATGTATATAATATATATATTCTAAAATTAATAAATATTTTACAATAAAATTACTTAGAATTAAAATTAGTTACAGTAGTTAATTTTTTTTATTTGTATTTCATTTTTCTGATAAATTTACTATTTTTTATGTCACATATACTACAAATGCAATATGCCCGATTTTCATGAGACATAAATCCTAAAACACTCTTAATTTATTTCCATTTTTGGCAATATGCACCTCTTCAGTTATTCCACTATTAAATACTAAATCTTCTATGCTAATAAATACATGATCAAACTATATCTATCTTTAAAAGTCTTCTAATAGTCTTTAATAAGAGAACCCATCGCCAAATAAAGGGATTTCTTGGTTTTTATTAATTGTTGAATGAAATTCTTCGAAATCATAGCCTCTTTAATTAAGAAATACCTCATTAATGTGATAGCCTTGAAAATGTTTGTAAATCGAATCGAAAGTAAAAGTTAATATCTTTACTCCCTAACCAGGGTATTTTTTAAATATGTCTTCTATGATATCCCACTGCTATTTAAATGATATAGTTTTTTAAGTAAGTTTGATTTTATATTCTAACTTCTTCTAAGCATCCCATCTTTATTTTTCTTCTATTTGATTATAATATATATCGATGGTGTCAGCCAGTTACTTAAACCTTTGACTTCCGAAACTTTTATACCTATGTACTAAATACTATGAATTCCATTGATAGTGTCCCTAATCCACTGAAGTCGTATACATATTTATATACCTATATTTATTTGAATATAAGGTATAATCTACTTTTTAAAAATGATTAAGCATGCTTTCTTAATCAAAATCATAGATTTTATCATCGTTATCATCGAGGAACATATTTGTATAGAGCACAAAGTTATTAGGCAATATCACTAAAGGAATGGGGTTTATAAATCTGTTTATTTTTATAAGTTTGCAAATTTACTTAAAATTTTTTTTGATATTTCATATTCAAACATCTAATCCATTGCCTTACTTCTTATTCTTTTGTTTGTAGGCTTACACATTTAATAACTTTCTCCACTTATTTCTGTTGAGCAATCACTTGAATCGGCTTGGTATAGACTCTATTATGTATCTTACATTTTTTCATATAAATAGATAAAACAATAAATCTCGTTTATTATTTCAATCCGAAAAAACCTAGTAATTTTAGAAAATTTTAATGCACAGAACTTTGCAAAGTTTTATTATCTTCTGAATTTTTTCACCTTATAAGTTTATTCTGCACTAGGTCTTATGCGTTCAATTATGCAAAGATTTTAATTTTTTTTCATTTCGAAATAATTTACTTTTTTTATTATCAATTATGAATTTATTTTAACTAAGTTTCGATATGGAATATTGTGATTAATTATATTATTAAATGAATCAACATTCAATAGATCCTAAATAAAACTATACTGACAATACTTTGGTATCACAAGTATATTACTGTGTGAGAACTATATTTTTTTAAATAATCAAATATATATATAATAATAATAATGTTATTATATTGATTAAATTATTTAGTTAGTCATTTTATTGGTTAAAATGCGTTTTTTTAGCAATTATTATTTAATTCGAAGGTCTAATAGTAAAAAGTATTATTCTTAAATAAAAAAATGATATAAAATAAAATTTCTAGAAAATTAACTTTATTTAATCTTAATTAAAAAATAATGGTATTATTATATAAATTAATAAATTACATTTTTAGACTAAATATTATAATAACTTTGTAATTCATTTTTTTATCATGATTTATTTTGATAAAACTATTAATAGATAAATAGATGATTTTTTATAATAATTATAGGTTGAGTTATTCCATAAAAATAATTATGATAAAAAATAATCGAATTATTTTAAATTTATATAATAAATTTTATCATAAAATTGTGTACTTTATAGGAAATAAGATCTCGAATAGTAAATGTATGCGCTTATCATTTTTTTAAACATAAGATTACCTCTTTCTATAAATAAACATTCATTTTTAATTTTAATATACTTCTATTTTTTTTATCAAAAAAAAGCAATGAAATATTTTTAAATATATCTTTATAATTTATAAAATTATCTATATAAAATTATTTTAAAATATTATTTCAATTTATATAAGTAAATTAAATGATAATTAGCTCAGTTGATAAAGAGACGAATTTATAATATATTTATATTCTTTTAACAAATGTATATAAATATATAAATATATATATGTATTATATACGTTTAATTATAATTATATTATACTCTTATATCATTATTTTAAATTATACTACACAATTTTTCTAATTCTATCATTATTATTGATATTTTGAATTTTATATTAATTGAATAAATAGATATTAATTAGACACTAAAAAAAAAGCATTTTTTAAAATTTGAAATAAGGATGATTGCATTTCTAGCAAAGGCAAGAACATGAAAGATGAGAAATTTGATTTATACGTTATAGTTTATACACTCATTAGTAAATGGTTTAGTAACTCAATTCTTTAGCGAACTTGGCGTAGCATGAAATTATTTTTTAATGATATCCATCTCCTTTTTTTTTCTAATAGTTTTTTAAATTCACTCTTAGCAGATTATTTAATAATTTATTATCTCCTGTAAAGTAATCTAAAAACAAAAAATCAATTTAAGGAAGGAATTTATTTTATTTATAAAATTATATTATTACCATCTACAATATATTTTAAAAGCGGATAATCCCTGCATAACTCACCCAGCTTTATCCACGATTTTTTGTTTGTGGCTTTTCCTTTGATTTCTTTATCTTTCGGGAAGGCTTCACAAATTAGCTATTTAATACTTTCTATTTTTTAATTAGCTTGTTTTGCTTGGCCTCCTACTTTCTTATATCCAATCTCCTTATAATATCATCAGAAAGCTATTATCCTACTGTTTTAGGTGTGTTTTTTTTAATATTATATTATTCTTCCTAGGTCAATTCTAAATGACAAGAATCCTAAAGTTGTAGACTATTAACTTCTTTTTCTTCAAGATTAGTATCAATTTCTTCCTATTCTGTATATCCAGAATCAAATATTTAATTATCAGACAAAGTTTCAGCTTATAAGAATTTTTATTTTTTGTAATCAGATTTGAATATAATTTTACTATATTTAGAAATTTTTTATTTCTAATAAATTTTTTTTAAATTTTTTATTTTATTTTTTATAGTTTTAGTCCTTTTTCTTTATCTTTAGGCAGTTTTTAGATTTTATTTTTTATAGGAGAATTTAAATCAGCAAAAAGTTGATCGTCATTAACTTGAGATGATTATTACTATTCATTTTATTATATAAAACCACGTTTTTAATTTTATATTTAATTTTCAAAATCTATTTATTTTTAACTATAATAAATTTTTTTGTCCGTTTCTAATTAATTTTTTATATGTTTTAGTTTCTTGATTATTAAACAAGGCTTGAATTTTAGTCATAAAATCTGTTAGTTCTTTAAAATAATTCATACTCTGGTTCTTTTTGTGAGATTTCTTAAACTTAATATTATAAATTTTCTTACAACAAATCTTCTTAATGCTCTTACTCTTCATATACTTAAGTACTATCTAGTGATTGATCTTCATAATATTCACTCTTTATGAAATCTTAATATCCGTCTGAAGCATTTTAATACTCATAATTTTATTAATCACATTATTTATTTATTTTTTTATAACTAAAATTTTCTTATTCTTCTTCCTATTCACAAACTCCTACTTCATTTTCGTCAAAATAATTTTCGCGATCTTACTCTTCTTCCATATCTACTTCGTCACTGTATATGGTAGACTATTCAGATATGTCATTTGAGGCTTCTGAAAGTGCTTTTTTTCGTAGATTGAGTTTTCTTTTTGCATATTTTGGATTATTTCAGAAAATGTTAAAGATTATTAATTTTCGTTCACTATAATAAATAAATTAAATTTTATTAATATTTGTGATTTATTTTTATAGTAAATAATAATAATAAAAAAGTTAGAATATTTAATTTTGATTTATTATTTATGTTAGGTTTTAATATTAAACTTAATTAATTAATTTAAATTAATAAATAAATATGTATGTATAATAAATATATGATAGTAACAAAAATTAACAATATAATTGATTACTTTCTTATTAAACTAATTAACCTAAAGTTCCAAGGTTTTGAGTTTCATACTTAAGGAAAAATTCTTATTATTTGCATACTATTTGATATTAAATAAAATTAAAAATGATTCCTGTTTAAATAAAAATTATTGAATTCATTATTATTTTATCATATTTACTGTTAGAAGAAATTTTATAATCAGGATTATTAGGGAATAATATTTTAAAATGATCATCTTCATCTTATTCTTAATCTTTTATATACACTCCTTTAAAAAAATCCAATTATATTAAGTTTTAAGTCTAGTCCTAATTTTAATTTTCTTGCTATTATATGAGAGGTTATACATGATTATATTGTTATATTTTTTTATATGGTTAATTATTTTCTAAATTATCATCCTTGTTTTCCTCTAGTTTTTCATCAAAGCTATAAGATTAAAAATAATCCAATTCTTTTTCAGTCTAATGGGAAGCTATCTACTGGTTGTCGAATTCTAAATCTAAATCTTATATAATTTCTGATAGACTACTCATATAAAATGATTAAGTATTGGTTGGAAAAGAGCGGAATTTTTTTTGTGTTTCTTTTATTAACTATATATATATAATTATTACTATTTATTGACTTTTTAGGAATACTTGGATTTTAATGGCAAGAATACATATATATACATAAACAGCCTTCCTTAATTAATAATTATACATGTATATATATATATTTATATAAGTATTATCTATTAATTAACACAAATTACCTAACCCATATTCATTTTTTCAGTCTTTAACATTTAGTTCTTAATTATTATTTTGTTAAATACCATTATTAAATAATTATTTTATGATAAAATTTACAAATATGAAGATATTTAATACTATTTCTAATATTTAAAGGAATTAAGATTGTATAAAATCTATAAAAATGTATTTATTATTGGAAAAAAAGTATATTTAAAAATTTTAATAATTTATATCTAATTTAAAAACTAAAAAAGAATATATCTTATATTAGAAAAAATTATACCGGTCTTAAATAAACAAAAAGTAGAAAAGTAGGTTCAAATTTATCAATTTTAAATTAATTATTATTATTGACTGTTTCAGTTATATATATTTATATTGAGGTGCAATAATAGCAACATAAAAAAAATTAAAAATAAAATCTTATTTATTCATATTTAGAATTAGAATTAGAATTTACTTTTGCTATAGATTTTTTAATACTAAACAAATACTATATGCAATAAGAATACGAAATTTACATTTTAAATAGTATAATACAAATAAAACAAAAACAAAAATATATCAACCTAATTATTATCGTTTTTACTGCATTTTTGATACAAAGGAAAAGGGTTTATGTCATCAGAAACTTTTCGAAAGAGGAAAATGATGGATATATTAAGATTGATATTATTTTCACTTATTTATATAGGAAATGCCACTTTTTTGACTATTTATGACATAAAGTATAATAATAATATGCATAGAATGGAAGTTTATGGAGGATATATATTCTTTGCTATATTCCAAATTTTTCTGAATTTTTGGGTTATTTATTATCGCCAACATTTTGAAATTCCAAGGACCTGCATTCAATACACTTATTCTTTTTTCATTATATTATACTTTGGAGCTGTGGTAAAACTATATAATTATAATTCTTTTAAAATTACCAGCACAATCACTTTATTGAAAATTTAAAAAAATAATTAAGATAGCTAACTAATTTTTAATTAATATAGCTAACTAATTTTTAATTAATAAAAAAATTTTGTATATAATTTTTTTTATATTAACAATAATAAAAGACAGCTTTGGCGATGGGGATTCTTTTTTAGAAATAAAGTATATATTCAAAAAGTCTGATGGACTGAGAATCGCTTACATGTGTTCAGGATTTCTGTCTTCATTGATTATGTTTGTATTAGATGGGTTTCCGAAGCTGATTTATATGTCTCAGAGAATGACTTAAAATTTTTACAAGGCAGAAAAAAATTATTGCAAATATTACTGTGAATAATACAATGAGTTAGACTATTTAGAATATATACTCAAAAAGGAGGGATTAAAAGAAGTTTTATTAGAAAAATATGTTGAGTAATAAGACTTGGAGGACCAGGATTCATGCACGATTTGTCTTGATTAATTTATATAGAATAGCTCTGAAACCATCAACGGAATAGGAGGTTATATGTACAATAGTTCTATTATTTTGAGTAGTAATATCAATACAGAAAGTGATACACCTTTATTTTAATCTGCAATTTAACAATAAAATTATTACAGTTAAGTAGAAGAGTAGTAAGAATAATACAATATAAGTAATACAAATAAAAAATAAAAGGAAATAAAATCTAAACCTCCTAAGTGTAAGATAATTGTGTTGGGTTGCAAGCATTTCTTTCACCCTGAATGCATAAAAAGTTGGCTCAGATAGGAAAATACATGTCCTAATTGTAGAAAGGAAGTGCTTTCTATAAAGTTTTAATAAAATAATTTAGATTAAGAAGTATGAAAATACATTAACTTCTAGAATTTTAAAAATACATACTTACATATATAAAATATTTATTTAAATCTTTAAATCATATTATATATAAATACTAAGTTTTATAATATAAAATTAAAAATAATGTAATTTCTTGTAAAATTATTTAGTTGTTTTTAAATTTGTGATACCACAATAATTATTTTAATTATATTACACACATTTCACGAATAAATAGATGTAATCAATTAACACATTATTTCATCTCTACCTTTTTTTATTA
This sequence comes from Miamiensis avidus, assembly GCA_037039885.1. Classification (NCBI taxonomy): domain Eukaryota; phylum Ciliophora; class Oligohymenophorea; order Philasterida; family Glauconematidae; genus Miamiensis; species Miamiensis avidus. The sequence continues at coordinate 526,666 of JAWVGU010000184.1, read as the reverse complement.
CAATTTATCAATAATTAAAATTATTGCAAAATTCTCTAAAATTAACATCTATGATTCCTCAGAAAAAATAAATAAATCAATTTACACTGGATAAGGAGAGAACTTGCTCAAGATTTCCTTTATATCCGAATGCGCAGATATATTCAGACACATTTTCAATATATGGATACAATAACAGTAAATGCAAAACCCAAAGGCGGCCCTTTTCTAAAGATAAGTTAGGGAGTATTGATGATTCATCTTCTAAAAATACGCCATAATCTAATAACGAAACCATAGAAAACATGGAAAATAAAAGCTTCATTTTGAAGAGAAAGTGTTCCATCAATTCAAAAACACCATCTTAAAAAAGCCTCAATCAAGTTCTGGGTAAAGATCAACAAAATGCAGTCCTATTTAACAAAACTTGTCTTCTTATTAATGTAAATTGTTAAGTAATTCTAACTTTGCTCACACTTAGAGAGACCAGTCCTTTTAAAACAGAGAATTGGGCTCAATTGTAAAAAATTCATAATATAGTACACCGAGAACTGTAGTATTTTCTTCAGGTGGAAGATGTTAAAAAGATGAGGCTTTAATCGATAAAAACCAATGCTTTCAAAATTAGAAGTATTTTATATAGTTCTAGCGAAAATCAATATATTTTATATAAAAATCATTTTTTTATATTATTTTTATTAAATAAGAGGAGAAGACAATTAAAATATCTTCAAAAAAAGAAGTTATAGTAATATAATGGAGAAATGGAGTAGAATATAGTATTCAAATAGAAGTGAATAATTTAATTTAAAAAATTTAAATCAGGAATCATATATATATTTCTTTGTAAACAAAAAACAATAATAATTATTTTTATTAATATTTTAAATTGCAAAAATATTTTTAAAAGGAAAAAATGACCTATTATAAGGAAGAAAGTAGATAAAAAGATATAATAATTGATGAATTACAAAATGAAATAGAATAATTAATTAAATAAAGATTTTAATCTGATGAAAAATGCACAGGAAAAATCAAAGATTTAGAGAAAGAAATATAGACTATAAAATAGTCTTTTGAAATATAAATTGATGGTAATTTAATTAAGATATTTGTATTATATATTAAATTAAGCTAATTAAAATTTATTTTTTTTTATAATAAAATTATATATTTATATAAATAGAATTATTGAGAGATAATAATGAGCATAAAAATCAAATATAGAAAATGGATATTAATTTAGAGCTTTAAAAAAATGAAATATAAAATTAAATGCTATAAATATAATCATACTAAAATTAAATATAAACTTAGAATGAGAAAATCGAAGATATTGAATAATAAAATATAGATTTGCAACATAAATTAAGTAATTTTAAAGTCTTTTATATTATAAAAATATATTATTTTTATTTTATGTTAATAAAGATGAAGAATTATAAAATAAGAAAATGAAAAAATAAAAATTTAAGAAATGAACTATACAGAAGATTTGAATTACTTAGGGGAAGATATTTAGATAATTTTATAATAACTTGATTAGGCCAGAATTAACTATGTAAACTAAGTATGCAAAGCAAATTAATAAAAATAAGAAGAATGTGAAAATTTGAATAAATTATAACTATAAAATAATAATGAATAATAAACTTTGACAGGTAAAAAATGAAAAGGGATTTTTTTATTCCTCAAGCATAAACTTTAATTATATATACATAAATACATAATTATTATAATAAAATAATATTATCACTTACTCAATTACTTACTTGATTATATATATTAATAAAAAAATATTATTAAATTAAATTAGATTAGATTAGATTAAATTAAATTAGTATTAATTTATTTATTAATTAAAGTAATTATAAATATATTTTAATTAGACACAGTTAAATTTGAAAAGCCAAATTTAATTCAATCAAATTACGGTTTCATCGTCATCATCATCGTCAAAGTCATCATCGTCGTCGTCATCGAAGTTGTTGCTTTATTTATGACTATTGAAATCGCCCTACTTTTCGGCTTGTTAAATTTTTTCTTCCTCTCAAGCCAGGGCTGTCTTTCCTTTTCTATAAAGTATTGGAGATCTTGCAAGTTATTTTAATCTACATACGATTCATCATGCACGAAATGGTCACTATCTTAATTTCTTAGGTTTTTATAAATCGCCATGAACAAGTTGTCAATTTCCCTTTGGTAATTTTGGTTTTTCTTTTGTGTGGTGATTCGCTCTTCTCTACAATATTTCTGATAAATGGTCACAATTTCCTTTTCACGGTCGCTCAAATCGTTGAAATTGTCCATTTTCGATTTCAACAAATTTTGCATTTGTTCAATTCGCTACCACCTATCTAGCGTTTAAATATGCTGTTCCTATATAGAGAGTAAAATAAAATCATTAACATAAAATAATTTTAAATATTCATTATTTTATCAATTACAGAAAGACCCAATTCTTGAAGGACCTTCACGGAGTCGTCGACGGAAAGACGCCTGAGATCTGACTCGGTTCCCGTGAGAGAATTCTTTTTCGCGTCTTATTTGATTTTTTCTTTGGCTTCGAATTTTTCAGTTCGCGTTTTTTGGGGCTTCTTTATGTAGCTGATACCTCCATGTCCATTAAAAGGAGTCCCGATTCCTGTAAGGTACATTTTGCCCTTAGAAAGGAAGCTGTTTGACAGACTCCAGGAGGTCTAATTGAGTTGGTCCCAGATCAACTTGGCCATTACATACCCTTCTAAATCATCGGGGAATTTCCTTATGTACTTCCCCAAAACGGATTTCATTTTGTCCGGTGAAGTCAATAGTGGAACCCCAAAACTGATCAGAGCCTATTTAGTGTTCAACATTTTTTCGTATAAACAAGCTTCTTCAGGAGTGATGTCAAGATTTTACAGTTGTTTGTTTTCTTCAGGACTGTGATTTTCTGGTTTTGTGAATATTGGAAATTAATTATAAATGAAATTTTGAACTATATTTTTATTTATTTAATAGTATTTTTAATTACAAACGAAATAGTAGTATTCTTGTTTATTGTTGGGATTTTATTCTGCCCTAATTTCCTGCATCGATTTTTTGAATTAGGTGTCTAAAAATAAAATAATAATAGTATTATTCATAGGAATATATGGGAAAAAATTAATTTCTAAAGGTTAATAAAATAGATAATTGAAGAGTCATTATAACTTTATTTAATTTACCCTAAGTGGTTGGGAAAATGGGTAACAAATCCGATCTAATACTTATTGACTGTCTTTCTTAGAACATTTGCTTTATTACAGTATTGAGACAGTTCTTCAAAAACTAATTGAAGGTTCTGGAAGAAGGACTATAAATTTCCTTTTGAGGTTCAATTTATCCGACCACATAAATATATTCAATTTTTCTCAGCTGAAATCCATTTTTGGCTTTGTTTTTCACCAATATAAAATCAGTTTTGGGTGCTCTTTGAATATAGATCGGCGCAACAAACAAATCATTTTCTATAACAGAGACTCCGATAATGCTTTCGTCAATCAACTGTCCTTTGAGGGGAATCTCTTCAGAGGGTTCTAAGAACTTAACAGCTCCTAAATCTCCCAATTAATCGGACACATATTTCTTGAATATTTCCAGCTGGCTTTCTTCCTAAAATAAAATTATTAAGTAAAAAAAACAACAAATAAAGATAATTACCTACTGCCTGGTGTTTAGCTATTGGAAAAGCCGTTAATCATAAACATATCTATAAAGTTTACTTCCCATTCCGAAATTGCTAAGAATGAGAGGATTTTACTCTACGTGTTCAAACAGGGCGAAATTCCCCCTCTCACAGGAGAGTTTGTCAGCCGTTTTAAACTTTTCGTGTGATTCTTTCTTTTCCGTGTGTAAGTCGAAGGAATTTTGAGGTGGTTTCTTCTGTCTTTGGGGAACGATTTCTACCGGGAAAGTGTGGTTTAAAAGCCTTTGCTGAGGGTTGAGAATTTGATTTTGGAAGCAATTTCTGTGGTAATTATGGTACAGCTCCGTTTTTAAATGAAAATCGTTGAATTAGAAGCGGTAGGCGACAGCACTGTGGTGTATTTTCATTCTTTTGAGTGTTGCTTTTTTTTTCTTTTCGATGATGTGTCGGACCTGATCGTACCCGGCCTGGCCGCTACTTGAGGGCTGTTTTTTTGACTGGTTGTTGATCGGCTGCACCAACGAACCGATTTCCGACGAATTCGTAGGATTAACTAGTTAAAAAGAATATGATATTATTAAATCATTTAACTTTTTTTTTTTTTTTTACTTCTTGATTTCGAAAGAATTGACCTTGAAACGGCGACACTGGACTTGTCATCCAGATCCTCTTCGAATTCTTCCTGTTCTTACTGTTGCTGGATCTGTTTTCGAATGTTTTCTTGTCTCTTTCGAATGTTGATGAAGAACTTGGGGTCCACACTTAAAATCCCGTTCACTTTTTGCAGGAAAAACTGCTTGTCGTTTAGGTCGATTTCCACACGATTGAAACACCGTTTCGGCTTCAGCCATCCCTGCTCCAGTATTTCCTAATTGTAGTAATCAAACTGTTCTAAAATTTTGTTTCTCTTAATTTGTTCCTGATCCATAGATTCCAACTTTCTCAATTTGAACAAATTCCCCATCGGTAGATTGTTCAAACACCTCCTTTTCTTGTTTTGAACCTTTTTATTTATTTTTATATAAAATTAACAAAAATTAAAAATTTCAATTTTTTTTTTTACTGCTGATTCTCCCCAATTTTTGCTTTCTGGCTGGAAAAAATCTGCGAGGAAGTTCTAGTTTTCTTCCTCGATTTCGTCATTTTGGAGCAAGTAAAGGGGATCAATTTCTTGCTATTTGTTTTTTTTGCCTTTCGGAGCTGTTGTTCCCTACTATTTGCCGCTCGGCTTCAGCTGCAATTGGTCATTGCTGGCCGTATTCGGATTGGGGTTATTCGAATTTCTCTACTAATTGTCTGTTTTATTTAAATCAAATTTATTGGTGGTACTATTAATATCACTTTAGTTTTCACCAGCTTCAATTTTAATTGCTTTTTTAGTTGTTATTGTTGTTGCTGGAGTTTTTACTTCTTAAATTCCATTTTCTAACTCCATTTTTAGTGTTCTAACTCTTCCTCTTCCTCTTTTTCTTCTCCTTCTTACAGATTCTGAAACTACTGTTACTAGTTGTAAAATTCGAAATCTCCCTTCTTGCCATATTTCGTTTTGCCCAGCTCGGTTTAGATTTGGCGTTTCAAATTCTGAAAAAACTCAACTTGATTGATCGGGTTAAAGATTGTGGGGTCTCTGGAGTTGAAGGGATTTTTTATAAAACTGGCCTCTTTCAGCTATTACTAAATGGCCGGGTCTAAATGTTCATAATTTAAAAAATTTTAACTGTGGTTATTGCCCTCGCCATTGCCAATATTGTAATTTTTTTCGATGTTGCAGTATTCTAAAATGTCTTTTGGGGGTAGTTCACATAATGCAAGAAAAAGGACGACTTTTTCTGATTCGAGGTTGCCAGAAACTGCTAAAATTGTTCCCTTGTTTAAATTTGAATGTTTTCGAATTCACTAGCAGTGCCCTGCAAAAGCTATTCATCGACATCTTGCTGTTTCGGAATATCGATTATATTGAAATTGTTGTTATCCTGCCACCTATTTCTCTTCGAATTTTGCAAAAGTTGTTAAAAGTCGCACCTGTCTTGCTTTTGCATAAATTTCTGCTTTAGTAAATCTAAAAATAAATTTATTGAATAAAAAAATAATCTTTATTTGCTTTTTTGAATATTTTTTTATTTATCCGCTAACCTAAATTTTTCACATTTCTCTGCATGGTTTTCTGACACAGTTTGTAGTGGCTTTTGTTTGCGTATTTATAAAAATCCGACATCTGATACACCTTTCCGTATCGCTTCGTTTCCAAAATGACTCTGAAATTTTTTTGCTGACTGTACTGCGGCAGAGACTGCTGGTAAATCCAGTCCAAACTGAATATTTCATCGTTGGCATCACCCTTCATTTGATATCTCATTTCTTCTTGGAAATCGTCCTCCTCCTCTTCTTCCTCCACCTAATCCGAATCGAAGTCAGATTTCGAAAGTTCCGATAATTCGTCAGCACCCTACTCGGATTCAGAGTCAGATCGCTGGTCTTTATTCGCCTGCAAATTTTCTTCGTTTTGCAAGTCTCTGTTTTCGTTTTCTTCCTTCACTTCTTCGATCACATTTGCATCCTTTTTGTTTTTGGTTTTAACAAAATTTAATGTTTTTCTTTGTTTGTCAAAATAAATAAATAAATACCTCCTTTTTCGATTGCATTTTTTTCTTCAAATTTTCCATTTCGTTTAGATTGACATCCACCTCCTTCAACTTGGTTTTCATTTTTTCCTTTCTCTCCAATCTCAGTTGCTGTTGGGTTTTCTGCTCCTCGACTAGTTCATCGAATTATTCTTCGTTGACTTTCGAAACTAAAAGTTGCCGGACTTCTTCATCAGAAATATCGTCTCTACACAAAATAAAGAGAGTTATTTTTTCCGCTACTTACTTGCGTTTTATAAATGAAATCTAAATCTACCCAATAATAATCATTTCCCTCAATTTTTCAATATCATCTTTTTCGCCTCCTTCATTTTTCACATTTTTTTGAGTTGTATTTGCACTCGCACTTTCACCGTCATTTTCCGGTTGCTTTTTCTTTCGCCCCTTTTTCTTCGGCTCTTTTTCCGCTCCGTTTTCCCCTCCTTCTGATGCCTTTTGCTGTTTCTGCTGCTTTTTTTTGGGCTTGGCAGCCGAGTCTGATTTACCTGTAGGTTCACCACTTTCGGAAGCTGCAGGAACTTGACTCGCCTATTATTGTTATTACTAAACACCTGCACTCGCAGATACAGCTGCAGGTTATGGCACCGTTTGAGTCTGATTAACTCCGGAACTTTCGTTGTCAAACAAATCTGATGAATCAGACATATTTAAATGCAAACTATTTGTGTATTTAATAGTACTAGACAATAAATAAATATATTATATATTATTAATTAATTATTAATTAATTAAGAATTTTATTAATTGGATCGGTATTTGTTATTCACTCACTCACTCACTCACTCACTTAATTAATTAATTAATTTATTAATTAAATTTAATCACCTCCCGAATATTTAAAATAGTAATATATGATACCAAAAATTGTTTCGAATAGATATGAAAAGAGGTAGATAGCCTACTTAATAAAAATAAACGTATTTTACTCGTTATACTTACATATTTTATTATAAATAAAATAAAATTATAATTAATAAATAAACCTAATCAATCAATAAATTATTAATTAATATAGAGATCACTATTATTAATGTTTAATTTAGTTTTTATAAGCACTGAAGTTGTTTTAACTTTGCTAGGGCAATTGCAAATACTTCAATCTTACTTTTTCTCTGCACATCGGACATTCCAACTTGTTTTGCAGCCAATTTTCCCAACAGGGATAGCACGCCTGGTGATGACAGTGGGAACTTTCGTACAGCTGTTCCTTGTACTCCCAGCAAATGCAGCATTTTTTGTGTCCAGCTTCTGCCAGCTATTGGCTATTCATGCTTGACTCTTACTGCAATCGGCTACTATTACTATTACCATCATTACCAGTGAGATTTTTCAAATTGCTTCCCAATTAGAACAGTCCTTCATTCTGACTGTCGAAAATATCATTAGCCTCCAAACGACTTAGAAATTTGTTTTCAGGTTTTTTGCATTTGTCGTTGATTGGTGGCGGAGAATGAGATTGTTTTCTGACAATTTTTTCAGTTTTTCTGTTCCTGTTATTATCGATTTGCTACTATTATTATTGGAGCATATTTTGTGGGTTTAACAACCGGATTTTCTTTTTGTCTGTTGTCTTTTCTGTAATGTCTTTTATCATTTTCTGAATTTAGTAGTACTCTTCTTCCAACTCGTCTTCACTTTTGCCAATTTCTACTTCTTTTTTACAAGTGTTGCCGCTCTTACTTTTCACTGTCTGGAGTGTTTATGATTTGATATTTTTTAATTTTTGTGAACTTTCATTCTATTTTTTGAATAAATTTGAATATCTTTCAGCAAATTTGTCTTCTTCTTCTTCTTCTTCGTTGAACTATTCTCCTTCATCTTATTTTAATATATCATCATCTAAATCATTACTTTCTGGCTGCCGTTCGATCTACATTTAACTTTTGCTGTTATTATCTTCTACTTCTTCAAATTCTTCTAAATTTTCACTATTTTTTAGCTGCTGCTGATGCAGCTATTACTGCTGCTATTGGATTTTCTATTTCAGTTTACTTTCCTGCTAAATGAGGAAGTATTGCTGCTTTTCCTGTATTTCCTGCACTGATTTTTTTTTTCTCGATCCTTAAATCATGGCTCCGATTTTGCTATTGCTACTACTTGTTCTTTTTTGAGTTTCTTGTTATTGTTTAATCTATTCTTGTTAAATTTAAGAGGATATGATGTTTTCGGTTTCCGAATCGAACAACTGCTTATGCGCCATGAATTAAGCCTCTTTTTGCTGCTCTTACTTCTGCTGCTCCTACAGCTCCTGGGTTAGTTTTTGCATTCTCAACTGTTGTTTCTGAAACAAATTGGGTTGATAACTTAATTATTACTATTTGTTTTGGTATTCTTCTTCTTGCACCTTCAACAGTTTATTTTGTTGCTTGCAATTATTGGAAACCTTGTTGCTATTGATGAAACTATTACCAGTGCCAATTACATTGTAGTTGCAATTATTGAGTTAAATTTTGTTTAGCAGCTGATCTTCAAAAGATTCTCCTCCTTCTCCTCTTCCTTCTTTTCGTTCATTTTCTAGATCAAAAATAAAAAAAATAGTAAAATAATTTATTTATTCATAAATAAAAAAATTCTACTTTAATTGAATTATTTTTAATTTGTTGGTCTTGCAAATTCAGATCGTCGTTTGATTAGTTGGCTTTCGCGAGAATTTCGTTCAAAGTAGTAGGTTGATTCACTTGTTATTAGGACTACATATGCAATTTAAAGAAGCGGGAGGTGTCCTAATCTACGTCGGCAAAGGAGCGCCACACCTTCAAATAGTCGCGAATCCAGCCCGAAATTTGTCCCTTGATATCGTATCTCTCGAATCGCAGGTCCGTCAAGTAAATGGCTCCGAAATCGTTTTTATGTCTGACAACTCTTCCTATGGCTTGGTTCGTGGCCCGCATGGTTTGCTGCAAATACCAGTCCTGTCCACTAATTTTCCCGCCTCCCCTTTCCTTCATCGCATCTAAATGCTTCTTCTTTTGGTTCACCTTGATGTCCATCAGCGGAGGGAAAGGAATGCCGACCATAAACACTGCTCGACAAAGTCCGTCTGGAAAATCGTATCCCTCGGAGAGTTTGCCCTATTCAAATTAAAAAACGAATTATCTATCTGTGAAGTTTGTATGTCTACTAAATCACAATTTTACGCGATTAACAGCCATCATAATCGCTCCCTTTTCTTTTATTTTGGCTTCGTACTGCTTCATTACGGAGTCCGTTTCCTTCTGATTGCCTTTCGGTTCAAAGATCAAGGTCTTCTCTTTGTTGATCCTTAAAATAAATAAAAAAATTAGCAAAAAAAAGTATAATTAATTATTTAATTACTCCCAATATATTTTCTATTTTAGCCACACTTCTTTGCACTGGTTTCGCACGGAATACGAACAAAAAATTATCAGAATTCCTTCCGGAATTTTCCGCGCCAGTTGCAGCACACTCAGTCCCAATTCTTCGAAAATGGCTTCGTTGTCTCTTGACCGGTAGCTGAAATCGAGCGCCTGACCTCTCGGTCCACTTTTGACGATTCCAGCATTCAAATTTCTCGCCACATCAATGACGTGGCCCCCCGAATGCTTGACTTTAAATTCGCTTTGCAACTCGACATCCCAAAAGCTGGAATTTGTTATTTAAAAATTAAATCAAATGTTTGAAGTAAAAAAAGTGTTATTACTTAAAGGGCGACAGAGTTCCGCTGGTCAACATGATGTTGTGCGGGTTTTCTTGCTGAATTTTCGAAAAACTTATGGACGGGTCCAGACACATCAGTTCCATACTGTATTTTTTTCGTACGCATTTTCGACGCGGAAAACCAGTTTGTATTGCGAAATTAGGTTTTTTTTTTGGGTTCCTGATCGTTTTCGTTGGAGAGTTGTTGCAATTTGACCTTCTGATCTCGCGCCAGAAGAGTCATCACTCCGATTAAGAATTTTATCCAGTTGTCGACGCCCCAGTCCTTGCTGGCACTCAGCAAGTCCAAACACTTCGACACTTCGTCCAAATAATCTCCCAGACTCTTCAAATTGAATAGTTCCCTAGAACTCCTATATTCTTCTTCTAAATAATCATCACCTTCTTCTTCTTCTTTTGCTTGTTTTCCGAATGAAAATTCTTTGAATTTGTTGTTTTATTTGGTTTCTTCTTTTTTTTTGGTGCAATTTTCGTAAATCCAAAAGCAGCTAGACTCTTTTATTAGGATTTCTTTTCATCACTATAATCGCTCTGCCTTTAACTGCTTTTCATTTTGGTCTGTCTGTCTTTGAAGTATTGTGCACTGCTGACCCAGGTGGGTTTTTTCTGTTAGTGTTCACTTTTTTCCTTAATTTTCAGATGTGTAAAGGAATTCGAAGTGGAAAATTTTTTCTTTTTTTTTGATTTTTCGAAATAAAACTCGAACACCCCGCTCTTATTGAACAAAAAATCGAAAATTTCCTTTCCCTCTCTCACAAACCCCTCCTGCATCTGCCCGTCGTTCTGATTGTCCGTCATTTTCTTGACGATGGTTTTGTCTCTGGCGATTTTCGCCATGAAGTTCTGGAACAGTGCAATGAAGTGTTTCGTGTAGTCCAAATCGATTTTACTCGCTAAATTAACTCTCCTCACTTCATCTGGCGTTGCTGCACTCGCAGTATTCTTTTTCAATTTCTTCAGTGTTTCCAACTCCTCCATCGCGGCTTCCAGATGCGCAGATTCCAGCATATACGAGGCTCCTTCTTCGCTGACTTCGCAGACGTTGTGCGCCTCGTCGAAAATCACGGTGCAATTCGTCACGTCCACGGGCATCGTCGTCGGAAACCGGTTCGGACTGAGCAGGAAATTGTACGGCAAAAACACGATATCCGCAAACTCCTTGGCCCTCATCGAGTAAAAATACGGGCAAAACTCTTCTTTTCGCGCCTTTTCCTTGAGGTCTTCGATGTCGACAATGTTCGACTTCGTGGAAAGCGTTTTTTCCTCACTATTCACGAGGAGATCCTGGTTGTGGAAAAATTGCGTTACCAGCTCCTGCCTTTGCCTCTCGAAGCCGCTGTTGTAGCTGCAGTTTCCCTCGCGACACGTTTTACGACACTGCGAGTTCTTGACGAGGCCTGAAAAGTATTACAAATTTTCGTTCACACAGTACTGATCTCTAGAGCCCAGAGTTACGACCTTAGGACGGTAAACGGTTTTCTTTAGCTCCCGAACCACCTGTTTCAGTTGACTGTGCGTTCTCGAAGAGTAAATGATTCGCACAGGCAGTTCTGGCTCATTTTCGGACTCAATTCCAGACTCACTATCTTCCCGTCGCTTTTTCAACTTCAGCAACTGCTCTTCGCGCTTCGCGTGCAGCCATGCCAAAGACGCGCACAGCAGACAGAGTGTCTGGCGGGGAAAAAATAATTAATTTAAAAAATTTTTTGTTTTGTTTTGTTTTGTTTTGTTTGGTTTACCTTTCCGGTACCCGTTGGACTTTGAAGAAGGGCATTGTCGCTGTTGTTCAACGCTTTTATGACACTCTTCATGTACTCTTCTTGCTGCTTGTATGGTTGGTATGGAAAGTACACGGCAATGCCTTCGATTTCTAGGCAAAATTGCTGGTTTCGCAGGATTTCGTCGATCTTTAATGGCGTTATAGTGGAGGGACTGAAATTCGCCTGCTCTTAATCGTCCGATAAAGCGCCTTCAGAAATTTGTTTCATTTTTTGATAAAACGGCAGATTTTCCATGTATTTTTCTGGATCGAAATCATCTAAATCAGCACTTTTGGTTGCCATTTGCAAATTATTTTCTGATTTGCTTTGCATTTTTTTGAGTTTTAACTCGGCCAAATTCTGCTGGAAATAACTCATATCCTTTACTACTTAGATTTAATCACTTGGTTATTGACTTTCAGATTCTATTTTTTCTCGATCGTCAGACTGTCTTTTGATATCTTATTGACTAGAGATTCAGCCCTGCTAATTTAACTTGAAACTCAGCTTCTTTTCGCTTTGCTTTTAATTATCTAAAATTTATTCGCTGTTACTTTTTTCCTTTTCTTCGATTTGTTGTCCTTATTTCTTCCCACAAGTAGAAGAAGAAGATTAGAAAACGAAATTTTTTTTGAAAATCTCTTGCAGTTCTTTCCGACCAAACTTAGAGAAGATATCTTTATTTTCTTTAGGTTTATTATTTTTATCGGCATTTTTGGTCCCTTAATTGTTGCTAAAATCAGGTATATATAATTCTTTGTCCAAAGAGTCAAAGGAATCTTCTTCTTCTTATTCCAATTCCAATCGTTCGCTCTTTTCTGTAATGATTGTCGTCTCCCCTTTCTACGGCAATTTCCTCGATTCTTCTTATGTCAAATCGTCATAAACAGGCGTATTATAAACTATATCGTCCTCGTCATCCATATTGTCATTTTATTTTTATTAATTTTGTGAGGCTTCACAATTTCCCAATTGCTTTGAATATGTATCTTTCTCTTATTATTCGGAAAATTAGTTTTCTCTTTTATTTTTTGCGGGGTTTGACTTTTCAGCAATGGAAGACTGTGAAAACGAAAAATCAGAAAAGTTTAAAGAATTTTCGATTTATATTTTATCTTCTGTGCTTTATTATTTTGTTGTTGTTACATTCGTTGTGTAAAAATGTATTATTTTGCTACTACTATCTGTATAATTATTCTAATGAAAATATAATTAAGCTCTATTTTATAAACTATATTTAAATATAATTTATAGTTTTTTGCTTACTTGCTATATTTGTATACTATTTTTTCTACAATCTATGTGTATATATTTAATAGATTTAAATATATTTGTTTTTTGTTTGTTTGTTTGTTTGTTTATTAGTTTACTTGCTTGTCTGCTAGCTAGCTTTTATTAGTATTTATTATATATTGATTTATCTATTAATTATTTAATTCTCTCAATAATTGAGCGCACTTTCTTAGTTTTTATTAGCTTTAATTTTAATAAATAAAAGTTGAGTTGCCCTCTATTTTTTAGATCAAATATAACTTTTTATCAATTTAATAAAATAATGTACCTAATCAATAAAGGCCAAATTGATATGATACAAAAAGGTGCAATTATTTCTAAAGTTAATATATATTTAAAAATAGATAGATAGATAGATAGATAGATAGATAGATAGATAGATAGATAGATAGATAGATAGATAGATAGATAGATAGATAGATAGATAGATAGATAGATAGATAGATAGATAGATAGATAGATAGATAGATAGATAGATAGATAGATAGATAGATAGATAGATAGATAGATAGATAGATAGATAGAAGTTAAAATTAACAAAATAATATTAATAATAACATTACCATCATTATGATCACAAATAATTAAATAAAAAAATAAATACATTATTTAGTATATTACTATTATTGTTATATTAACATAAAATGAAAAAAAATATAAAAATAAATTTTTTAGTTCATTAATTCCTATTATTTCTTCTTCTTCTTATTCAGAACTAGATTGTTTTAGAAGCCCCTCTATTTCCCTATTATTGCTACTAAATTTGCTAAAACAAATTCTGATACTTCTAAATTTCGTTTTTCAAGGTCTTGCAGCGATTTTCATATATATCTTTGTCCGTGGCGACATCAGCATACTGAATTTTGGCATCGATGGCCATTTCTTCTGCGTATTTCAACTCGCTACTGAGGTGTTCCTTTTCTTGTTCCCACAAATTCTCCTTGGTTTTCATGTTTTTCACTTCCAGGGCCAGTCTGTTCGTGGCCTCTTTCGCCATTTTCTTTGCTTCTTCCAACTCAGACTCCAATTTCAAAATGGCCAGTTTCTTCTCATTGATAGTCTTCAGCTACTGTTGATGTAGTTCTCGAAGTTAGGAAACTTCGTCGCCTTCTCCGTCTACTTCCAAATGAGAAGAAGGCGCGCCCAAATTCTCGTTTTCTTCTTTCAAAATCACATTTTCTTCTTCTACTTCGTCCAACTGAAAATACAATAATATATGATTTCTTTTTTATTTAAAAAAAAAAAAAATAAAACAAATGAAAAATTTACTTTAGCTAAAAGTCGTTCTTTGTGTGATTCAAGGTCGGATTTCAGCAACTAAAGTTCAGTTATTTGGTTCTGCAGCTCTTGTTTTTCACCGAGCAGCGTTTCTTGTTTGCTTTTGGCTTTGAGTTTGAAATCTTCGAACTGTACATCGAGTTGCTTATATTTCTCCAAGTCATTCTGTCAAAAATAATGTTAATTACAATTTAACATTTAATTATTAATCACATTTTATTTAATAAAATTTAAATATGTTTATTAAAATACACAGCTTACCTGTTTGCTGTTCTGAAGTGACTTGATTTCCGACTAATATCTGTCCTACATCGCGATGAGGGCGTTCGTTTTTTCGAGCAGAGCACTTTGCGCTTCTTGTTCTGCGATTTGCAGCGATTCCCCCACTTTCACCTGCTCTTCGTACTTCCTCTGCAACTCTTCAATTTAAGTTTGCAATTGCTGGCCTTTGCTGAGAACTTCTCGCATATCTTTTTCGCCTTTGCTTCTCTTTTCTTTGATTTCCTCCTACAGAGCAAGGGCTTCGTTTCTCAACAGCAAAATCTCAGCGTTTTTCTCTTCGGCCTTCGTTCGCCATTCCTCGATTTCTCCCTCCAAATTTTCCATTTTTTCTCTGCAGTTTTTCAATTCTTCTCCCAGAGTCGCCACTTCGCTTTCGCCGGCGGTTTTCAGTGCAGCAATTTCAGAACTCAGTTCTTTGATTTTCGCGTTTTTCGCTGCACCATCGGCGTCTTCTTTTTCCATTTGAGCCTCCAAGTCTTCCTTTTCGGCTATGATTTTCGCCTTTTCAGTCTTAGCGTCGAGCAATTGCTGCGATTTTTGTGAAAGTTGCTTTTGCAAATCTGCCATTTCATAGCCTATTTTTTCGAATTCTTCTTGCTTGGCTTGCAACAGCCCCTCCTATTCTTCCAAACTTTGCTTCAATTATTTCACTTCATTTTCCAGATTTTCCTTCTTTTCCGCACTCTGAGCCTCCCCCCTTTCGGCTCTGTTTCGCCACTCTTCTTTTTCTGCTTCATTTTTTTCATTTTTTCTTTTTCGTTTTCGATTTCGTTTTGCAATTCTGTCAAACGCTGTTATATGGCTTTTTCGTTTTCTTAGAAATTAACCTTTTCTGCTTCCAACTTGCTTTGCAAATCTTAAATTTTCAACTCCAAATCCGCCTTTTAAGAACTGCAGTTTTTCAACCCTTGTTCGATTTCTTCTTTCAGAGTTTCGTTTTCTTACTGAGCGACTCCCAACTGAAGTTGAATTTGTTACTTTTGCAACTGTGCGTCATGCTTTTGTTTCTGAATTTCATGTTCAAATTCACTTTCTTTGAGAGCAAATTGTTCGTTTTTATGCTTCAAATCTGCGACTTTTTCTTCGAATTAGTTCATCTGTTCGCTGATTTCGAGCGACTTCGCCTGTTCCTGCTGCAGTTTCGCCATCAGTTCTTGTATTTCCTTTTTGTGAGCTTCGCCAGCTTCGTTTTGCAATTCTTGTAAATGCGTTTCGCTCTGCGTTTTTTCCTGTTCCTTTTGCATTTTCAGATTTTCCAATTCCCTTTTGAAGGCTGCGCAACTTTCTTCGATCTGCGCATTTTCAGTCTTCAGTTTTTTCAACTCTTAAAACTGGGCGTTGAACTTTTCCTGCCAAGTGTTTTTATCTTCCGTTACGGACATAATTTGTTAATTTTAAATTTCCTTATCCTTTTCCAACTGTTCCGCCTGACTCTTCAGCAGCTTCAGCTCGTTTTGAGCGGAAATAATCTGAATTAAAGTTTTATTTAAATTAAATTAAATTAAATTAAAATTTTAAATTAAACTAAACTAAACTAAACTAAATAACTCCATTTTACCTGTTCTTCTTTAGCATTCAGTTGTGCGATTTTTTCCTTCAAATTTTTTTCACTTTGAGAATTTTGTTCTTTCAACTCGTCGATTTGCTTGCTTTTCGATTCGTTATTTTTCACTTCGCTTTCATTTTGTACCAATAAATTGGCTAACTTTTCTTCTGACTACTTCAAATTCTAACTCAAGTTTTCCACCTCTTTGACTGCGGCACTCTTCGCCTCTGCGACTTCAACTACTTGCTTTTTGAGGTGTTGGCTTTCCTTGTTGAGATTCTGTTCCTTTTCCTCCATTTCTTTGAGAGCTGCATTTTATTTTTCAGCTGCGTTTTGCAACTTTAAATAATTTTCCTTTTCGAGTTTGAGTTGCTTCTCGACTTCTTATAAACTTTTCTTCGTTTTTTCGCTCTATTTTTGCATCATTTCGTACTGGTAGACGAGTTTCGCGAGATTTTGCGACTCGATTCGGATTTGGTCTTTCAACTCGTCGTTTTCCTCGAGCAAATGGCGTTTTTCCTGTTCTATTTTGTCTTTATTTTTCTTCGCGGAGGCGTTTTCCTCTTCTTCCATTTTTTCCTGATTTACCAAAATCATTTCGAATTCCTTGATTTCCTCCGCCTGCTTCTTCTTTACTTCTTCCAATTTTTAATTTCCTTCACGGCGGCTTCTTTTTTGCCCGCTTCTTCTTTGAATTTTTGCTCCATTTTTTGCGCGAATCCCTTCGCTTCCTCGATCATCTTTTCCTGGTGCTTTATCTTCTGTTCCAAAGAACTCTGCGTCTTCCCACTTTCCCCCAACTACTGCTTCTGCGCGTTGACCTGTCTCTCCAACTCTTCATTCCTGGCCTCCACTTCCTTTAACGACTTCTGAGAATCCATCTTGTGCGCCTTCGCATCTCCCTCCAATCGCTCGACCAGTTGCCCCTGGTCATACAACTTGTATTTCATTTCGTCAACCTATTCAAAATTAATAAATTTTTATTATAAATTTCAATGATTAATTTCGTTACCTGAAGCGACAGTTTTTTGATTTCTTCGTTATTTTGCGCCTGCAATTTCTCCAAAGAGGCGATTTTTATGTCTGCCTTTCGTTTGTCGTCTTCGCTTCTCATTAGTTTGCCTTCGAGAGTGTTGATTTCGTCTTTCAAAACCGTGACTTCATCATTAGATAGTTGGTACTAGTTTGATTCCTGAACGTGGAATCCGAACTGGTCGGCTGCGTTGCTCAAAACGGAGTGCATTCGACTGTGTTGCGGGAACTCAGCAGCTGAAATGTGCGAAAACGCCCTTCCACGTTCTTCTCCGAGCGAAATGCCAATAGTGCTCTGATCGAAGGGGTGTTCATACGAAACTCTCTGGCTCGTCACGTCCTCTTCTTAATTATGTTGTTGCTACTCCAATATTCCCTATTACTACTATGGCTATTACGAATGACTCTCAGGCAAAAACATCGAAACGTTTCGGGCGTGTCCTGTCGTCCCTTCCTGTCCCAAAATGTTGCTTAAGTTGGTGTCGTTGTTGTTTTTGGCGCTGCTGTGATCATTACTCTTTTCCAAAATGATATCCGATTTAAACATCACGTGATTTTTACCATCACTTTTGTTATTTGTCTGGGGAGTGTGCTACAGGTGTGCATTGTTTTGATGCTGGACTTGACTGCAGACACTGATTCGCTTCAAATATATAATAATTTTCGTTAATATGTTGATTTTAAAAATTAAAAAATTAAAAAATTAAAAAAGTAGTTTTAAATTATTATTTTACTCGACTGACGAGCGAACCTCCTTCTTTGAGGATTTCAATCTTTTCAAGCAATTGTTGTTTTTCGTTCTGGAAGCTGGAGGTGGTTTCTTGGATGATATGTTCGTACTGTCTGACGCTTTCTTCCAGTTCCTGTTGGAAATTGTTCACTTCCAGTTGTTTTCCATTCAGCTGCATCACGACGTCTTTGTGCGCGATTTCCAAGTCCTTTCTTTCACTTTCCACCTTCGCCAATTTCTTCTGATTTTGGTTCTTTTCCTGTTCTAAAACCCGATTTCGCTCTCTCAAATCTCCGACGATTTTCTTGTTCGTTTCCTTTATTTCCTTAATTCTTTCTTCGTATTGAGAAGTCATTCGTTCCGTCACATTTTTCTCAATCGTTTGCGTCTTTTTTTAACATTTCAAAAATAATTAAAAACATTTGCTAAATTCCATTATTTGTTACCAATTGGCTGTTTCGCTACTCCATTTCCCGTAACTGCGTCTTCAAATTCGTGTTTAATTTGTACTTTTCTTGCTCCCACGCGCGTTCCCGCTGATCGTACTCTCTCATTTTTTCTTCCGCCTTTTAAATTTCCCGCAACAATTCGTTTTAGTTCATATTTTCCTTATCCTGCGTCTCCATTAGTCTTTCTTTCCTTTAATAATTTTTTATTAATTGAACAAATTTCAATCTATAATAATTTTATTTACCATTGCTCGTCCATTTTGGCATAGGCTTCTTCATGTTCCTGTATTTTTCTTTCGATCAGCATTTCGTGTTCTTCCCGCATTTCTTGTATTTCATTTTAGTAGTTAACTTCCATTTTCTCGATATCTTCAATGAGTTGCTGTTTCGTTTGTTCGAGAGTCTCGATCGTTTCCAAATACTGTTGATTGTCCACGAAATGCTCTTCCAAAAGACTCAACTTCGTCTTTAGGTCCAGATTTTCTTCTTCCTGCTCCTTCAGCGCCTGTTCCCACTTGTACTTTTGATTCAAAATTTCGTTCAATTCTTGAGATTCATTTTGCGACTCTTCCTCCACTCTTTTCTTCCATTTTTCGCATTCTTTTTTCTCCTCCTTGACTAACTGCTCCAATTCCTCCTTTTCATCGCGCAATTGCGTCATGCCCTTTTCTTATTCGGCTAATTTTTCGTCTTTTTCTTTTAAAAATTTATGCAAATTCGCCTTTTCGCTTCCCAAATTCTCTACTTATTCATAAAGTTCCTTTATTTGTATTGATATCTTTATATTTTCAAATATGAAAATAAAATAAATAATTCATTTTTACATCGTAGGATTACAACTCCGCCAAATTAACTTTTCGTGTTGTTTTAGCTGTGGGCATGAACCTCCCATTTTCTCCTTGCAAATTCTGCGAAATACTCGAAGATGTACGACTATGTTGCTTCATTTGTCCTGCAAAATAAATAAATTTATTATTTTAACTAATTTTTCATTTAAATATCCCTTTTATTTCGATATTTTTAAATTTTTTAGTCATTTTATATCTTAAATTATACCATTTGAATTCAAAGATTCTTCTAATTCTTGCTTTATTTGCGATATTTTTGATTCTTGATTTTCTCCTTATTCTTTTAGTTGCTGGTTTTCAAATGTCAAGGTGTCTATAGTGATTTAATACTCAGCTAAATGCTTCTTTGTTTTCATTTCTGCCATTCTCAACTATTTTTCTGCCTAGTTTAATTCCTTTCCTTCTTTTTTAGTTCCTTCTTCAGCTGAAAATGAATAATAGAAAATAATATTATTATTAAATTGCATTTTTTTATTTAATTTTTTAATCAAGGCTTTTTCATTTTGAAAAGTTATGAATTCATATATTTTTTTTAATTCTTTATATATTTCTAATACACAATTATTTACAATTCCGATATCTTCTTATTCCATAATCAACTTTTTCTTTTACAAATGTAATACTTGACTTTATTAAGTTTTAAATGATGATGATTAGTTTTGTTAATAGCTTTTAAATAATTTTATTCTATTAATTTGCTTCTTTCGTTAGCTTTACTGCCTTTAGTTTTTTAATTTTTTTTTTTTTTGGAAAAGCTTTTTTCTATTTTGTTTTTATTTCTTTATTTTTTTATTCTGCTTGTTCTCACTACTATATATAAATTTAATTAATTTTAGTGAAAAATAACTATATAAAAAAAAGTAAAAAGAAATAAAAATGTCAAATTATTAGTTTTTATTTTTTTAAATAAATTTTTTTGCTTCAAGTTTAATAAACTATGTAAACTTGCTATCTCACTAATGTTTAATTAGCTAATGTTTTAATTTATTTTATTTTATTTTTTTAATTTAAATAAGTTTTGGAGATATAGATAAATTGATTTATAAATATATAATTATACTACCAACACCCTATTTCAAGAGTTCATTTTAATTATAATTAACTAACACCTTCAGGTATTTAGGATTTGATAAAAAATATAGATTAGGGTTCAACATAACAATAGCTTTATATGCCACTATATAAATTTTAATAAATATTTGAACATATGTGTACTTGAATATAAAGCTACTATAATATAAACTTATAAAATCTTCTTTTTCATTTTTATTTATTTATTTTTTTTACTTACATATTAAAAATTATCTATTCAATTGAAAAAAAAATGATGATGTAATAAGTTATTCTTAACTTAATAAATTAATCTTTATATTTTTGTCTAATGCCCAAAATTTATTTTTTATTATTTATAAATTTTTCAAAGATCATCCTTTTATTTTTGTTATTCTTGCTTTTACTTATCTTATTCAAACTACTGTTGTTCTTATTCAGATGCTTTTTCATAGCCCGGAATGTCAGTCATTTCTTCTCCAAAATTTTTTTTCAAAAAATGGAATATTTGGTTCATATCCACACTTCCTTAGTACCTAACAGGCCTGCATTCTGTTTTATGATCCCCTGTCTTAACATAAAGGAAAAGAGTTGGAAATCGCTAGGTGTAAATGCCTTCGATATCATTTTTCTCGTAATCGACTTTGTAAACCTTAATATTATCGGAAAGTAATTTTTTCCCGAATTCTTCCATTTTTTCTTTCAATTTTAACACTCTAGACACCTTAATAATAAAATGAATTTAGATTATTTTTTATAAAAAAAAAAATGTATTTTTACTCTTCAGTTTCGAAAATCACAAGAGCATGTTCTTTAGAGTCAATGACGAAATTTTTATAGTTTTCTCTCACTGTGAGAATCATAATATTGCTCTTATCAGACAGAGATTCAGCTCGCTGAGACTTGTAATAAATTTCGGCTTCTCCAGCTTTGAAAGCTTCTACAAAGTGAGCTATACTCTTTTCATCTTCTACATCTTTGAAATCTAATTTGTGTTTGATTAATTGTTATTACTTAACGAAAACAACACCCATTAAAATGGGCAGCTGCTCCCTATCAACTCCTAACATTCTTAAAAACTTTTAATCAATTCTGTTATTTAGTTATTCTGTATTGATATGAACGAAATCCGGGACTTCTCCTGTAAAAAATTGCTTTTTTATATTAAGTCACTTTAATTCAAATCATTTTATTTTTTAACCTTAGTACAATTTTGCCGCCTTTTCAAATGTCTTATACGCTTAAGCTTCCTTATCTCCGTTTTGACTCAGGAACAAAACGACAGGAGCTCCCTAATGGAAAATTTACTATCTAATGACGTCAGAAAATTCTATAACTGCAGGGAACAAAATATCTGTGAAAAACTCGTCCAAATCATCCAGAGTTATGTCCCTTCTATCGTATATAATTTCCTCTCCATTTTTGTATAAAATAATGCTCGGGAAAGTCTCGATTCCCAAAGATTCAGCAATTTCCGAAGAAAAAGAGTGCGAAGTCTCAATCTAAAGATTGAATTTTATTTATTATTGCAATTTAAACTGATTAGTATTTAGTTATTTACAATTTCTTGCAACGCTTTGCTGTAAATGCTATAAGTCTAAAACTCTTTTTCTTCCTCACTTTTTCCAATATAAACAGCGACATTGCCCCTGTAGTGTTCGCTTCTCAACATATCCAGATGCTCTCGGTCTATTAAATTTAAATTTACTTATTTCAACTTTAAAGACAGCCATTTCATGATAGAATCCTCTTTTTATTCTCCGAAATACCTTTCCTAGTTTCCTTTACTTAAAAGTATTAAGCTGGGATAGGAATCAATTACATAGTTATTAGCTAAATCGCTTGATTTAAATGTATTAAATAAACTTTTATTTATTTTATTTGAAATATTTTAAAAAAGAAATTTTATTTAATTTGTTATTACAGCTATTCAGAAGAATTTATGGAAGCAAATATAATCGGATTTTCTTAATCACTTTTGAATTTTTAAGCCATTTAGTAGAATACAGGTAAAAATTCTAAACAATCCTGACATCTAAATAAACAAATAATGAATATAATTCTAAATATTATGAATATATATGTATATTCTTGATAAATTTTCATTAAATAAATTAAACTTATTTAGAATAAAATTAATTTTAATCATTTGCATTTATATATTTTTAATTACATAGTATTATGAAAAACCATTAATATATTATCGTTTCCGGAAATAACTTCCTAAATATTCTTATTGGTTAGTTAAATTACTTAACTTTAAATTTCATGAGAAATAGAAAGATTTATTTATAAAATTAGCACCAAAATTATAAATTTGAGAATTTATTTCATTTTGTTGTTTAGTTTCTTTTTATTTTTATACAAATTCTATTAAAAATGTTTATTTTTTGTTTTTTTATTATGAAATAATTAAAAATTTATGATTAAATATATTACTATATTATTCACACTAATATTTTATATTACATTAATACCCAACACTATTATTTACCAAAATTACTTTAAAAATAGAAGGGATAAAGTGTAAGGTTAATGATGTGCGAATATTGATTTTATAAAAATAAAACAGTTCTTTTATATATATATATCTTTAAAATATAATATTGTATTTAACCAAAATAAAAAATATAGCTAACTTTTCAAAACAAATAATTAAAAAACATAATATTTAATTTAAATAGGCAAGAGAAAACATAATTTCGTTGTCGGCCATACTAAGGCTAAAGCACCGGATCCCATTAGAACTCCGAAGTTAAGCGTCTTAAGGCGTGGTTAGTACTAAGGTGGGGGACCGCTTGGGAAGTCCACGTGCCGACAACCTTTTTTATTTTTATGATATAACATACTTAAAAGATAAAATTAATTACATTTATTTATAATACAAATGTAGACTTGTTATAGAAGTATTACATAAATAAAAAAATTATTATTTTTTCATATAGTATTACAGTTATTTATTTTAACATAATTAAATAGACATTTAAAAACAAAAATTCGTTGTCGGCCATACTAAGGCTAAAGCACCGGATCCCATTAGAACTCCGAAGTTAAGCGTCTTAAGGCGTGGTTAGTACTAAGGTGGGGGACCGCTTGGGAAGTCCACGTGCCGACAACCTTTTTTTTTTTTTTCGTATAAGTGGAATTTAAAATAAACAATTAAAATGAAATAATATATTAAATTATTTTTTAATATTTTATCATAAAAAAATATAAAATTATATAATAGATTTTATTATAAATTAAATTCAATAAACTTTATAAATACATCTAAAATCACAATATAGTTGTCGGCCATACTAAGGCTAAAGCACCGGATCCCATTAGAACTCCGAAGTTAAGCGTCTTAAGGCGTGGTTAGTACTAAGGTGGGGGACCGCTTGGGAAGTCCACGTGCCGACAACCTTTTTTTAATTTTTTAATTATTTACATATAATTAATTTTTTTAATTTTTATTTATATAAAATTAATTTTTTAATTTTTATTTTTTTATATAAAGTTGTCAATTAAGAAAAAGAGAATTTATTTTTTTATTTTGTAGAGAATATTAATAATGAATTAAAATATAATTAATTTTTATATAAATAATATAATATAAATAAATATAGTATTTTAGGAATTTTTTAATGAAATTCATTATTACTTCTCTTATAAATACATTATATAATTTTATATATAGTTAATTAAATAAACTATTTTATCTGTATATAATAATAAAAAATTAATCATTAAAATCCAATAAATTCTGTAACTATTTACTCTAAAAATCTCTTGGTAACAGTGGAACTAGACTGTGAAGTTCCAGAGTTTGGTTAAGTTTAAACAGTATCTTTTTTAGTTTTTTTTCCATCTCCCACTCCTGAATAAATAAATTGATAAGAATATTTATTAATTTCTTGATATTTCAATTGATAGTAATTGATTATCTCATAAATTATTTAATACCTATTGCATTTAAAATAATGAGAGTTACAATGGCAATAAACACTAGAACTATTAAACACATGATAAGCTTATCAGTGTACAAATTTTTTGCAAAATATTTTAAATATCTCTGAGTCCTTTTAAGTTCAGATTATGTGTCTTTCACGGTTGCATGCATATTATCGAGTTATTCAATTTATTTATCTAATTCACATAAAATATTGTTGGCCACTTCCGTTCCTTCATGCACCATTCTCTCAATGTTATCTAACGCCTCATCACCTAATATAAATAAAATAATAAAATTTGGTATAATGAATAGCATTGTTTAATGTATACCTTCATTTTAAACTCTATCTCCCAGGGCTATCATTTCTGTACCTAAATTTTAATATTTCTTTAATAATTAAAGCCATATAGATTTTCTCATTTTCTAATATAAAGGAATGAGTTTAATTATCTACCTGTCATATTGTTCAAATCTAAATTATCATTTCTTCTGTGATCAAATAAATCAATATTGCCTTCACTTTTTTTGAATTCAAACTCTTTTTTTAATCTTTCATATTTAGTTTTAATTTGCTTATATTGCTCCATAAACTGGTGCTATTCTGATGCATCTAATTATGCAATTTCTAAATCAAACGACTCAATCAAAGTGTTATGCGTATTCAAATTCTTTTCAATTTTTCCTAGTGCATTCTTTTTGCTGTGTGATCTTTTTTTCCCAATGAATCTAGATCCCTTTATATTCCGTCTAGACCCATATTAATATTGCTTTCAAACTCTTCTATATCACCCATTGCTTGCTATTTATTTTTTGTGTTTGTTTAATAATTTTATTTGGTTCTTAAATATTCTCGATATTAGTCAGATAGTTTATTAATTTATTATTCACTTAATTATTTACAAGAAATAAAGAAAGAAGAAAGCCTAATTAGCTAAATGAGTACCGTAGTAATTAAGCAAAATATGTTTAGTATTTTTTAATAAATTTAATTGTGAGTGCTATATCACAACCTAATCAGAATAAACTGTATATGAGAGAATATTTTATTTTTTATTATAATATATATATATTTCATATCCATTTAATAAATCATATTTAATTCTAAATATTTTAAACAACAAAATTGTAATTTTATATATCTTAGTATAACGAAATGGGTAAAAATATTTTTCTTTTATATTTCATAATTTATACAAGTATAAACCATTGTTAGTATCATCTTATTATTTTTTAATGTTCCTTAACTGGGTATTTAAAGTTATTAAATTTTTAAATTTGCACTTTCATATCTTGCTAAAATTAATATATGCTTTTATAATTATTAATAGTATATAAGTCAGTGTTTACTGAATATTTAATTTTACAATTATCATTACTTTCCATCTCTATTTTTACTTTTTTTTCTTTACTAATAATTAGTACTTTGTGAATGATTTATGGTTTATAAATTATTTCCATGTTAATATTATAATATAATGCATCAGACAAGACTATAGTAATAAAAAGTCAATAATTCTTCTCACAAAAATAAAAAAAGCTCTGGTAAAATAAATATAGACAAGGAGTGTAAAATAGAAATGTAATAGTCAAATAGCTTAAAACAAGAATACGAGTCTAAATATAGAGAAGTAGAGCTCATAGGACGAGGAAATTTCGGTAACCTTATATATGCATATTTTAAGAAATTACTAAAGTATAATACTAATATTTTATAAAATGAGCATTTTTTATTAATATAATGAAATATATCTAATTAAGGTTCCGCCCATATGGTTTAACACAATTAGACAAAATAAGTTTTTATTGCCAAAAAGGTTATGATGAATTTTTTAAAGGAAAAGGAGTAGTAAGGAGCTCTCCAAGAAGTACATTGTTATTTTAATTTACTCTATCAAAAGTGCAATTTTTAAATAATAAAATTTCAAAACAGGCATAATTACTAAAAGACCTCAATCATCCTAATATCGTAAGCTATATTGAAAGTTTTTTTTTCGATGACACTCTTATTACCGTAATGGAATATTGCGAAGGTTATTAAATATATATTATTCTATGTAGTTATAATAAATATAGAATTTGTTTTGCTTAAATATGTTAAATTAGAATAAAAAACAATAATATTAATATTTTTTTAAATTTGCATATAAATAGAGGGAGATCTAACATTTCACATTAAAAGAAAGAAATAAAAAAAAGAATATTTTCCCGAAAATTTAATTATGAATTGGTTTTTGTAAATTGCCTTAGCACTGCAGTATATCCATGAGCGAAAGATATTGCATAGGGATATAAAGGCCTCAAATATATTCCTTACATCAAATGGAACTGTTAAGTTAGGAGATTTTGGTATATCGAAAGTACTTGATAATACTCATGACGCTGCTCAAACAGTAGTAGGTACTCCTTATTATATGAGGTAATAAATATTATAAACAATATTATTATTTCCTATTTCTTAATTTTTATAGTCCAGAAGTATGTGAATCTAAACCCTATACCTACAAATCTGATATTTGGGCATTGGGGTGTGTTCTATTCGAATTATGCGCCCTAAAGCATGCTTTTGAATCTAATAATTTGTTAGGTTTAGTTTTTAAAATAGTTAAAGAAAAGCCTAATAGTATTCCCAATAACTATTCTAAATAACTTTAAAATACCATAAAGTAAAAAAGTATATATAAATAAAAAATAATATTTATTTATTATAAATTTATGGTTTTTCTTATTAAAAGTAAACTATTAGAAAAATAAGAAGAAAAAAGACCCCATGTTAGTGATATTATATCGGAAGGCCCATCACAATAAATTATTTAAGAATTTATAGAAAATAATGGGAAAAATCTAATGAAATAGGAAGAAATTCCTATAAAAAAGACTCTAACTCATACAGAATTGAATAAAATGTTATAAAGTACAATGTCTGATAAGACAATATAGTCAAATTATATTGGAACCCAAACGTAAATATTGATTTTTAAAATTACTAGTTGTTTATATTCGATGACGATGACGATATTTATAATTGAATTAATATATTTTGTTTTTTTAAGCACTCTTTAAACTCTAGCTACTAATAATACATTGCCTTAGCAATAAGACAATGAAGAAGATGACGGACTAACTCCCTATTAGAGAATGAGGTTGAGAAAGCAGTAAAAGAATATATAACAAGAATAAATGATAATATAGGCCACTAGGAATAATATAGCTAGTAAATAATAATAATCTTCAATGAAAAAAAATGAATTTTTGACTAGCAACCAATAAGATTAAAATAAAATTCAATAGAACAAGTAAATGGCCTAAAAGTAAGAATACTAATAATACTAACAGCATGTGTAATAGCAATAGTATTAGTAGTATTAATAGTTTTAAAGAGCTTAATAGCAGCAACAATAATAATAATAGTAATCATTGTAATTTTAAATGAACTAAATGAACCTAAATAATAATTAAAGTGAAATAAAAACAGAAATTTCGGTAATTTATATGAATTAAAATAGAAAATATATAAATTAATATTTAAAAAATTAAAAAAGGAATAAACTGGATATTAAAATACTCTCTAATCAAATCAAAACTATCCTCATTTTCAAAGCAATGGTAATAACAGTAATATATATGGAAATACAGTTCAGACATAAAATACTATAAGAACAGAGATTACAGGTATAAGTGGAGCAACAAGATTTTCTAATTAAAATAGATTAGGTATATAAAATTTATAAAAAAGTTAAATTTTTTTATTTATTTTGAATTTGAATTTTTTAGGAAATCCAAGTAATAATAACTTAAATGCGATTGATGAAGATACTTAGTTTTATACTGAAGATTTTGACGAGTACTATGACAGTGACGATGAAGGAGATATGCAATAATAAGGAAGAATAACTCAAAAAGCTAGTCCTACATAGTTGAAACAAGTAGTGGATGTATACAAAAATGTCTTAAAAACTAATAACCCAAACCAGAATAGATATGCAAGAAATATTCCCTCATCTAATTTGGAAGGTATTAATAAAGAATAAAATAAATAGTTATTATTTATTATTTTAATTTTAAAAATTAATAAGATATTAGAGAAGATTCACAGGAATTAGTAATGACACCCTAGGTAACAAGAAAAGAAATTTCAAACTGTTCTTAATAGGACAAAATATAGAATATGAAGAAAAAATGCATTGACAAAATGGGAAAAACTCAATTTACTAAAGTATATAGCTATCTTAGAACGTAAAGAGAAAAAGGAACATCAGATGATAAAGTACTACTATTATAATATATTACATATTTATTATATTTAATATCTGTATATGTTAGATTCATAAAAACCTCGTAGATATGCTTGGGAAATAAAATGTTACACTTTGCTTTGATATTGATTAAATAATATTTATGGAAAATAATCTAATAGGTTTAAAATGATAAATTAATAATGAAGATAATTTTTTTTATTATTTTAAATGTTAAATAGGTATAAATAGAAATATTTTACAATATATATATATATCAAAAAGTAAATAATTAATTTATTTTATTCATATAATTCCAGTGTATAGTTTAGCATTCTTTGAAATTTATATTTTATTAATTTTTAAATAAAATTTAGAGATATGAATGTTTGTCAGAATTTATTAAAATTCTCCTTACTAATTTGGAAATTAAATATTTTTTAAATTACATATCCTATTATAATTAATTAAAAAAAACCTAAAACAATAAATCAATGCAATTTGCAATAACAAATTTTATTAAATAAAATAGTGTCAGTTCAGCATTTTACGGCTTACTGCTCTATGTTGCATACCCGGAATTAAAAAAATAATGGTATGAAATAAAGCCAGAGTCAATTCCTGAGTGTAAAAGCATATAAAGAAAAAGAGTTCAATTGACTGAGGAGGTAAACAAAAATAGTATTTACGATCACAAAAATAGAAAACAATTTTATAATTTAATTTAAGTAAGAAATAAGCATCGAAAATGAATTTGAAGAATGTGGATTTGATTATCATGACGCTGTAGGCTTTGAATGGTAAAAATTTCGGAAATTCTGCATTAAATTTTCAAGTTATGATAAAT
Organism: Miamiensis avidus; assembly: GCA_037039885.1. Classification (NCBI taxonomy): domain Eukaryota; phylum Ciliophora; class Oligohymenophorea; order Philasterida; family Glauconematidae; genus Miamiensis; species Miamiensis avidus. The sequence goes on along the minus strand of JAWVGU010000184.1, from coordinate 497,419 downwards.
TAAAATTAGGAGCGAATTATCTTTGTGGTCACCTTAAAACTATTGGGAGAATGAAAACCAGTACGAATTAACTCCCGAAATCGCTGAAGAATTAATGAAAGCAAGTTTCGAAGTTCATAGCATGTGTTTAGAAGCTGTAGATTTTGTTATTTAAAACCCCACTTTAATGACTACTGCTTTTTAAATTCCAGAAAATTTATAGTCATGGGTATAGCTTAAAAATAATATCAGTTTTTTTATTTCTGCAAACAAATTTATCAGATAATATAATTCAAATATAGATAATTAAATCTTGGGAAAACAAGCAAAGAGATCTCATAGCTAGAATAGATTTTATGCATAACGAACAAGATGGGTTTAAGTTTTTAGAAGTTAATGCAGATACACCTACCGTTTTATTGGAAGCAGGTATATTGAATTTCGTAAGTAATATATTTTCTAAAGTTAAATTTATTTTTTTCTAAAGGAATGGGTCAATAAATATGGGCCGAACATACATAAAATTAATAATTTAACATCATCTCCTAAACTCTTAATAATGCATGGAAAGAGATTTTGTGGAAAAATAATTGTAAGACTCTGATAGGATTTTCATATGGAGTAGTAAAAGATGCCAATTTTATTGAAACAGAAGACAAGTGCAATGTAAGGTATTTGATAAACCTAGCTGATTCTTCTATTCCTGAAGAAAATATTTAGCTAAAAGATATAAGCTATCTAGACCAGTATTTGAATTAAAAGTCAGATGGATATGACAGAACTTGTTTATGGAAATTGTATATAAATAATTATAATAAAAATCATTTTATTAATTATAATTGCCCCCCTTTTTTTCTAAGATATCCCTATGAATGGCTTGCTTAGGAATCAGCAGGATAATATTTTGATAATAAAATAAATAACCCAAATATTGAATTATTAGAACCGGTTTGGAAAATTATTATGTCTAATAAAGCAATATTACCGGTTTTGTAAATTATTATTATTATAAATTTGAATTTACATATTAATAACAAATTAATATTTGATTTCAGATGGGCTCTTTTTCCATATAATTAATATTTACTTCCTTCTTATTTTTCTGTTAACTACAATACTAATAATGAATTTTTAGATTATTAATTATCTGTCGCAAAAAGAGTATTTGGAAGAGAAGGTATATTTAAAAAAAAATATAATTCCTTTTATAAAATAGTCTACTTTTATTTGAATATAAAATGATTTAAAAAAGGTAAAGCTGTTACTTTTGGGAATAAATATAGGAAAATGAATAATTATATATATAATGCAGCAAATAAAGGAACTGATCTATCTGATAATTAAACATAACATAGAGTAACTGGGGCATTCGGTAGGCCTGTATTTTAAAAATTATTTTAGCCAACGAACTATAAGGGTAGAACAACCACGTTGGGATCATGTAAAAATTCATAATTCTAAATTTTATTTTTTTAAGAACAAAGAGTAAATAAAAAACTTAATTTTATTTACAAAGGGATTGTTCATGGAGTTCCAGCTGGTTTAGGAATAAGAGAAGATATTAATCCTATTACAGCGAATTCAAGTTCTTTTGTTCCTCATTCAATCAAAAAAGATTATACATAGCAAGATAATTTAATATAAAACCAATAAGGAGATATTTATAGCAATGGATCCATAAGTTTTAGAAATGAAATAAATGAAACTGATAATTCGTTTATATACAAACCTAGTGACTTATTATCATATTAAGCATCCGATAAATAATTTTAAATAAGAGAAAAATTATATGGACACAATAGTTCAATTGAAAAAATTTACAGTGAAACACCTTATAGCAAAATAAAAATTAAAAAACAAACCTAAAATCCGAATAAGATAAAAAAATGGCATTATAAAATATCGAGAAGTAACTTAATTGTTACTAAGAAATTTATAAATCAGCGATTTCTAGTAGACGCAGGTAATTTAATTAATTAATTTGAACGTATATTATATTTATATAAGCGTCTATTAATTGCTAAACTGACTTCATAAACAAATTTTATTATTTTCTATAGATCAGGAGGAGGCTTTTACGGGAGTGGTTCATCATCATCCTCAGAACATTAAAGTAGTGCTGCACAAAAGGGTTATTCATATTCTTCACGTTAGTAGACAGGAAGTCATGGTAGTTCTTTTTCACGTTCGAGTTGATAGAATTAATTATTATGAGAGATATAATTAACTAATTTTATTTATATACTTATTGCTTTATTTATATTATCTTAATTCATTCACTCATTTTTAAATGAATACATTTGATTCAAAAACTAGCACAAAAATTCATCAACTATCGCTCCATCTGGAATTTTACCAAGCATACCGTACCTTAATATGGAGGAAAATAAATAAAAATTGTGTTAAAAATTGGTATTATTTTGTTTATATAATAGTATTTAATACATTGCGGCTGATCCATCGGAACCTGAATATTTTTAAGGATTTTATTTCACAATTTCCACGCATTCTTTTATGTCTTAGATTAAGTTCTCTTTAAATTAATAATGTTGCATCATCAAAGTGCAATGAAGGCAATCTGGATTTTACTATCTTTCCATCTAAATAATTAAATTATTTATATAATTTACATATAAATATATATCAATTTACGTGATAGCCTCTTTCTTCCAAAGCATCAGCAAGGTGATATATATTAAGTCCCTTTTTGCTTGTAAAAGCCATTATATTTAGCAAAGGGTCTCCCAGTACTTCTAACTCGGGCATATCATTGATAGATTTTTTCAAATAGTTAACAGTTTCCAACATTTTTTTGTTGACATCCATGAACCCGCTCTTACCTATACCGACCAAACTGGCCCAGGCTGCAGCTAAAGGCCCTCCGTTTCTAGTTCCAAGTAAGGTAGGACTTACGTACATTCCTCCACACCATCTGTCATTTATTTTAATAAATAAAGGCACATATTTGTTAATTATAATTATAGGTGTACTATGAATAAGTGGAAAATTGAGATATTCTGTGTTATTAATTTCTGTATACTAAAACAGAACTTCCTTTAGGAGCAAATCCGAATTTGTGCACATCTGCATTAATAGACGAAACTCCTCTACATCGAAAATCGAATTTAGGAATTTTCTATCCTAGTTTTTCCATCCAGGGCAGCACATATCTTTTTAATATTAACAATAATATTTAATATTTTTAAATTAATATCTGATAAAATACCCTCCTATTGCTGAATCAACATGAACCGGAATCTACATTTAATATCCAATTTCTGATATTTCTTCAATAGGATCTATTATTCCATGAGCATACTTGATATAAAAAATATTTATAAAAAATATACTATTGTTATATTTAGTATAATACCTAAGGGGCAGAAACAACAATTAAACATGTTCTTTCATTTATTTGTTTCTTTGTCTCGTCAATTTTCATTTTATAATCTTTATCAGCGTCAACCAAAACAAGTTTTACATTAAAAAGTTAAGCTGCCTGTGAATAATAAAAAATTATATTTAAAAAATTTTAAAAATTATTTTGCTTTTTATAAATTAAAATTATTCTACCTTCATAAAGGCAGGATGGGCAGTTTCACACAGTATTACTTCAGGTTCATAGTCGATTTGGGAATTTTATGATTTAAAATAATCTCTATAGGCTTTTACAGCTAGTAAAATAGATTCAGATCCTCCGCTCGTAACAGTTCCAACAAAGCTTGAATCTCCATTGAACCTATCATACATACATATATAACTTAAAGTAACTAAAATAAATTAATTCTAATATTGTATAATACATTTTAGCTGTCATTGCCACTACCTCAATTTCCATATTTCTAATAGAATTAAATTTTAAAGGATTTAGAACATTAGTATGAATGAATTTGTGATAGGCCTGCTCTGTTAAGATATTGTGCTCTTTAGAAAATTAATAGATATAAGCAAAAGACTTTATTTAAAAATAAATTTCATTTAGATAAGTATGGGCTTTTAAATTAAATAACATTTAAATCATTAAATTATATACCTTTCCTTAATATGGGTTTAAATCCCCTTACTTTTTTTAATCCATGTATTCTAATATTTTATCATGTTTCCATCCATCGTCGGGAATTTCGTTAATTTATGGAGTTTCTTTACCTTTTAGGAGAGATTTAATAGCTTTTTATGATTCTTTTACCAAAATTTTATCGATTCCTTTCTTTATTATTTTATTTTGTGTAAAAAATCGTACAAAATTTTTAGATAAGTTTTTTCTAATGCCTCCTTATTTAGTTAGTTTTTTCAATAAAATAAAAACCAAAAATAATAGAGTTAAATGCTCTATCTTTCTTGGTAAGGATTCTTTCATAAAGGCTTCATAAAGCTGGAATGTATTCATGATGAGAAGACTTAAAAATAATCAAATAATTGTTAAGCTTAAATATATTATTTAGATTTATTTATTTTTTTTTTTAAGTGTTTTTTATTATTTGTTATTTAAGATTTAAATTACGTAATTATCATTACCTGTAGAATATATATAGCGATAATTATTATATAGCAGCATCAAGCAAATTGTTTTTTAATTATTTAATATAAAGACATGCTGTTTATTAGATCGATAGATGCACGAATTCTAATTTAATTTTGATTCTAATTAAAATATAGTAACTAAAAAAGATATAGTTCTAAATTAATTCCCTATATAGCATTCTATTTCTATATTTCTAGCTTTTAATATAGTTATATATTGTATTTAGATAATTTATAAAAATATACTTTTTATTTGAATAAATATCTCTTTTTTGGAATTCAAAATAAAATAAGGAAAATCAAATGTTAACAATATTATATAAATTTTAATAGTTTTAAAATTAATTTATTGTATTACTCATAATATAAATTCTCTTTCGCTTAAAATGTAAAAACAAAAGTAGTTCATTCAAATTAAAAAAAATTGTTAGAATTTCCTTACAATCAAACTATATTTAATTTTTATGCAATAATAAATAATGTACATTTTAATATTTATAATTCTTATTTATTTATTAATTTAAAATAAATTATTTATTTTGCAAAATTTTGAAAATATGATTATAATAGTACTATTATTATAAGTAAATGTAAAATTTGAGTTAAAAATAGAATTTTAATAAACAACTCAAAATTTTAATTGTTAAAAATATCTTCTTATATCAAATTCATTCACTTTATTGTGTTTCACCTTCATTTTTCTATTTCATATTTCCATCTTATTGATCTGATTGACTGTTATCAATAATAGCGTAACGATTTTAGTAAACTCCTCCGATTTCAATAATATTCCTCCTCCGAAAGCTTCATTGTCTGTCCAGCTAATTCCAGTTCTGTCATTAGATTCTTTGGCTGCCATGTAATCTCCATTGAAATAAACTTTATTGTCTTCGTCAACAACGACGATGGAGTGGTAACAGGCTCCAATTGATTTAATTTTTCCGATAGTATCGGGTAATCTCATTCTTTCAGGTTTATAGGCAATTCTCTTTCCACACCAGAAAACTTCATTGTTATCCAGGAGAATTCCCATAATATTTTCTCCAATTGCGAAATCAACGATTTTACTTCCTTGAGGGAAATCTTCGGTGTGAATAGGAATAGGGAAATTGGCAGTTTCGTAAATTTCTACTCCAATTTCGTTTTTGATTCCAATTTCTATTTTTCGAAAAAAAATTATTACAAATTGAAATCATAAATTGAGATAATAATAGGCACAATAAGAAAATTATTTACGTCCAAATTCATTGCAACCCCATCCATATAGCTTTCCATCTGAAAACAATCCCACACTGTATTGGTTGGCAGATTTAACTTTTACGATTTCCAAATTTTCATTTTATTGCAAATGAGTAAAATAGTCATTCAAAAAGGGAACGCTTGAACTTTTGTTGTCTCCATGTCCAAATACCCCATATTCTCCTGTTAAAATAATTAAGATAATTCACAAATGTCGTAAAAAAAGAATAAAATATTATTTTACCGATTCCCCAGTTATATAAATCTCCTTTAGTATTTACAGCATTTGTAAACATAAATCCACAACTAATGTGTTTAATTGGTTCAGACTTTCTTAAGGCTTCTACAGGAGTAGGCGTATGTCTTTATAATATATCTCCATGTCCTAGAGGCCCTGTAGAATTGGCAAATATTTTCATTAAAAAGTTCCATTATCTTCCTCCGAATCCCCAAGTCCAAACATCTCCGTCTTCAGTTAAAGCCACTGTGAATTCTCTTCCACACTAGGCATCGACGACCTAATAATCAAATAATTTTATTTTAAATTTAACATTACATTAGTTTGTATTTTAATCTTTTTACTTTCAAATTATTCTTTGAAAAGTAATTGACAATTTTAGGTTCAATGTAATTTTCATTATCATTGTGACCTAATTATCCTTTAGCTCCAGCTCCAAATGTATATAATTCATTGTTATCAGTAATGATTGCATTATGATAATATCCCATCGACACTTTTTTGACATTGGCAGGGAATTATGGCAAAATTCTGGGAAGATTAACTTCAGTTTCAGTTTTGGCGCATTAATATCCTAATGAACTAGGAGACTTACCCCATGTATATAAATTTCCTACGTTTTTAGTTGTGGAAAATCCGAATTTTATTAATTTTTGATTCATATTTGTATTTTTCTTTACTTTAGTTTTTATTGCTTCTTAATATTATTATTGTATTATAATTTTAAGTAATATTTTTTAGTAATCCTTAAAAATAAGTAAATTCAATTACTTTACTTATATATGTATAATATTCTTATATTTATTAGATATGTTTACAAATTCAATTTGCTTAGTTAATTTTAATTTGCGGCCATAATTATACGAAATTAGGCCCACTATAATTTTTTATGCTGAATTCAACTTAAGCATACAGCATTATATCATAATATGTTTGTTTAAATAATTATTATAACGATGAATAATTTTATATTGAGGGCTCTATAAGCTCTAAATACACCAATCTATTTTATTTAATTTATAAATGAATAAAAATTTTATATATAATTTAGGAGCAGAAAATTTGCTATTTTAATAATATTTATTTGTATTTTAATTAATTGTCATTTATAAATAAACATAATTTCATATGATTAGTATATGCTTATTTTATGTTATAATTTAATTCGAGAAAATATTATAAATAGTTTCAAATTCTTTAATTATAAATATTTTTCAATATAGTATTCTTAAACTTTATATTCTAAATTATAATAATTAATTAATTATTAATTTATTTTATTATTATTCTGTAAAAAAAAAAAAATATACAAAACATAATTTAATGGAAGGTCCTTTGCCTCAAAAGTCCAATACTACTTCATCAATGTATATAAGATCAACTATTCATAAACCTAATATGAAATCTATTATAAAGGCTATGAGTAAAGTTATATGTGAATAGATGTTATGCGATATGAAAAAAGATTTTCCAAGAGATCACTAGCTGTAATTTTTTAATGAAGAAAAATATATTGCAGATGTAAAAATTAATTCTAGAATATTTTCGAATTAATAAAATATTTTTAAATCCTAATAATAGAAACCTAGATCTTTTTCTGAAGATAGAAAAATATTGTTAAGAACGCCCCCGAACTAAGATCATATATTTGAATTCATATATGCAATTTATATGATTGCAGAATTTTCCCATGAGTGTTGTATTGTTGGTATTACTACATTATTTATTAAAATATAAATGTTTACTTATTTTTTATTTATTTTTTATAATATAGGATTAGTATATTTATTTAGATTGATTAGAATAAAAGAAATACCCTTGTTGCCTACAACATGGAGACCTACCGTTTTTACAGCTTTGCTTTTATCATAAAAAGTTGTTGATGATATTTGTTTAAAAATGCGGATTTCCTATAGATATATCCTTTTTTCGATTTATAAGAATGTAACAAACTGGAATAGAAATTTTTATAATGCTTAGATTATGATATGCGTAAAATTATCTATTTTAAAATAAAAATTGTTTTTAAAAATAAACTTAAAATAATTCTAGATGTTGGAGCACAATTATATGCTAAGTATTTTTTGAATTAAGAGATGTTGCAGGAGGAGAAGAAGACTTGCCAAAATAGCCTTTGACCTAAGAGCAAGCAAAAAATTTAGAAATAAAAAGTAAATAATTGGGGGATTAAGAGAAACTAAAGGCTTCAATGTAGAATGCCAAAAGTTTGGATTATAAACCATAGCAATCAAAAGCTAGGGCAACTTTAGATTGATAAATTCTTAATATTAAACATATATTTATAATTATATTTATTTAAAATTAATAAATTAAAATATTCATTATATTTATTTTATTTCTTCATCAGTTATTTTATTTATTAATGAACTATCTTAATTTTACAATATATTTTATTATAATTTCTATTTATTACTTTCTTCTTCTTCACCATCACTTTCCCCTTTAGCATTATGCTATTCATTCTCAAACACTGTTATTAAGAAGTAAGTAAATAGACTTAATTCTATAACTAAAGCTATTCCAGCAACTATGCACTGAATCACAAACGAAAAATAAGCATAGGTAAATAATTAACTTTTTTGTAAATCAGGACATAAATCTTCAAAAAATAGTTCAATAACTCCCCAAGCAATTAGCCAGAAATATAAAATCTTTAATACAATATAATTATAATAAACAATGTAAACAATTCATATTTATTATTTATTTACTTGCAATAGAACAAAATTGTAAATATTGCTTTCTGGATCAAAAAATGACAAAAATGAAAAAATTAAAGTAACTATTAAAGCAGAAATGCAATATCCCCATATATTTTATCCTGGACACCCATCTGATAAATATTTTTCAGTACTTACTATTACAATACCCCATATTATATATAATAATGCCAGAAATAAAGAAAACCCTTATATATGTATTAAAAAATAGTAAAAATATATAAGTTTATTTAATTAATTAAAACCTGCACAAAATGTTGGAAGCTTCATCGCCTCATAAAACCATTCATACCTTGCTGAAAGTAACATTAAATTGTCACTTTCTTTATCATATAACAAATTATCATCTCCTCCCCCGAATCCTCCATCAAAATTACTACTCATATCTGACCCATATAAATGATTATCTTTATGGTTATCTTTGTTGCTATTTTTATTCAAGGGTTACTTTTCATCTAATTAATCAGTATTTTTATTATCTCCTATTATAAATTCGTTTTCATTCATTTTATACTTTTTAGTTTTCTAATATTTAATATAATGAATGAATTTTATTTTTTTAATAGTTTATTCCGTTTTGAGAATTAATCTAATTCCACAATTAATTGAATGATATTTAATAGAATAATTTTAATAATATAATTTAAAAAATATTAAAAATTCCCATAAAAAACACACAAAAAATTATTATATTTTTTTCACAAACAAACGATATTTATACCAATAAAATATATCTTTGATAACTTATTTAAATCTTTAAAACTTATAAAGCAATTAATAAAATTAACTGTTATTTTTCATTATTTTTGTCTTTGTCTTCATCTGGCTTTTTGTCCCCTCCTTATTAGGAATCCTTTTTATCTTTTAAAGCATCCTAAATATTTTTATCATCTTTGTTAATTCCCGGAATCATATCTAATAAATCATTCATAAATTATTTATCTGCAATTCCTGATTATTCTTATTCTAATAACGATTCTTCTTCTTCATCTTTTTTCTTTCATCAATTCTGTAAAATAGGTAAGGAATAAAAATTAGAAATATCTCATATAATAAAAAAAAACAGCAATAATCAATTACGTAATATTTTCTGCCCTTTTAATAAGTTCTTCTTCTAAATTTTCATCTTTTTTATTAGATTTTTGTTCCTCCACTTCCATTTATTATGTTTATTGCTAATCTTATGAATTTTTTAAAGTTCGGCTTATCTCCTTCTTTCTTCTTCGGCATTGGTAAGTAAACTCTATCTCATGATTTCAGCTAATTCCTATAATTTTTGATTATATAAATTAGAATATTGCCCAACCCATTTAGATATGTAAATCAAATTTTTTTTACAGGGTCTTCCTAGGGGTTAATTCCTCCCCACTCTGCAAATTAATTACTAACTTAAGATACTTCTCCCTCTCTAGCCATCATAGGATTTTCAGCTCCTACGAAAGCAGTTCCTAAAATGGGAAAAAATGATTTACTATATATATTTATCATATTTGGCAACTTCTATATCTTAATAAATTTTAATATAATAATTATAATTCGCAATTTTGTTTATACCTGTTAATTAGTCTTCCATTCTTCCCAATCCAGGGGCTATACTAATAAAGTGAGAATTATCCCCTTGATTAACGGTTTCTATGAATTTTTATAATTTGGAAACATGACTTGAATCCATTTCTCCTATGTTGATCAAATCAACTGCAACTGAATTTTTTTTAAAGTTTTTGCAAATTTTACTAAAGTTGCCTCATCTTCTTCGACTGGTGAAGCTACAAACACTGTGATTCTTTATCTAGCATATGAATTTTTTCTATGTTTTAATGCTAGATAGGCAATGGCTAGTCCGTTTTTAAAGTTAAGTTTTCCTTATAATTTAACTCCATACAAACAAGCTTAAATTTTCATATCTTCATTGGTAGGTGTTAAAAGGACCTAAATTGGGTAATTAATGAAATATAGTTATTTATTTTTATTTTTTTTATTCTTGTTAATAGAAAATAATAATAAAAAATTCCTTATATTCACAATAAAGTATGAAATAAAATGCAGTAATTTAATAATAAAATTAAAATAATTATACATCTAATTTGCTTTACCTAGGGTTATTATCCTGCCAAAGTTATAATTCCTACAGCACTTTCTTAATTTGCAGAAAGTTTGTTATTGGAAATTAAAAATGCAGAATCAACTTAAGCTTCCCATCTAGAAGGAATATAATCTCCATTTCTAGACCAATCTGAGTTATCGAGTAAAATCATAGAATATTCCATTTTTATTATTTTAATTCTAATTTGTAATCAAAAAAATTATATCTTTTATAGGATTATTTTTAACTGTAAAATATGTATTGGATTAATGGTTTTTAAATTTGGTAATTTGTTTAATTTATTTATTATTATTATCTTAATTATAATTGTAATTGTTTTAAAATTATTAATATAATATTTATGTATATTAAATTCATTAAATTGTTAAGCATCATAAATACCTGATTTCTTACCATTTCTTATAAGAGAACCGAGATAAACAGAATTTCTATGTAATGTCATAATTATTGATTAAGTTAATAAAAAAGTAAAAATGACAAAACTTTAAAATGAAATGAAAATTATTAAAAAATATATCATTTTAAAAATAGTATATATCTTATATATTATATTTAAAAATTAGTATTTATATGTTTCATTAATAGTTTTAATTAAAAATAAAACATTTGTTTATTAAGAATTTATAATATTTTTAAAGTAAATATATTTTTTTATTATTATTATAATATTTTATCATAAAATAATAATATAAAAAATAGTATTGTTATTTGAAGCTAATAGAATATCATACAAATATATTTAATTTTAAAATAATTATTTAATTTTTTATAAAAATTTGTAAATTTCATTTTTATATTAATTTGTTCAAATTTATGTAGTATAATAGCTTTAATTTATACTGTATTTATCTAAAAATATAAATTTGTGGATTTAAACACTAATTTGGAGGTATTTAACTTTTATTAATTGAAAATTATTCTTAAATATTCAATAAATAATTAATTTAAATTCAAATAAAATTTGAAAAACAAAATTTATCAAATAATTATATCTTAAATATTGCATACCCCAGAATAATATGTAAACCAGATCTGCTAAAGTCGATATTTCCAATTTAGAAGCTCCTGTTAGAGAATTTGCTAACGCATACTAACTCTTCATGAAAGTAAATTTCCATTTATAATAAGAGAATAGTGAAATTAGCATTGATTTAGTTTCTAATAATAAAAAAATAAAATTACAAAATAAACAGCAAAAATAAAATAAACCAAAACTAATACAATGATCATTAAAATTTAATTTTTTAGAAAAATAAAGCTTCTAACAAAAATGCTAATCAGTAAGATGTGTAACAAATGTGGGATAATCTCTCTGATAAAGAAAGAAAAATGTATGAAACCGAATGGTAAAAAATGGATTGGGAATTCAAAGAATAAATTCACAACTTTGAATATTAAAGAAAAGGATTAAATCCCCCTAAATTCGTAAAGCCTGTACCTAAGCCCACTCCTCCTCCTTCCGGATATAACAGGTACACAAAAACGGACTAAAATATATCAAATAACAGATATTAATTCTTTATTTTTTACTGTTAATAGATGGGTTTCTGAAAATGCTGAAAGACTGAGAAAAGAATGGGACTCCATTGATATCCCTGTTGGAAGAAGAATTGCCCAATTCTACAGATATTAAGCTGAATAATGGGAATAATTATCTGAAAAAGAAAAAAAACCATTCAATGACGCAGCTAACAAAGAAAGAGATGATTATGTAGTTAGATTAGATTAATGGAAAGCTAAATATGGAAACAGTGAAGAAAAACCAGAAAAAAAAGCGCTAAAAAATCCAGATCCAAATCTGCCTCTAAAGGAGAATCTAAAAGAGAAGGAAAGAAAGCCAGTGTTAAAAAATCCAAAGCCAAAGCCACTAAATGAGAAAGTATATGAGAGAAGAGCTCATCTACTAATTAACAAACTATTAATTAGCAGTTTTATAGATCAATAGAAATAAAGAAACACTGTATTATGAAATCATTTATATAAAATAAATTTTCTATTTATTATTATTAGAATTAGATTGAAAATCAATAATATAAAAAATCCTATAAAATTTTCATTATTAACATTATTAAATTTATAGCTTTATTATTGATATTAGTATATTTATATTCCTATATGTTATTAAAAAAATTCCCTATATTCTATATGATTCAGTCAAGTGTACATTTTTTTCTTTTAAAAAAAAACTCTATTATTAAAATATATATAAATATAAATATTCTGTATATATAATGAACTCAAAAATGTTTTTATGCTAATAACTTAACATTAAAATCAAACTAAATTGAAGTTATTTTTGTATTTAATTCATATAATGGATTCTATAATGCCTATTTTAAATAAACAAAATTAATATTATAATAATATAAAAACAATAAAAAAAAACTATTTGTATTTTACTTTAGCTAATAACTCATAAACTCCGATAAAAAAATTTTAAATTGCACTTTCAGACATTTTTTAATCAATCAACAGAAGCATTTTTATATCTAATAATGTAAATTTTAAAAATATTAAATTTCTTTTAATTGTTTCCTAATTAGTGTCATATACCTGTTGCAGTCACAAAATTATAAATATTATATTCCCCTGACGTATCTATTTACTTTAAAAACCTGATAAATTTCATAAAATTTATAAAACGGAATCCTTTTCATAAATATATTTTTATTTACATATTGGGACACATTATTTATTTTTCTTCTATTATGTCCAAAGAAGAATGAAGTTCATAAAAATGAGAAATATTGATATCTTTTTAATCTTTACTCACTTTAGATTCGTAAATTGGTTTATCCCCTTGTCCTACTATAACAAACATTTCAAATAAATATATTTATTTTATAATTTAGTTTTTTTAGTAAAATTCTTGTATTTAATTAAGAAATATTAAAAATGCTTACTTAGCTCACAATAAAATTTATCATAATCAATAAATTCTTTTAAAATTTAATTCTTAAATTATAGAAATAAATATAATCAAATAGAAAGGAGAATATAATTTAAAACATATTTCTTTGTGATTAGACTGGAAAATTCTATATAATATTATAAAACATACAATAAATTATTGGAATTTAATTCCTATTAATAAATTTATAGAATTAATATACAATTTGTAATTTATAAGAAAAATTAGAATACTATAATGCTAAATATTCATTTTAGAAGTTAACTTTTGGAAATTTATATAGTCTTTTATTTTAGTTACTAATTTTACTACTATTTAACACCATTGTTTTGATTTATATTTTCTTTTTCTTCTTCATTTTACATAGAAGATCTATTATTCTTTTAATTAGCTTCTAAAAATTTTTATTATTTTCTTCCTTTTTAATATTATTATTTGAGTCCGACAATAGTATATTGCTTTATTATTACTAAGTAGTCTCTCTATCTTTTACATTATCTGCATTATTTGTTTTGATATCATTTGTATCATTTTCATTACCTGAGCCATATTTTATCCTCCATTATTCCAATTACAAATTATAATTAATATTTTATTTTTCAGATTCATTTTTATAAGTTTCTAATTCATTTTTATTTAATTTTTGAAACTCGTCCAAAGCAATTTTTTTAATTTAGGGTAGTTTTTTCCCCACGTGCATTTTCATCAACATTTCTCGATTTTTTTCATACCACAATTAAAAAGTAGTTTTAGGTGCCGGGGGTCTTATAGGTTTTAATCTTTCTTGAAAGCTCACCACATTGTCTCTATCTTAGTATGTGTAATTATATAACTTTTCTTAATAATTTAATTCTTCTTTTTCATATTCTTTAATATATCTTTATTTTTCATCTTAAGGTAAATTTCGCCATTCATTTTATGCTAAACAAATATAATAATTTTATTCTTCCAAGGGAGTGGGGAATTAAATATCTGGATTTTCTGCTATGTATTTTGCTTTTATATGAGGAATAATTTTCTCTTTAAAAAGATTCAAAGGGGTATTATATTTTCTTTCGGGAAATGGAATATAATTTTCCATTAATCTTTTATATTCTTAGTAGCTTTCATCATATTTTTGCTTTAATTGTCCCAAATAATTTTTATTTTAATTTTCAAACTCTTAAGTTAGTTTGACTACTATTTCCTATGAAGGTTGCTAGTGTCTCTTTTTGCATTCTTCTTTTATAAATAAATCTAAAGTGTTTTCATATTTCTTTTAGGGAGGCTTATGCATTTTTATTGAATTTTCTTAAATCTATCACTTTTATTATATTTTATTTTTGCTAATGTGATGCTATGACTTATATATATATAGGTTGTTTATTATAATCAAAATATTTGTTTATAAATAATAAACACTAATAAAAAATTATATATTTAAAGGTAATTTATTCTTTTGAGGGGCAATTTGAATTTGAATTTCCTACCATATTAATTATTGATATATTATAATGATTGAAAATATTAATAATATAAACACACACATATACTTATTAATCAATTTTTTTTTTTATTTAAATGCTAGTAGTATTATGATTTATTTTAATATATTTGAGAAAATATATATTTTCAATAAATATAATTTTTAAAGTTTAAATATTTTAAAAAAATCTTATAATTATTTTTTTCTGTTAATTTTTCCCTTCTAACACAAACTAAGGCAATTAATTAAAATATAACATTATTAAATAATAAATGCTTAAAGTATATAGAAGAAATTTAAGTAGTAAATGATTTATATTATTTATTTATATATATTTATGATATCATTGCTATAAGTTTATATAATTATTAATAATCTTTAAAACATCAATAGCAATAGTAGAATATTTTTTATTTATATATTGAGAAGTTAAATATCCTTTTAAATCTATACTAGTTAAATTAGTAATTTCAGTCTATTTATCATTAATATTTGTTATTTTATAAGCAGTAAAATTATCATTAGCCCTTACTCTTTTTTTCACTTTTTATTTAATTTCATCATCAATAATTGATGTCAATACTATATAAGTCGAGTTTCCCTCTTCAAAAATTCCTTTTATTTACAACATATCTCTATCATCTCCTACTCTATAAATATTAAAGATTATATTGATAAAGAAATAGAGAAGTATATATATAAAAAAATTACTCTAAATGAATTGCATAATACTTAATTTCATAGTTTTTAGGAGTTTTAACTATAGTTTCTAGTTCATATATATCTTGGAAGCATTCTTATATATGCTTATCAATTGTAAGAGTTTCTATTATTTTTTCTTTTTTTATATTGAAGATTCCAACTCCTTTTGAAGCTGGAATAGATTCTTCATTTAAATAGTTTTCCAGCCTAAACTCTTTACATTCTCCATTTTTTTTCCAGTTGTCTTGTTATAAGAGTTCTTTAACTAGAGCGAAGGTCTTCTCGAGAGTCTATTCATGTACTTCGTACTTATTCATTTGATATTATAATTATTTATTTTTTTTTTTTTTTATTTTTTAATCAACTATTACTCAAAATTATTGAGAATTATAGCTTGTGACACTAGTTAATAAATAAAATTTCGATATCAGTGACCATTATTAATCTAAGAGATTCTGCTAGACTTAGTGAATAATTTATATTTAATTTGATATAAAAAGTAGTTAACTTTTATAACAAAATTTAATCGAACTTATCAAAAAATTATTAATTTCTAGAACAATTATAAATGTTTTTAATCACAATTTTTAGAAAATATCAAATGATATACTAGATGCAGTTTATATATTGTTATTAGATTTTATAAGCAATATGTAATATTTTTATACTTATAACAAAGAAACTACTCCCAAAATATATAATTTTAAAATTAAAAGGGGAAATAAAATTTTACACGTTCTTTATATATTCTTATAATTAAAAAAAAAAACACTAGAATTATTTCGATTATCATATACTAAATAGCAAGAATATTAATGTCTAAAATTAGAATTTAGTAATCATCTAAATAAATATAATTTAAATAATACCAATAGGTAGACATATGTGCTCTATAAATACAGTAAATAATAATATTATTATAAAAAAATAAAGAAATTTAATTATAAAAAATAATATTACAATTATAAATTTATTCATCAAAATAATTATGTAGACCTCCTCTTCTTAATAACCTCACGAAAATAGAATATTAGATACATTTGCTAAAATGAAGCCTATGTTCGAAAGCTTGGAAGGATGGAATAAGTCAGATTAAAGTTCTAAATATGGCATAGTTAACTATACAAGAAATGAATCTGGATTTTCTTTAAAAACTACTCGAGGAGAAGGAATACTCCCCTACTCATACCAGGCCTTTGTCAATACTCAGTTAAGTGACAGCGAAACTATGAAATATAATTCTAGACTGAAACAAATATAAACCTTAGCTAAAACCCCCTCAGGATATGAAATTAAAGTCTATACCGCCGGTTTACCGTAATTTAATTAAAAAAATAATATATATAAAATATTATATTTTATATTTAATATTTTTTTATTTTATTATTTTATTATTTTATAAGAATTGGAGATGATAGAGATGTTTTTCAAATCAAAGGAGTATTTGAAGAAAATGGATCAACTTATATTGTATTAGTTTCTATTGTTGATGATAAGTTATATCCCGAGAGAAAAGGTGTTGTAAGAGCTTTCCACAATTTTGGAGGATATAAAATCACCCCCGCAGGAGAAAATAAAGTGAAAGTAATCTTTATTTCCAACTTTGAACCTAAGGGAAGTATACCTGAAATCTTTCTTAATAAGTAAAATAACTCTAGAGGTATTGAAACTATTTAAGGAATTTGCGATTTCTTAGCAAAATAATGAAAAAATAATTAAATTTAACTATTGAAATTTTATATAAAGATTTTAATATTATTTTTTTGTATATTCCATTTATCTTTATTTATTTTTTGTATTTCAAATTGACAGATTTTAAGTAATGATTTTTAATTTTGTTTTTAAATAAATCTTTAAGGTTTTCTGTAAAAGATAAGAATTAATTTTATATTAATCTTAAATATAATTTTTTATGACTAATTTATAATAATTATTAACTATAGAAATTTCCTGATAATTATTTTAGGAATAATTTAATATAACCTTTTAATTTATGATATTTATATATCCATTTTGATATAAGAAATTTTAGTATCAATACTTCTAATAATTTATTATTTTTTAAAAAATAGATTTAAAAAAAATTATATTCTATAAATTATATTAAAATAACAATTTCTTAATAATGAAAAAACCTAAGAAAAGCAATATATATATTAAATTAAAATTTACTTAAATACATTTTTTTTTAAAGAAAGTAATGTATAAAATTTAAATTTATATAAATGAATATAAATTATCACATAAATAAAACAAATTTTTAAAGCTACCTGATGCTAAATTGTAAAAATAAAAACGAATAAAGTAAATTTACATTGATAATAATTTATCTAAATAAAAGAATATTATAAATTATAAGATAATTAAGACATAAATAATTAATTACAATTATATACAATCTAGGTAAATTTATAAAATCAAAATTATCATATTAAAATAGAGAAAAAAAAAGAAAATTTAATTAGAATATGAGCTATTATCTTATTAACACTACATATGTGAGATATCATCTTTTTAAACACTATAATACGAATGAAAAAACAATACAAAAACATCAATATACCTTATATTAAATATTTATATAAAAAAATAATAAAAAATCATGTATTCAACTTTCAGTTTAGTGTTTAGAGATATTCATTAAAGTTTTATAAAGTATCGATTCCTCTAGAGTTATTCATTTTAGATTTCATAAAGTCAGGAATACTTCCACTAGGATCGATACAACTCATAAAGACAATTTATGTAGAATTTTGATTAACAGGAGTTAATTTGTACATTAAATAGTGATGAGTGGCTCTAACTTTTCCTTTTACTTCAGGCTTAATGCTCTCATCAATAATTGCAGTTCCAACAAAGTAAACAATTCCATTTTCTTCGAAAAATCCTTATACCATAAGACTATCTCTATCATCTCCAATTCTATTTTAAAATTTTAATATCAAAAATCTCCAATTATAACAAAATTAATAATAAATTTACGGAGGAGAAACAATACTGTATAAGATAGAATAATTTTAAGCTGTTTTAAGTATTTCGGCACTTTTCATTTTTTTATTGATTTTCAAAACGCTGTTATTGTCGGAAAGGGCAGCTCTGACTTTGGCAATAGAGTGATTAAGGACTCCTTCTCCTCTAGTAGCTGTCAATCCAGTTTCGTTATCTTTTCTAACATGGTTAATATATCCTAATTTTGAATTCTTATCAGTTTCTTTCCATTCAGCTGAGAGATTTGAAATATTTTTTACTTTTTCAAAAGTAGTTTTAAGTTTTTAGGTATGGTTAGAGGAGATAATTTAAGCTTACATTATAGATTTTTTAATTTTGAGTATTTTTATTGCTTATTTTTATTTTTATTTTTTTTATTTTTATATTTTTATTAATTTTGCAAATATTTGTAAAATTTAATTTGATATATATAGTGCAATTTACTAAATATGTTTTTTAAACGTATTCATCTCCAAACTATGTTTGGTGTTTAATGTTATAGTACTAATATAATAAATAATTTATTATTTATTTTTTAATTTTAAATTGACACATTTTAAGTAATGATTTTTAATTTTTTAATAAAATAAATCTTTTAGGTTTTCTGTAAAAGATAAAAGTTAATTTTAAATTAATCTTAAATATATTTTTTTACAACAAATTTCAAAAAATTATTAACTATTTAATTAATATTTTACCTTCGTCAAATCAATTATAATACAGAAATCTCATGATAATTATTTTAGGAATATTTTAATATAACCTTTAATTTATAATATTTATACATCCTTTTTGTTATCAATACTTCTAATAGTTTATTATTTTAAAAAAATAGATTTAAAAAAATTTATATTCTATAAATATTTATTAAAATAATAAATTCTTTTTAAAAATTTGTAATTTATAAAAAAATTAATTTATGTGTTCCAAAAATAATAAAATAAACAATTAAAATATGATGAAAATATATTAAAAAAACCTAAGTAAAGCAATATATATATTTTATCAAAATTTACTTAAATATAATATTTTTTTTTTAAGAAAGTAATGTATAAAATTTAAATTTATATTAATAAATATCAATTTATAAACAAAACAACTTTTTAAAGTTACTTGATGCTAAATTATAAAAAAAAAAAGAATAAAGTATATTTAGATTGATAATAATTTACATAAATAAAAGAATATTTAAAATTATAAGTTAATTTAGATATAAATAATTAATTACAATTATATACAATCTAGGTAAATTTATAAAAATCAATATTTTCATAAAAAAAAAGAAAATTAAAATAGAATATGAGGTACTATCTTATTAAACACTACATATATGAGATATTATTTTTTAAACACAAACAATACTTATATTAAATATTTATATAAAAAATATATAAAAAGCCATGTATTCAACTTTCAGTTTAATGTTTAGAGATATTCATTAAAGTTTTATAAAGCATCCATTCCTCTAGAGTTATTCATTTTAGATTTCATAAAGTCAGGAATACTTCCACTAGGATCGATACAACTCATATAGACAATTTATGTAGAATTTTGATTAACAGGAGTTAATTTGTACATTTAATAGTGATGAGTAGCTCTAACTTTTCCTTTTACCTCAGGCTTAATGCTCTCATCAATAATTGCAGTTCCAACAAAGTAAACAATTCCATTTTCTTCGAAAAATCCTTATACCATAAGACTATCTCTATCATCTCCAATTCTATTTTAAAATTTTAAAATCAAAAATTTCCAATTATAATAAAATTAATAATAAATTTACGGAGGAGAAACATTAGTGTATAAGATAGAATAATTTTAAGCTGTTTTAAGTATTTCAGCAGTTTTCATCTTTTTATTGATTTTCAAAACGCTGTTATTGTCAGAAAGGGCAGCTCTGACTTTGACAATAGAGTGATTAAGGACTCCTTCTCCTCTAGTAGCTGTCAATCCAGTTTCGTTATCTTTTCTAACATGGTTAATATATCCTAATTTTGAATTCTTATCAGTTTCTTTCCATTCAGCTGAGAGATTTGAAATATTTTTTACTTTTTCAAAAGTGGTTTAAAGTTTTTAGGTATGGTTAGGGGAGATAATTTAAGCTTACATTTCAGATTTTTTAATTTTGAGTATTTTTATTGCTTATTTTTATTTTTATTTTATTTTGTTTTATTTTTTTATTTTTTCAATTATTTGTAAAATATAATTCTATATTTATAATGCAATTTATTAAATATTTTTTTAAATGTATTCATCTCCAAACTATCTTTGGTGTTTAATGTTATATTACTAATAAATAATTTATTATAAACACGCTATAATTATGGACAATTAATATACTAATATTAGATTTATATTATTCAACTCTAATTAATTACTTCAAAATTTATTTCTCCAAACTTATATTTAAATTTGATTTTCTTTCCTACTAGTTAATTTATTCAAAATTGGAAAAATACACACTCTTTAAGTACCATAACACATATAATGTATTTTATCATATATACTAATAACTTATTTCGAATTTATATTGATAAAACAACTGAAAATAATTTAGCATTAAATTTAATGCATAGTATTGATAAAATATCATTATTAATATTAAATATTCATTTCCTTTATTAAAATTATAAATATTATATTATATTTTATTGGTATTATAATCTTCAAACAAAATCAAATTTTTAGATAATTTCCAAAAATAAAAATAAGAATATGTCATAGCATTTTAAAATTAATTTATCTTATATATGCAAAGTAATTTTCTAATATAGATACTAATTAGACATTTAGATAAAACTTATAAATTATAGCTAAATAGTTGACTAAAGTAATTTAAATTTAACATTTTGTTCATAATACTATTATATATTCTATGTAATCTATAGTTTTAAAGGATGCATAAATAAATTATTGTATATAATTTTAAATTTAGACAATTAATTAATAAAAATTAAATATTGTTATATAATATAAATTATAAAATTCATTTGTGAGATGACTTTCTGTTTCTTTTTTTAGATTTAGATTTAGATCTTGAACGAGAACGTGAACTTGAATGATTGCTACTGTAATTTTTTTATTATTAGAACTAGATCCATATATTTCTTTAATTTATTCGAAATCAGAATCAGAGTCACTTTCAATTAAAAAATTAGCATACTAAAAATAATTTTTGCTTTTCCCAAAGTTGTAAGACTTAACTTATTATTTTTTATCTGGTTTTCTTTGCCTTTCAGAAAAGTTATCAAAATTAAAGCATTTCTTTTCAAAATCAAAATTTGTATTGCAATTAAAATGACCATATTTTTAACAATTCAAACATTAAATTTATTCTTTAGAGTTCTTTATTCCATAATTTCTGTTATTAAATTAGTCTCCTAATATAAGCATTCCACATTTATTTTTATGGCGTTTTCTACAGTAATTACATTCATTTCTATTTGTTTTGCATTCTCTTTAAATATGATTCTGAGAGGTACATTTGTGACAGAATTTTTAGCGGCAGTGATGACTCATGTGATTTTAGGATATACAAAAAAAGCAAGTATAGATTTATTATTTCGTATCAATTCTTGGATTAAATTGAATAATTGTTTAAACATTTAGTGGACAGTTTTCTTTCTCATTAATTTTGTTGTTTAAATTTTTTTCATCTATTGTTTTTTGACTATATTCTTATCTTTAAATATATTTCTTGTTATCCTATTATTCTATTTCTTAATTTTATTCCATATGAGTTAATTGTTTAGCAATGCTTTATTATTTTTGTTGTAAAAAACTTACCTCATTTGAGAAAGATATTAAAGAATTATTTATTTACTGATTGTTTTATTTTTTATAATTAGAATTTTAATCTGAATCTTATTCCTAATAACCTGCTGTTAATTATTCATTATTTTTTTGCAATGTTTTTTCCACATTTTATTTAACTTTCTGAGATTTTTTTTCTTTAAAAAAATATGATTAATAATTTAAATTTAAAATATACTAACACATTATATTTTACTTATTCTTTTCATCTAGTTAAATATTTTATCAATTTCGCATCTTGTAGAACTTTTATAAACTTCTTCTTCTAATTAAAATTATTGCTTTTCTGATTCTTATGACTATTTAAAGAATAAAAAAAATTAATGCTGATATATGAAATTATAAAATACAAATTAATGCTTTATTGTTCCATACTTATTCATATTCATCATCTAAATCTCCAAAATAATTTTGAATTAATTAGCAAGTATCTGGAATAGACATTCTTATAAACTTACTATATAATGATTTTTATTAATTTTGTTTGCTAAATGAATTATTCTTTTTTAATCTAATATTTTAAATTATTTTATTTCTTGGCAAGTCTTTTAATCAAAATTTACGAATTTAATTACAAATTTCTTAGTGATTGAGTGGATTATTGTATAATATTATATCCAAGTATAAAAATATTAATATGCACAAGGTATTTACAGTATTTTAATCATATTTTATTAAATAAAGAAGCCATTAATTACCATAAAAGCTGTATTATTAAACTATAATTAATAATTATAAAAGAATTTTTGTGATAATATAGAATATAAGTAGTATTAATATATTTTTAAAATAATAAAAGAAAATTAATTATATTATAAGTATGAATAGTAAGTATAAGATAATATTAAGAAAAATAAATACCAATCATTTATTATATTATTGCCTAATTATAGTTCGAGGACTTTAGGGCCTTACAGCTCCTTAATTGTTTACCAAATAATTTATGGCTTATTTGGGACTACCCAAATTTATAACTCTATTTCCTGCCTACTCCACATTATTTTTATTCTTAAATTTACCTCCTCTAAAGGTATTGTTTTTGTTGTTGAAATGTTATAATTGAAATTCGGCTTGCTATTATTTATTTTACATTAGGACGTTATTTGCACTTTAAGTAAAAGGATTATACTCATAAAGTTGAGGCTTATGTTAACTCTTATTAAAAAGTTAATAATTTTCCTGCATTTTCTTTTACTAAATATCATCTTCTCTAAACATATTCATGAGCACTTTATCTTTATAAGCTAAATCTGAATTTTTTAGAGGATTTTCTATCTCCATACGCTTTCCTTTAATAATTTCTTTGCATTCAACTTCTCTATTATCTTCATATATGCCATCATATTATATATATTCATTTCCTCCTCCGGATTTTTTGTTATATTTTTATTAGGGACTTAAATTATTATTGGCATCGTTTTATGGATATTCTTCTATTGAATTTAGTCTTGGAAATTCTTATTTCCGTTCTTAAATATTATAAAATCCTTTGTTTCCAATGCGCGGTTGTCTATTTTTCATCGAATTTTGTTAGTACTTATTATTTGAAGTAAGCAAATGATTTTTCTAATTATTAACAATGTACACAGCCTTAATTTGGTTTTAACCTTTGAGTATGTTTTGCACTTTATCTGATTGAAAAACTCCTGTTGCTTTATCTTCTTTGAATTGATCGAAATACTGTTTAAGTATAGGATTATTTTCAATAATTTTGGGGTCATTTCCTTCTCCTCTCATTAAATTAATTAATCCAAAGTCTTGCAACTATTTTTTATTGGAAGAAATTCCCTGAGTTGAAGATTTTATGCGAAACTAAGGATTATTTTCCTTGTATTATTTCATTAGGGTTTTCATTGATTATTGAATAATTTATGCAGCACTTTCAGTTTCTTTTCGGTGAGTCTGATAGAAACTGAGAGATAATTGCTAAAAATAATCTTCATTTTCTAATATCACATCAGCATCGACTTCTCTTTCCAAGGTAAAGCTTTAAAAATCATCTTCATTTTCCTTTTTAACCGGTGCTACCTTGTCTTATTCTTCTCCTGTTTAAAGATAAATTCCCTTCCTCCCTCTTTTAGGAACATTATTTGCTATATTCTGATCATTTTATTCTTTATTTTCCTCCTCCTATTTCTCTGTATTATCCATGATATTACCAATATATAGTATAATTTTAGTATATTTTTATTTCTATAATATTTTTTTTCTAAATTTATGTATATATATTTATTAACTTGAATAATAACTATAATTATTTCTATTGGCTGCTATTTATTCTGCGTAATTATTATATTAATAGATGAACTTATAACTTTTCTAAGCTTCTTAAAAGTATTTCATCGAACTAAAATAAAAATTTTAATGTGAATGAAATTAAATTATTAAAAATATTTTAAAATTAATAGGAAATAATAAAAAATTTATGTTTAAAGATATCGGTAAAGTTAATTGATAATTTTTATATTTTGAAAATTAAATATCCAAATTTATATTAGAGTTGTTAATCTAAATTTATTTATTAATTATTATTTTTAAAAATTTATATTACATAAATTTAAAATTAGTTTTAGTCATTAAATACCTGCATCACCCCCACTTATAATATAATAGATATTATATTTTATATTTATTACAAAATTCTATTAATTAAAATAAATCAATTATTATCCATAAAGTAAATTTTAATATTTAGTTATTTTTACTTAAATAGTCAAAATATTAAATAAAATTTATATCGATAACAACAATATATATATAAAAGATAAAAAGAGAATATTTTAAACTTTAAATCTAAGTTTGCAAAATGGATACGAGAATTAACGATTAGGACAAAGATTATATAAAAGAAATAGAATAAGCAGATCAAGATATTGTTATAAAAAATGAGGAAATAGAAAAAAACCCTAGATTTTTAGACAGTCTTGTATTTAATTTAGTGTAAAAATTAGAGTTAAAATAAAATTTAGAAATGCAATACTAAAACTAATTGACTTAAGTGAAAACATATCCCGAAGCAGCGAAATACTATATTCATATTCCGTGTAATGATATAAAATATTTATTATTAAGAATGCATATTAGAAATTCATAATTATATTTATTTATTTCCAGACCTTTTACCAATCTTGGCTCTCACTTTAGGTTATATGAAATATAAAAAAGGTAATTTTAATTTGAAAACTGTGAATACATAAAGCATAGTATCATTATATATTATTTTCCATTTTTAGTATTAAATATAAACAATGGATGCTTTATCTTATGCGGTGCAAGTTTTTTAAATGAGTTTGCCCGATATAAAAGAACGCTGGGCATGGACAAAAAAAAGGCAGAAGCTTATACAGAACACTCTAATAATTATCAATTCCTTATAAGAAAATACACCAATAGTATTTCTGGTCTTAATATTATAAAGTACGTATTAGGAGTTGATTTTAGTAAATATACAATGAAATTAACAGAAACCTAATTTGATGACGATTTAAATTCCGAATTTTTGCAAGATATTTATGAGTGAATGAAACATTATTAATGATATAATAAAGCAAATTGTTTGCGATAATATTATATATTCTATCAATTTTTAATTTAATTAGTTATAATAAATAAAAGAATCTATAATGTTTAACTAAAATATTTATTATTTAAAAAAATACCATGGATATTTATATTTAATCAATTAGTAAGGAAGTATAATAATATATACTTTATTTCAATCATAATATAGAAATTTACAAATTAAGAATAAAAAACTTTTTTCCTAAAAAGGTTTGTTTTGTAGATTATATGATAATAAATTATATTAAGTGATAGATATATTATTATTCAATAAATCACAACTGTGTATATATTTACAGGACTGCAATGTAAACTAAAAAATGATAGATTATGAAAGAAAAAAAAAGTAAGTATAATATATAAATAAATATTGGAGTGAGAGAATCATACAAACAAATTATTAGATAAACAAACAACTAATTAATATTATTTGATTGATTGATTGATTACTTAATTTATTAATTAATTAATCAAATAACAAAAGAAGAAAAATAATTAATAAATAAAAGTATATAGGAAAATAGCATATATAATAACAAACATAGAAAATATAAATACAGGTTATTTGAAATAATAATAATGATTAGAAAAGTTTTCGCAACAAACACTTTTAAGGCAAATTAATTAGTATTTACTGCTACTCAGTCTAAAACTGAAGCAAAAAAAGCCGTTACCCCCGTTTAAGATAAGAAAAGTGGCAAATATCAACCTGAATACAAAACTCCTGATTATTCAAAATTTGCCAATTTGGAGTACAAAAAGTACCCTAATCACTTGACTCATTTTGATAAAAAGCACAAAGATTATATTCCCAGCGAAAGGGATGATAAAACTGCCCAATTAGTTACAGAAGAACACAATAAATGGATCGATGATATTAAAAGAGATCTTACTACTCAAAAAAAAATCCACGATATTCTTACCAAAATGGATAGACCCTATTTGAGAGGGGCCGCTGGTAGCACCAGAAATATTACCGCGTTCAGAGAAGACAGATTTTTACCTACCGACGTTCCTGCCGGATAAGATCCCACTGCCAAGGCTTCTGAATTTTAGGAAATGAACTTTAAAAATGAAAATAGATGGACCGATCAAGATGTTTTCCACCCCAAATTTTCTCAAATGACCCACTACGATATTACTTGGTAAAAAGAACTCGATTCCAGACCCATCAACAGGTAATACAAATTGGCACAAAAATTAAAAAAAATTCAAATGAATACTGTAGTTGTAAGAAATTGCAAACCTAGGGAACTTACATATGTTCTTTTATTGAAAAACAATAAACAATTTTTATAAATTTTGCGAATCAATTGTCTACTAATAAAAAAATAAAGAAAATTCTTTAAAAATAAAGAGAAAAAAATGTTTAAAAATATAAAATTCAAAGAAACAAATATTATAATTTATATTTACAATTTATGATTATTATTATTAAATATTGAAACAACAATTTGAAAATAGAAACTTCCACCCCGACAAAGGATACAAATACGATGTCGAAACTCCCTACGAATAAAGATATCCTTACTTGGCTGACAGATTGGGGCACCCTGAAATCCTCGGAACCTCTTGGGAAAGACTTCTCAGATTGGAAGGAGAAATGTTCCACCCTGCCTACTTAGACCAAGCCCACGTTTAAATGCCCAGCACTTCTCCCCACGCCTCTTTGAACTTCGAACCCGGTGAAGTTGTCTATGAAAACACCAGATTATTAGAATGGGCCAAATTCTGGAAATTGTCCGGATTGATCGGAGTCGCCTGGTCCGCCCTCTTCGTTCCTTACTAATTATTATTCAAAACCCACATGCCCTTAGAACACGCCTTCGATAATATTTTCTACCCTTACTACCAACACACCATGTTCTTCTGGGATAACAACAACTTGCACATTCCTGTCACCGGTATGGTTACTTTTATTTATAAATTACTTTAATTTTTCTTAAAAATCCAAAATAATTTTTTAGCCTTAACCGTTGCCTACACCATGTACATCGCCACTTCTTACGCTCACAGAATTTCCAAAGACTACGTTGTCAGAGCTCAATACAGCAAAGACAAAGAATTATTGTTCGTTACCAGAGTTTCTCCCTACGGATCTACTGAAGAAGTCGTTTATGAAAACCACCACATCGAATTCTTACCCCCCAGCGTCAAATCTGCCGTCCAACACATGAGTTTCTAAGATGCCAACGGATTAGTTGAAGCCACTGACATGAGCTCTCAAGACAATTTGGTTTTCTACAAAAATGATAGATACTGGAACCCCAGTTTGAAAAACGAATTTTTCGCCAACTCTTTGAACCTCTGGACCAAAGACTATGCTGGATTAAATAGAGTTGAATAAAATGAATAAATTTTGTCTGAACAAATTGTTCTCGGAGAATAATCTACCAAAAAACAAATTGCCTGAACTACTATTAATTTTTATGAAGACAGATAAAATTGAATGATTAATTTAATTAAATTAAAGTGAATTATAAATAAAATCATAACTTAAAATTATCTAATAAAAAAGAGTTGATAGAGATATACATTTTAAAGTAATAAAAAAAGAAATATCGGTCGATATCATAAGAATAATTGGAATCTAAATGAGATTGAGAATTTTGATTAAAGATTAAATTATAACTCATTATTAATACTCTTTTATAAAAATGATAATTTTAAAGCGTTTTATTTATAAATAAATCCATGAAAAAATTTTATTTAGAAACCATATGATTATATTATTGTAAAACCTCTTTTGTTTACAGAATTATATTAGTTATAGATTCAAACTCATAATATAATAATAATAAAATTAAGTATAATTAGTCTACCCATTTTAGATTGTATCCAAAAAATAATCACTATCAATATTAATTTCATTTTAATATACTTATTATATAATTTAATATATTGTTAATCATTATAAAAGGGGAAAAAAAATAAGAGAAAACTACAATAATTAATGTTGTTTTACTTTATAATATACAAAATAAATATAAATTTTTTATTTTAAATAGAACATATTTTATATCTTAATAAACAAAATTAAATTATAAATTTTTACCGATTATCTTTAAAATATTATATATTATTAAATTAAAAAATTCAAAATAAAATTTCCTTATTTATGTATAGAATAAAAAAATAGGTATATTAATAATACAGCAAGGTCACATATATGAACTTTACTTCCTATTGATTATCTCATCATAGGTTTATTTCTATATCTTTGGCAATTTGATTCCTTCTTTAATTGCATTCCCACTTTCACTCTATTTTATCTATTTTTTATTATTATAATACTACGTATTGTCTTCACTTTATCTATTTTTCGAAACTTTATTGTTATTTACTTTCGTTAAATCCAGTTTATTTATTTTATCTTAGATACTGTCCGGTTACCTTTAATCCATTTCGAGATTCGCTTCGACATATTAAGAAAATTTCGAATTATTTTATAATTATTTTTTTATTCCTATGATTTTTTTTAAACTGGTGAATTCATTTTCGGAGAATTTACAGGAGACTGACTCTTTTTAGGAGTAAGATGAGACAGTCGCCTTTGAGATTGCCGTATTTTTTACAAATTACTTTCTGAGAATTTTTAAGGTTGTGGAGATATAATAGGTAAGTCAGTGTTGGAATCCCTAAATGATATTTCAAATTTAAAATAAATTTAATTAAAAAATGAAGTTATAATTTACATGCTAACTTGCCTATTTAGCGATAATTCTTTCATATTTTTTTCGTGTTCGTGTTGCAATTTTTTTCGTTGATTTGGTGCATATTTAAAACAGCATTTATTACATTTTCTTATTTTTTTTTCTCTTATTTTCTATTCGTATCATCAGCTCCCTCTTCCTCTGGGAGTTCTGCCACGGAATTCTACTTCGATTCTTTTTGAGATTTAAGTTCCTAATTTTCCAAGTTTATTTAGGCTAGGGTTTTCTAAACAGGCATTGGATTATATGTAACAGAATTAGAAAATTGTAGTTTATAGATTTAATCAGAAATATGATCTTGTTTCTATTTTTTTAATTTTTAATTTTAATTTTTATTTATAATAATACACTATTTATTTCATACCTTTTCAATGCTTTAAATATCTTTTTTCATTTTGGCGGCCATTTCTTATCTGAAATTTCTCTTTTTTTGTTCAGAAATTTCTTCGAAATCAGCATACAGTGTCGAATCTTTCCACATTTCAATCATTTTCGCAGTGACAGATTTCTTTTTATCCAATTGGTTTTTTTTCTTTTCTTCCTGCTCCTTTTCAGCAGCCTATTTTTCATTTTCCTTAATGTGTTCTTAGTGCAACTTTTCCGCCTGAGTGCGCTCAAGTTCCATCACCTCTACATTGCTGTTGCAGAAGCCTTCATTGTTGAATCCCCCAAATATATACATTTTCGTATCATAACTGAATGCGCAATGCGCTCCTCTGCACGGTTTTTTTTCAATTCCTTCTATTGTAACCTGTAATAATATATAACATATGCTTAATTTTACAATTGGCTTTATATTTACCTGTATCCACGTCAAAGAGTCAAGAGTTAAGACCCAACAGTCATCCAAAAATCCAGATGGAGTTAATTTTTCATTTCTTCCTCCGTAAATAAAAACATATTCCAATATATGGTTAAAAACCATAGAACAACTGTATCGAGGGGCTATGTAAAAAATATTTTAAATAAAATAAGGAAATAATTTTTGTTATATTTACCAGGAACTCTTCCTTTAGTTTCTGGAGCGATCCACTAGAGGGGCTTTTATTCAACTTTTAAAATGAGAAGCTGTCCTAAAAATTCGTTTTGCTCCTGCTGATCAGCCATCACCTTTTTTTACTAAATTTGTTTTTTGCCTCCAAAAAAGTACACCCCTTCAATTTTGATTTTGTTAAATTTTTCATTTTGATTATCGATCATTTTATATAAAATTTAGTTTTTCTTTTCGTAATTGAACACATTGCAACAGGAGTGATATGCCACTCCTTATTGGGCGAATCCTATGGGTTCATCACATATGGCATTGGACCATCTAGAAAAATTTTAGTAAAATTATAATATGTAAACTTTAAAATTATACATATCTACCTCAAATTTTAAACTTCAAATATCCAAAGATCATTTACGAAGTTTTCTCTGGCATCAATTCCCCCGTGCACTATAATGTGCTTTCCAAATATGGAAGACGCGAAATTTCTGCGGGGAAGAATGTAGTCACCTTAAGACAAAAATATTTTTATGTTCTATTATCTATTTATTCCAATTGCTTATAGAAAAAATATTTACCTGATGGAGTTATTTTTTTCCACTCATAGGTTTCGATATTGAAAACCCTCATATCAAGTAGAGTTTCGCTGGTTGATCCCTTAGTAGTTATAATTTAAATGATGGAAAAAAAAATATTTAAAGTCCCTTACTTTATCAGTAATCAAATTCTAAAACCCTCCAAAAATTATAAATAATTTTTTATAGGGTAAACACGCATGGGCATGTCTGCTATTTCGCGGCCTTTCTCCAAAGTGCGTTTTGATAACGGACCATTTCAAAGTTTCTATATCCAGAACGCATATTTCGTTTGTATCTTGAATTCCCAAACCACCGTATACATACACTTTTTTCCCGAATACTGCCTTTTAATTAAGTCCCAAATTAAAACAAAAATTAAATCTAAATATTCTTTTTTACCATTGCCGCATTTTCTCTCACATTAGGCCTCCAATGATGCTACTCAAAGTTATACCAATACGTTTTATACATATAGCTTTCTAAATAATCGCTCATTCGCCCATTGATAAATCTATTATTATATCTTTATTTAGCCTAATATAGAAAAAAAATAAAATTTGTGAATTTTACTTGTTTTATAGCTATCCATTATTATAATCTATAAAAGAAACTTTTTTGTGATGATTTTTGTTTTTCGGCGTTTTATCTTTGTATGTTGGAGAATTAGGTGTATTGTTGTTATTGCTATTACTAGGAGGAGGAGGCTTTTAGTTCGAATGCTAAGATTTAGTTAATCTTTATTCTTTTTAAGTATTGGTTTATAGAAAATCTTCCTGCTAAATATGGTCTAGCAATTATTCATTTTCCCTTTTCATTCTCTACTTTATCTTATGATAGTGCTTAGAATCATAAATCTAAATAAAAAATATTCCAAAATAAAATTAAATATTTCCCTAATTAATTAGTTTAATTATTTACCTTTGGCTTAGGTTGTATATGGATAAGTTTCTGATATTATTCCCTTATAACTTCAGCCTCTTTATTCCGTTTAGAATGCTGACTCAAATTTAGATTTTTTAGAGATTTAGAGGTATCTTTGTTATGAGTTAATTCAAAATTGATAATTTATTTTCGCGAATAATGAGCGGAAGGAGGCAGTTCATTTTTGATCGATGACATACTGGCAGTATGATGCGAATTTGATTTTGCTGTCGAAGGAAATAACTTGGAATATTTGTTTACAGTACTATCAAGTTCTCTGGGATCAATTTTCTACGAATTAACGATGGAATCCTCCAAATAATTAATGATATTCTGATTTATATACTTGATATCATTAAACGATATGAATGGCATTTTCTTCCTTTACTCGCTCTTTTTTCCCAGTTCCGGCAATATATTAATGGTGTGGTTTTAATGGTTGGAACTTATTTTTCCATATTTCGTTGATGAAAGATTGGAAATGGCTATATTATTTGATTCAAAAATTTTGGCATAGTGCTTGGGCGATAGTTCGTCTAGTTGCCTTCTAATTTTTTCCATTTTTTCTCTTTGATTGTTTGGTTTATCTTCTGGAATGCAAAAATAGTTTGGACTTTATAATCCTTTGCTATTGTAATTCTCTTAATCAGGTTCTGAAAATTTTTCGAAACTTGATGAGTCGGAATCCGCCCTTTGCCTAAATGCACTCTAATTAATTTTACTTTTATTTATTGGAGATTACATTTTATCTTTTATGATCTGTGTATGTATTTAAGTGTGTGTTTTTATTATTTTATTTATTGGAAAAAAAAATATTTGTGGTATTTTTTTTTATGATTAATAGATAGCTATTTATTATAAAAAAGAGTGATATTTTTTCTTTTTCTTCAATTACAATATTTAATTAATTATTAATTAGAAATTTATTGAATGATTTCATGCATTACTAATATTCTGATTAGTTACATAAAGAGGTATATTGTAATTTTATAGATTAAAAATATTTTCTTAATTTAACACTAATTAAAAATAAATTTTATGTAGAATATAATATATATTACTAAATTAAATTCATCGCCTTAATATTTCTTTTTCTAAATTTACTATTGCTTTTTCCTAAAAAAATTCAATAAAAAAAAAATGCAATATTTTTTTATAATATTAGAATTAGTATATTCTACCTAAATTTTAGAAGATTTTAAAATTAATTAATCTGTAAAACTTTCCTTGTTATTTTATATTTTGTCACTAATTTCTTATATTTAATCCACTTATAATTTTATTTCCTCGAAAATTTCTTTAAAAACTTAGCAAATCTCCTTGTTATCTTTAAAAAAGTCAGAATGCTTTACAAAAATGTTTTCCATTAAATTATTGGATTTTTCAATGCATTAATTTAGTTCCTAAACGTTAACTATAAGACCATCCCCTACATATACTTTTCTTATACAACTATTAAGATAGTCATTCAATTCTATGATTTAATCATTAAATATATCGATGCAATTATATATTCTATCACAACAAGGCACCTGAATAATTTATTAAAATTTTAGTTTATTTACTTTAATATTCTTATTTTACTTCTATTGCTAAAATGTCTTCTAAAGACTGTATTACTTTCATTTTTAGAATTCTTAAATGAATTTAACTGTTATCTTCAGATATTTACTTATATTACATACTTCTGTCCAAAAATTCATTCTATTTTTTGAAATTATATAATTTTTTATATTCCATTTTTATAAATATAACTAATTTATACATCAATCTTATTTTATTATATCTTTGAACTCTGCTTAAGATGTGCTGAAATATACTAACTCTAAATTAAAAGGCCTCTAAGAAGTTCAAAATCTTCTAAACTTTATTATTATTAGTGAACCATTTCAGAGATTGTTTCATATTCAACAAATTATTCTGTCATCAATGAGTTTTTCTTATCTGAATTAGTTTTATCTATATTAATTTTAAATTTTACCAATTAATTTAATTATATACTATTGTATTCTATATTTACTGGTAAACACATCACTATTTTATAAAGATGACTCATTATTACTATTCGCCGCTTTTGATTTCTAAACTGATGATGTTTATTTTTATTAATTTTTTGTTTAGGTTTCAAATCTATTTAACTATTAAGTTTTTTATTTCTAAGTATTAATACTCTATTTTTTTTATTTCATTTTATTTATTCGGTATTATGGCCTATGTACTTTAAAGTTTTTTTTCAGGGCCCATTTATTAATGTGAATTAACAAATTTATTTCTATCTTTTTTATTTTATTCATCTGGTTTTTACTATTAAATTTATATACTATCATTATTCTCTTTATTTATTATGCTATTATTTTCTTTAATATCTTTTTTCTATGCCCATGGATTTTCACTTTTAATACAACTTAATTGTTTTTATTTTATATTAGTTTTCATTTTATATAGTATTTAGTTCTTTAAATTACTTTTAAATTACTTTACCGTATGTTTTTTTAATTTAGAGTTGTTTATTTTAATGTGTTAAAATATTTTTGATTTGAATTTTAATTACTTTATAATCAATCAATTAATCACAAAAGTCATGTGATTTTTATAAAGAATAACAATAGGATTAAATAAAACTAGAAAATATAGCTTATTTATAAAATATTTTTATAAACTTAATATAAATTCTTATACAAAATATAATAACTATTAATTATATATGCAGAATAAAAATTATAAAAAAGAGATTTTTCAATAAATTAATTTTCACATATATATAAATGAAGTAGAAATATGTTTTTATTTATAAAAATTTTCATTTTTAGCATATTTTATATGAATAACAAAAAATAAAAAAATCATATAGGAATATTTTCTTCCTTTTTAACTTCTTTTACTAAGTCTTCGACTTCTTTGAAAAATGGGACTTTATAAGTTTAGTACATTTATTGCATATGGTCCATTTCTTCTTGCAATTGCAAAAACTTAGTGAAATCCCTTGAACTTTTTTGACTTTGTATATTATGAAAATAGTAGTCATAGTAACAAATTATATACACCATACAACTATCAAATCCTTCTATTAAAGCCTGTAACATTTTATCAATATTACCTAAGTTAATAGTGGTTTTTGCCGTAATTCTTCTATGTTCATCCATATCAAGCTAAATTTTATCATTTTTAGCTGTGATAAATTAAGTGGAGATGTTGAGTTCGTCCTTGTTAAAATACAATAAAATATTATCAAAAAAAAAAAGAAAGTAAATATGTTATGTACTGCTGTTTCTATGTTGAGAATCATATCAGAATAAGAAATTTTTATGCCGAGATAATATTTGTCTTCAATATGTTCTATTTGAAATAGTTTGGTGGTTCTTTAATTTTTTATTTATCCTTTTAACATTAATCCGTTTTAGTCGTTGATTCTGTTCTCAATTATTTCCCATTTAGCTTATTTATCATCATCCATACTTTAGGGTTTTATTAGCATTTGGAAAAAATCCTAAATCAGCTTGCTGAGCTATATTTTGGGATTTGAATTCGATTAAGTTTAGTTCCCTTAATAGGTTTAGTTTTCTGGATTGATTATTTATTCTTCTTGTATTAATAATTTGGCCAAATCTTTTTAAAACAAGTGTTTTTCTTTAGAATTACTTATCAATCTTACTATTTATGACTCTTCCAGTTAATATATTTAACCCTTCTTTTTCGAAAAAGTTTCTAATTTCATTAATTCATCCAATTTAATTACTGTATCAGGGTCTATAATATTTATCATTTATCTATCATATTCTTCAAGACCATCTTTTTTTAATCATATTCTTCAAACTAATAGCAAATATTAATATTTCTAATTACTTATATATTATTTTTTAATTTATATTACATTAATAAGCGTATGTTTTAGCAAAAATAACATTTTGAATAATTTTAAATCAATCCAGTTTTCATTAAAATAAAGTTATTTGTATTAATTGTAATTAAATTTTTAATTCAAATTTTAATTTTTCGTAAATTAATTTTTCATAGATGAGGTAAATTATGAAAATCTGGGACAATATATGAATTTTAACTAGTGATTCTACTTCATCAATAATAAGCAGTTTATATCGATGTCTATGGGGAATTGCGCATTCTATTTTCCATAATCATTGATGTATTAAATACTACTTAATATGTAGTAAGCGATATGACAAAATGTAATATTAGAATTAAGAGTTTCTAAAAGTTTTTCGTCTATTTTTGGAATTTTTAAAACCTGGCAAAGAAAATACAACCCGTTTGGGAAATCATACTCTCTAAAATTTTTTAATGACTTTTTTTCATTTTAAAGATTCTATTTATCCAGTTTTTAATCTTCTATTAACTTTTGCGCCTCTAATATTTGATCAGTAGTGCATATCTAATATAGTTGAACACATTTTTATTATAATAAAACAAATCTTATAATTAATATTTACTATCATATCATTTAGTATTTTATCTTCGTCTTGTACTCGAATTTTATATTTGACTTTAAGTTTTTTATGGTAAAGAGGTTCACAATCAGAATTTATTTCCACTTCACAATCTAAATAGTTTGTTTTTTAAATATCAGAGTTTTATTTGTAAAAATTGTATAATTTTTACTTTGAATAGAGTCTATTTAAGCAATATAAAAAAGATCCTTATTATAATGCAGTCTATTTTATATCTCTTACTAATGCTAAACAAAATTATTGTATTCGTAAACCATTGCAGAATAGTCAATGACTTATTCTTTTGTAAAGTAATGAGTGTCCCAATCATTATTAACAATCGTATTATTTGGAGAAAATTTAAGTTATTAAAAATTATCTTTCGTTTTAGGATCATG
This sequence comes from Miamiensis avidus, assembly GCA_037039885.1. Taxonomy (NCBI): domain Eukaryota; phylum Ciliophora; class Oligohymenophorea; order Philasterida; family Glauconematidae; genus Miamiensis; species Miamiensis avidus. The sequence goes on along the minus strand of JAWVGU010000184.1, from coordinate 460,120 downwards.
ATATAACTAATATAAAATTTCAGATGATTCAATATCTTTTACATCTTTTCCGAACTATTTTGCTAAATTTTGATTGTGATTTGATTTCAACTATTAAATCTCTGGTTTTAAAATATTGTTATCGCTTATTTTTAAAAATATATAGTAAATCCTATATTTATATTAAATTACTAGATTTCAATTCTGGAAAGTTTTTAAAATTTGCATTAAAATACTCTTCTGTATACTCTAGGTGATTTTGAAACAAAACGAGTTCTTTATTAATTTGTAATAAATAAAATAAACCAATTACACTATTTCATTATAATATTATAATTTTTACATAATGCAGATAATTATTCTTTGCTTATCTCAACATCCTATAATTAATTTTATTTATAATCCTATTTGATCCAAGTTTCTATGTCTTATTTAGTCCATTCTTAAAGCAATTTTTACTGATAATTTAGAACTTCAATTTCCATTTTTAAATTTTAAAATATATATATTTACTCAATAATATCCTTTAATTATAATAATTTTTTTTATTTCAATATTTTATTTTTATAAATTAATTATTATTAGCATACGAGAAAATACTTGTAAGGTTATATAATATTATTAAATAAATAGATTTATTATATTTTTAGCTATAAATATTATAGTACTATACAATAACAAATGGAAAATTAAATAATCTTAATTTAATATATTTATAATAAATTATTAATTTATAATTACATGTTTATAATTAATATTATATACAAATTATCCTTTTCACTTTTTTTATATTAACTAGCTTCTTCCAACTTTAGTACAATTTGAGTCTAATTTCATAAAGTTAGATATAAATTATTCAGTTTTTGATCTATTTTTCTTTAGTTCTAATTCCTTTTCTAAAACATTTATGTCTGTATATTATTATTAAAAAAATTAATTAATTAATATTTAAGTCATAATCAGTAAAATAATATTTCAATTCATACCTTTACATGTTCTTTTTTTCGCCGATAAGAGTCGCTTCGAGCTGATTGTTCCTAGTAAATCAGTAGAATTAGTAATTTAAGTGCATTTACCTTTAAAGTATAGATAATATTTATTATTGTTAATCATTTAATAATAAAAAAGCAAAATATCTTAAAAAAATAATACTCATGCTATGTTGAGAAATAGATTTATTTTTTAATTCAGATTTGGAAGGATATGATGAGATACTAAATTGGCTCCTATTTTTTGAATATCGGTTATTTTCCCTGTGCTCCTACAAAACTTTGATATCTTCTTCAAATTTTTAATTGTCCATATACTACTATATAAATTTTTATATTAAATCTTTTTGATCAGGAAGTTGGTCTTCTAGTATCTCTCTTAGCAGTTTATTTTATTTTAGCAATAATACTTTTTCATACTGAAGTTATTAATTTTGAGAGGCATATTCTTGGCATAAATTACAGTTGGATTTTAAATAATTTTAATATTTTTTATTTAAATCTTCCTTTTTAGCACTATTAAATCTCTTAGTTTTTTCTTACAATTCTATATCTATTTCTTGCTATTTAGCATATTCTTCTATTTATATAGTATTTAAAATTAAATTAAATAAAATAAATAAATACTTTATATTAATAATGAAATTTAAATATACCTATATTAGTTTGCAATGAAGATTTGATTTTTTTATGAACTTTTTGTTCGAATCCTGGATTATTACTTAGATCTAATTTTAATATATTTTGATTCGATATTAAAGCCCTTTAAATACATTCTATTCCATCTTGAGCTATATTATTGTGAGATAAATCAATTGATTCCAAAAAGCAATTATTAAAAATTGTTTCTGCAAATAAACGCGCAGCCGAGCTATCAAATTTATTATTTCTCAAAATAATTTCTGTTAATCCTTACCCCTTAATTTTATGTTCGCCATCTTTTATATAATCTTGTTACAGATTATAGCTTTTAATTAGATTTTTATTACTTTTTCCCTAAAAATTAATAAATTATTTAAATATTTTAAGTATTTTAAAAATAGTAATTATAATAATCTATGCTACTTTTGAATTTTTTCGAATTGGATAATTTCTTAAATTTATATTCCATATGTCTTATTACTTAGAATACAATTACGACTTAATAATCACTGCTATTAATTCAGCACTCTAGGGCATCAAAACATTGTATCCTAAATCTAATATTTTGAGAGATTAGTTTTTTACTATTGCCGTTTTTAGGATGGATAATTTAATGTAATCTATCTAGCAATTATTAATTCTTAGTACTTTTAAATTTTAATTCACTTCTATTACACTTCCAATCATTTTCCAAAATTTAACATCACAGTTTTCTAAATTGCATAAAATTAATTATATTGTATTTTAAGATGCCCTCATTTTGCTTATAATATATTTAAGAAATGTTTGCTAAACTTAATTTTAATAGTTTTCTATTTCTTGATTTGATTATTTAGATTTTCTAAGAGATTCACTCCTTTTACTTGAAAATTTTTGACAACTTCTAGAACGTAAACGCAGTTTTGATATTATTTTTTAATCTCCTTTCAGCGTTTGGTGAAGTTGAATTGTACTAAATTAAACTTTTTAAAGTAATTTTTGAAATGGAATAATATCTGACTCTAAAAGATTTGATAAATTTAAATTTAAATTATCGTTTTTAAGTCCAATTAAAATAGCACTGTTAGGATCCTAATTTAGTTGAGCACATATCTTTTTATACACTTTTTAGTTATTCGATAGAAAGGATTTTATCATTTCTAATAATTAAAATTTTTAATATTAATAGATTTTTTTTGCTTTTCTACTTGTGTTATTTTAATATTGCTAATTTACTGATTATCTATTTATTTTGCTAAAATATTTTATTTAATAATATTCTCGTTAAACAAACGGTCAAAATTGACCGTATTAAAAATTTGTTATATATTGCCTTATTATCACTATAATTGAGTTTATCACTCAAAAAGATTATTAAATTCGAAATTTGTTAATTAATAAATAATAAATAAATTCTTTTTGTTGTTATAAAATTCTATTATTAAAATATTTTTAATCATTTTTTTAAATAGTTAAATAAAAAGAGTTTATGGCTTTGGTATTTTTATAATAAGAAATTATTATATTTTTTTGCATTAATTTATCATATATTGTTCATGAAAAAAAAGCTTGCGCTTAAGAAAATTAAGTAATTCATAAAACTAAAAAAACTTATTTAGAAAATAAAAAAAAAATATTAGTAATTTTGATTGTAACTAAAAGTAGAAAGGCATACAAATAAATTTTAAAAATTTTCAACTTTATTACCTTAACAACATATTCATCTTATAAATTCGTTAATGAGAAAGCAATAACTATAATAAATACTTGTTTTTATAATTTTATCTTTCTAATTGTTAGCCAATTGCGAAGAAACTTAAGTTAGTTCTTCTCCCAGCATGACAGGCTTAGAAATTAAGGTCTGCATTTCAAATTGTGAAAAATAAAGAACCAGTATAGTTTATACTTTGGATAAGGAGGAATAGGATAAATTAAAGTCAAGTGAAGAAAAGTTTTTAAAATGTTATAACAATGAAAATAATAAAAAGTGTAGTAGTTGGAAGAGTATTTTAGGTGGATTACCTAATGATTAATAAGTTTCGTAAAACGAAGCATACTAATTCTATGATTGTGTGGATGGATGTGATTATTCTGATGAAACCAATTTCTGGATGAAAAAATATCATTCTTGTACTTTGCTATGCTTTACAGATAAAAAATATAAACTCAATGCCTCCAACTAAATAATATTGAATTATGCTATTGTATTATTTAGTTTATTATTATTTTTCATTCATTTTATATGATATCTATATAAAAAACATTATATGATTTATGAAATTGAGTGTTCGAATAGTTATATCATTATAAAATGACTAATTTTTTGTTAAATAAAAATTCTATTTCTTTATTATATCAGCCATAAATGAAAACATTTTTTGGAAATATATATTAGAATAAAAGCGGTATATATATGTATAAATCTTTAAAGTTAAATGTATTTAATAGGACTGGTTATATAGTCCATACTATTTTTATAATTTGATTATTATTATTAACTACATTTAATTGGAGTATTTTTTGGCAAAAAATTAAGCAAACTACATTAATTTAAAGAAAATAAAAAAAATGGATACTGAAAAAATTGAATAGAAAGAGGAAGATAAAGAGTAAGAATAATAATAATAACCGTCTGAAAAATTAGAAATGATGAATTTTAAAGAATTTTAGTAGTTTTTAAAATTCTTTTCTAGCAGTTACGCAGTTAGGGAGATCAATTAATAAATATAACCTGAAGATATCGCTTCTTTTGAAATGATAAAAGTAGTATAATGTTAATAAAAAATATTTGAATCATAATATTTTATTATTTTCAACAGGATAAAATAGATAATTAAGATTATAATAACTTATATGAAATAGTGTAAGACCTAAATATTTTAAAGTAATAACTGAAAGAGAAACCTTTAGTAGAATCTAAACTAGTAAATTTTATCTTCAAACGAATTAATTTGGAGCTACCGCTAGAATATTAAATAAAATCTGAATGATCAAATGAGTAAATGTTATTTCAAGTTTAAGGGAAACAGTTGTGAAACAGAAATTTTATAGATTTATTACATTATTATATTATATAAATTTTTACTAAACCCAATTTTTATAAATTGTTAGTGTCGATGCTAAACATTCCATTAAAGTAATAAAAAAGTTTATAAAAAATATTAATAGTTATTTTATATAGATAGATATGTAAAAATTAGATAAAAATGCTTTTATTTTGTATTATTATTATTCTTTATAAATCATTGTGAAATTAAAATTGTTCATCTGGCTCCTCCCAACCCAACGAAAAGTTCTTGCATGGATAATTTCCAGTTTCCATCTGTATCGAAATATCTCATTAAAGTGTACAATTCTTAGTAAGATAAATTGAAATCCATTTCCTTCAAACCAGCACACAATTCCTCGAATTCTATAAATCCACTTCCATTCTTATCTAATCTTCTAATAAGGTCTACTAAGAAGGCCTCCATTGTGGGATATTTAGAAGCCATTTATTTTAATCTGTCTACAACTTGACTAATGTCAGCTTCTGGGAACACATGAGGCTTAGATTTCATGTATTTATGAGTATATTCGTCAGCTCTAATAAGTTGGAAATTGTATACATTGAGTTTAATGACTTCTCCGATTTGGAAATCTTTTTCTGTGTAGTATCTTCTGGTAATGGGGTTTTGGTGTCTCATTTTTTCTAGGAATTTACCTTTCCATAAACCGGAATTCTTATCAGCAATTTCGTAAACCATGACATTGTCCTAAATTTAATTATTTTATTATCACAAATTAATCAAAAAACAAATATTTTATTTTATTTTTTACATCTCCACAGAAGAATGAAATAATGAAATTTCTTTGGTTGTCTTCTTTATTTTCTGATAATAATCTTCCTTCGAATCTAAGAATATATTAATCTTAAGTGTACATTTTATTAATATCTTTTTTAGGGGCTTTGGGTTATAAGGAAAAGACACTTCCTAAGGAATCTTCGTGAGTTCCGTATCCAGTGTAAGGGGGTAAAGGTTAGTAAAATTTCTTAGATTTAGCTCCTTAAAGTTTAACAGCTTCTTACATGATACCTATTAATATTGAAATGATTTTTATTCGCTATTGGTCGCTCATTAAAATAAAAAATAAATAATACCTTTATTTTCATAGTACCAAGCTCTAGTAAATTCATCACAATCATAAATTATACAATTTTTTCCATAAATTTCAACAGATTGTCCACATATTAAATCATCAACTCCATAAAATTGTTCTTTTTTGAGAGTCATTCCAGGATATCTTTAAATTTGGAGATAAATTAATTATTGTTTTAACCCATAAATAATGAAACCATTGATAAATAACATTGTTACATAGTTTAAATAGCTCTTTTAGGAATTCTCTTTCTGTTTAATAAAAGAGGGAAGGGATCTTTTCCGGAATTATTTTATTTTACTTCTTTAACTTCAATAGTATCATCAGCGAGGAAGAAGTTAATGGTGTAGAAATTCATTCCTCCTTCCAAGGTTGAATCGTTCCAGAAAACATTGAAAGAAAGTACTTTTCTATCATTATTAAGATATTTTTCCAATCCCCCTTAATTTATAATAAATAAAATATACAATTTATGTAAATATTTTATATATATATATGAATTTTTACCATTAGGGTGTCCTCCTCCTAATTTTACTTCATTGTATTCTTTATATTCTTTTAGATCAGGAGGGGGAATCTATACAAATGATCGGTTTTTTTTGAAAATTATTATAATGTAATAAGTAATAAAGTATGTACTTTAATATCTTTAAGTTAAGTATAGGTTTGGTAAAGGTCAGATGGGCATTCTTCAGCAACTCCTAAAGGTTTTCCCATATATTCGTAAAATTCTCTGGTAAATTCGTCGGCATTCGTAACTCTGAAAACTCTTTCATAGAAATTAATGTTCATTCCAAGTTGGAAATCTTCCCATTAATAGTATTCATCACAAGATCCAAGCTTTTTGGGGATTTTTTATCTGTTAAAGTGAAGAAAAAAATGTGATTTATTATTGTAACAACTTTATATTTTTATTCTCAAAAGTCAAAATAAATATCTACCTTTTGATAAATATTCCCTAAGAGATTCCGGAATTTACAACTCTGGGTTCATTAACATGGATAGTTCCATCAGACAAATAGAAATAAACAAAGCATCTTCTAACTCTAAAATTTTCAATGGGATTTTCGACCACACTTTCTTAAAAGAAACACTCAAATTTCAATACTTATCTAAAAATTAATAAATAAATGTTATTAATTTAAAGGATGTATATTAATTTTTAGCTTATTATAATATTTATTTAATTATAAATCTGCATTTCGTATCATAAATGAAAAAAAATTTTCAAATGCTTATGTGGTTTTATATTATCTAACCTAAAGTTTTACATCCTATAGTACTGCAATAAAGAGATATAAAGTATTTATTATTTGTTTACCTGTCATATTTCAACCAGGGAGGCTATATTCTGGGAATATAGTCATTTATAGGTTTTTATCTTATTGATGTTGTTAAATTCAAAGGAGTTTTCATTCTGATTGAATCAAGTAGAGCTGGATCAGGCTCTTCTTATATGAAGTTTGTTTTTTCACATTATACGTTGTTAACTAATGAAAATTATTGAGTTTTTCTATGATCTTCTTTCAAATGGTCTTAAAACATGAGACCCGGAAGCATAGGTACTGTTTTAGGTAAATTTAAATTCATTGTGTTCATTTCTTTGACTCTTATTTCTTTTGTCTAACTATAGATATATTTTTTATTAGTTATATTATAACGATTTATTTTAGTTATTTTTTTATTTCAGAATTATTGTACTTTATTAATTTCTTTATTTTGTGTTTCTGTATGTATATACAAGAGATTAACTATAAAAGAAAGAAAGAGAACTTGATTATTAAATTTATTTGGTTGAAGTTTTATTTTCTGTAAGTGTTTACATACATGAAATACGATTCAATTAAAATTATATTGTTTATTATTTGATGTGTTTTTATATAATTTATTATAACACTATTTTGATAAAAGAGATAAAAAACTGAAAAAGGGGGAATGATATATGACAATTATTATATTTTTAAATAATTAAATAAATAAAATTAAAAAAGTGTATAAATTAGTAATTTATTAAATAATATATATATGTTCATTGCAATACACCATTTACAAATTTTGCATTTTATATAATACCACCATTACCTCTAAAAAATCCAGGGCCATTCATAAGATTGTTATGAAATTACCCCTCATATTCATCTTTATTATCCCAAATATATTTTCCGCTACCTTATTTTTTATTTTCTATCCATTCACCTTCATATCTGTCTCCAAACTTATAGTTATAATTGCCTTCTCCTGCTAAATTATTATTATCTTAATAATTTATTATTTTATATTAGTTTTGTACATCGTTGATCATCTCTCCACTACCCATTATAAGATTCATTATTGGAGTATTTCATAATTCCTTGTCCGCTTTTCTTATCTTTTGTAAACAAACCTTCGTAAACATCTCCTAAATTAAAATATTTTTTACAATAGTCTAGTATAATACATATTTGATTAGTATAATGATTATAGAGTGAATACCATTGTAATAGGAGAGCTTTCCTCTTCCTGATTTAAGTCCTTGTAGAAAATTACCTTCATAAATATTTCCATCAGAATAAGTGAGCTTTCCCTATCCATCAAACAAATCCTCATAAAACTATCCCTCATATTTACTTCCGTCAGAAAATCTGATTTAAAGAATAAAATAATATTTTTTTTTAATTATATCAAAAAACTTTCTTGAGATATTTTATATTTAAATATTTTACATATATATTCCATTTCCACATTTTTAACCATGTTTCCTATCCGAAAAAAATTTTAAATATTGCAAATTTAATGCAAAAAAAAAATAAATACCATTCTCCAATGTATTTGTCTCCATTTGAGTATATGGCAGTTCCCCTTCCTTCAGCCAAATTTTTTATCCATTCTCCCTCATATTTGAATCCTTTTTCTCCACTGTATTTCATAACTCCATAACCATTTCTCTTGCTTTCTTCCCAATTTCCTTCATATAAATCTCCTGACTAATACTTATAAACACCTTAACCATTGAACTAATTATTGAACCATTATCCATCATAATATTCATCTAGAATAACATTATAGTGCATAAAAAAAAAATAAAATATATTCAAATTAAAAAATAAAAAATACCTGTAGAATAAATAAATATCTTTCCTTGGCCATTTTTTTAGTCTTTTTTCCACTATCCTATATATATATTGCCATTGTTATATCTGTATGTGCCCTCACCGTTCTTAACACCTTCTACAAAATCACCCTAAGTAAATTAATAATCATTGATTATCAAATGAAATTTTAATTATATAAATTGTAACTTTCAATAACAAAGTTGATATAAAAAATACCTCATAAATTTCTCCTTATCTGAAAATATATGCTCCTTTTCCTCCAAATTAATCTTAAAACCAATCTCCTATATAAATATCCCCACTATAATATGTAAACATTCCCTTGCCCACCTTGGCATTATTTTAGGAAACTTGTCCTTCATACTTACTTCCATCAGAATATTTTATTATTTTCACAGAGGGAAAGTACTCTTACTCTTTTTCGTCATATATATAATCTTTTCTGAAATTGCTTATTAAATCTTTTTTGTTTTTATAATGAACTTCTGTTCCCTATAATACTTTTTGGTTTCTCATTTTCTATAATATAATTAATTAAATTTTTCTTAAATTCTCCGCGAAGCTTCTAATTATTCAGTTTTAGTTTATCTAGATTATTAACTTATTATTTATTATATTAAATTTATAATTGAAATACAATTTATTTTAATACTACTATTAAATATTATTTTTAAGGAATAGTAAAATACATTTTTTACATATTAAACATAAAAATTGACAATTTTAGAGTAAAATTTAAAAGAAAAAGATATTATATATTTAACCAATGCATATTATAATTCTATATAAAATAGGTGAATAAATTGATCTATATTTATATTTTAATTTGATTTTGAAATTTGATTTAAATTTTTATATTTTATATAATAAATTCTGATTACTTATCCTAAATATAGAATTGGAAAAGATATCATTTTGGTAACTTTCATCAACACATATAGACATCAATTCTTTTCTATATATTTAAAATATTTTTTATATATTAGCAATAATAACAAAAAAGTAATAAAACTTGTAAATTTACATTAGAGTAAAACATAAATCATTTTTATTATAAAAAACTATTTATTTTTGAAAGATATCTTATCAAATGATATATATATACAAGAATTAGTTATAAATAATTTGGTTATAAAATTCAAAGAATGAAAAATAAATTAAATGATTCTAGTGAACTAATTTGTTGATAGATAAATATAAAAATTCTTAATAAATTTTTCATGCTTATTAATAAAAGCTATATAAATAGATTTTTTTGATATGCAAACCAATTTAAAAATTAAAATAAAAAAATAAAATATAAAAAAATATCCAATTCAGAATAATCATATTATTTAAAATGAAAGTAATTTTATTTTTAATTTTTATAACTGTCTTAAAATCTTAAGGATTAGTGCAAAGTGAATAAGACAAGTTCTATTACTGTAGTTATATACTCATATATATTAAAATACAATATTATTATTTAAAATTAGTAATTAATAAAATTACCTAGGCAATAGTTCGATTGATATCAATATATGTCCTCCTTTCAAAAAGCCGGTATGTGCAGTTAACTAAGATGGAGTTTTCCAAACTTATGTGTAAATGTCCAATTTTATAATGCGAATATATAAATCATTTATTTTAATGTAGAAATGCTTGTTAAGCCTGTTAAACAAAGGGTATTAAAGGATATTATTTAGGAATTTGTGAACAAAAATGTTATGACACTAAGCCTGCGTAAAATTTATATTAATACAAGATAATATAAAGTATTATAATATTATATTATATATTTTAAGGTGTTCAGATAAAGAGGACACTGTATGTGGATACTATGATTCAACTATCAACTGTTTTGTTTAACCATGTGCCAAATAGTTTCTTAATAGATGTTTGGCCTGCAGTTCTGATAATATTGCCTATACTATAAGGGGTAAATGTCCTTCAATAATTCCTAAACAATTTAAGTGTCAGAGAGATAATGATATTTCCTTGGAGTGTCCTGACGTATATAAGCCTGTTTGTGGATATTATTATCCTGGAAGTATAGTATGTAAGAAAGAACCATGCGCTAAAACATTTGGAAATTCTTGTTATGTTTGCAAGGATAAAAATATAGAATACTATGTAGAAGGAGAATGCGAATGAATAAATGAATGAATAAGATATAATGATTATTACCCGTATATTTGATATAAATATTATTTTGTTTTTCGAGAGTTCTGACTTTTAATATATTATATAATCAGTCAAGGATTCTAATTATATTTGTAGTCTATAGTGAGTCATATTACTCTAAATATAAGTCTAAAATTAATCAAAATGAGAGATTTCATATAATTATTTTGTAATATAAAAATAAATCCTTCATTTATTATGAAGTTTGAATAATTTTATTAATTTCCCATATAATAAATCTAAGTTAGAGTTTATTAAATATTGTATTAGAAAATTACCTCATAATAATTAAAAAATAAATATTTTTATTGCATTATTACCTTATGAGTTGCTTACATTAGGCCTGTGCTATCATTAAAAATTCTAGTTTTTTTGTAAAAACTTTGGAATATTATTATATTACCATTAATACGGTAGAATAAATTTATGGAAATGAAGAATTTTTATGGTATTTATTCTAATAATAATAATGTTAATTTTTTAAGAATTATTTTTTCACGTACTTTAATTATTTTACACTAAATCAAATTAATTTTATTCATAATTTAGCTTTTTATATTTTTTTATTCTGAAAATAACCTAAACTAAAGCACTATTGAATATTACAATGAAAATTAATTAGAATATTTCTAATAAGTTTAAAGGAGATTAACTGCCAAAATAATGTGGGGGTGTTACTATTATTAATTCATGAAATATAATTTATTATTAAAAAACTAAAAATAATAAAAGTATTGTTCTTTATCTAATTTTTGGGAAGTATTATATAAAATAATAATTCGAGTAGTCGAAAATGTTATATATAAATTTATAATCATTATAATTTTAAATTTAATGAAAGAAACGAAGATGGTATTTTATATTCATAATAATATACCAAATTTTTCGCATACTTATACATAAAAAAGATGGAAAATATACAATATTTAATATACTGAATATAAGGGAAATTTATCCCTATACTTAATTTTATATAAACTATATTTTAATAAATTATATTATTACTGATAATTTTTATAAAGTGGACTCAATTAATTACAAAATATTTTTTTAGAAGTATTTTTTATATAATTATTTTTATTACTATTTCTTATTATTATTATTTTTTTTATAAAAATAAGTCAAGGTAAGATTGGATATTTTTTTTATTATATATATAAAAATGATTTCCTTATCTATATTTAGACTTCTTTTCATTGGGAAAAGTAATTAAAAATTTAATTATTATTAGTAGCAGTTTTTTTATTATTATGGCTTGGTGTTGATTGCGTACTATTAGGTATGCTTGAATATTTATATTCTATGTTTAATTTTTCAAGTTATTTGTTTATATGAGAAAAATCTTAGAAAGCGGATTATTCATCCACTTCTTTTATATAATCCCTTTCAATATTATTATTTGCTTCGATATTGTTGTTTTTAGAATTGCAAATCCTAATTTCACAAGATATATCCGAGCTATTTATATTATATTAACTACTATCCAAAGATTCGTCAGAGTGGATTTGAGAATCCTATTACAATTAATTTTTTTCTACTTTTGATTTTTTTTATGATATTTTTTGTTAAGAAGAGTCAATATTTACTTTTCGCTATTATTCAAGCTGTTTTTCTAATAATTCCAAACTTTCCTCATCTTCAGAGTTTTATTTTAACGGACTTTCTTCGAAATCTATTTCGTTTGAATTTTCGAGTTCACAATCCTTATCACTCTCAACATTTTACTATTCACCTTATTCTTACTTCGTACTTTCTTTTGCTTTATTACTATTTAAATTCCCGCTCTCTCTATCATTCAAGTATTCAATTAAAAGCTTTTCTTTTTAGTTTAGAATAATTCTAACATCCTCCACATTATCCTTCACTATTTTATTCAAAATATATTCAAGTTTATATAATTCTTAGTCATCATTATCTCCAAGAAAATCAGAAATTTCGTAGCCGTTTTCTATTTGAGCCTAAAAATTCTCCTTTAGGTTATCTATTATGAGTGTCTTAGAAAGGTCTCTTCCTAAAATAGTCAAGTCTTTAACATATTTTCCGTTGTGTTTTTTCATGTGTTGTCTATATAGTCTTCCAGAAATATATCCTTCAGGGTCGATGCAATCGATGATGGGGCTGGCATACTATTCTGCAGCAGCAGTGAAAATGATAATTTCATAGTGTTAAGACATATTCTTCAATAAATTCTCATAGTTCGGTCTTTCATAAAAGTCAACACCCTAACCGTCCATAGAATAAGTGTGGATGAGGGTTTCGTCGAGGTCTAAAACGAGAGTATACCTCTTTCCTTTGAGATTGGGGAAATTAAAATAGGGGTGTTTTTATTTCAGAACAGGACTTAGGTTGAACAACTGCTATTCTATTCCAGACTCTCCATGAATAGAGTTATTTAATTTTTAGTACTAAGGAGTTTTAGACTCATTTTATGGCTGAACTTATTACTGTTGCTATTTGCCCTATTAGTAAATTTGTTTTTCCATCATTTATTTTTGTTACTAAATGTATAAAAAGTATTAATATTGTCTCTATTGCTCCATCATGGCTTGGATTTATTTATTATAAGCTTCTTGATTAGGAATATGGCTTTTTTGATTATTTTAAATTTTGGTTTAGTTTAAGGATAAATTGGCCCCTTATTATGAACAGCTCTATACATTTATGGAGCTCTAGGATGAAGAATTATCTGAAATTTATTACATTTTGGGGATTTGGTACTAATGAATTTTTAATTGTTGTGTCATATAGGATAACAAACCTATACTTTATTTTCTTTTTCTTTATTTAATAGTTTGTGTTTTTATCAAAATTTTTTTTTTTTGAATTATATTTAATATTAATACTTATAAAATAAATATATACTTTAATATTTACTTGTTTTAGCTTTAAAATACGTAAGATAATTGGAATTTTCTTTTAGTATAAATATTAGTAAGTTTATCAATATATTTTGATTTGTTAATGTCAATGTTTTTCATGTTTTATTGTTCGCATTTAAGAAATAAAAATAATTATTATTCTTTAAGTCAATTAACTTAACTATATTTTTTTATATTGTTGAATTTGTAAGTCTCTCAATTATATTATAAATAAATTCAAATTTAGAATTAGTGTGTTATAATATATCAATTATACATATAAATAACAAATATAAGTATTTTTCAAGTTATTTTATTATACCAATAATTTATAATTATATTAATCTCCTTTAAAAATTTTTGTTTAAAATATTAGAATAATCAAATTTAAAAAGAGTTTGTGGGATATTATAGAAGTAATAAGAAAGTATTATTTTTTTAATATTCGAATATTAAATACATTAACTAGCAGATGAATCAAGGTTTATAGCTGGTAATCTAATAATAGAATAAATTCTTGTTTTATTAGCAATGAATAAGTTATTTTGAAGTTATAAAATATAAGTATAAAACATTAATCTGATGGGCGTCGATTTTTTGTTTTAAGTCTAAACGGGAATTAAGTTTAATTTAATTATTACATATTTAATTTTTTGAATTAGAAAACCAAGATTTAATATTTTCTCACAATAAAAGTTTAATGAAAAGAATGTATATATAGTAAGTTTGAAAATTAAATTACTAACATTGTATACTCTTGAAAGTTCATTAATTATAAATTATAGAAATTTTTCGTAAATAAATGCAATTCTAAAATAATTTAATTAAGTAAATTCTAATTTTATTAGATCAAAGGGAATTCAGTTTTACACTAAGAGCTGATTTTATTTATTTTTATTCATATTTTTTTTTAGCTGGAATTTGCTTTATCAATATTTCCAAAAACTGGTGAAATTAAGTTTCTAATACTTTCTGAGCTATTTAAGGGGATTTGAATATTATTTTACCATAATAATTTGTGATTCTATTCATAATTTTGACCTATTTATAAAATATATATATTTTTTTTTTCAGATTACATTAAAGATAATCTCAATAAAATTACACATAAATTAATTTATCAAATTTCTAATATCAAATTTCTAAACACTTAACTATAAATGTTATAATTGGAATTTAAAATAAAAAGTAAATATATAAAAAATAGATAAATAAATAATCTATGGAATAAAATAAATAATTAAATTTGTTTATTGATATTTATTAGAGTAAAAAAGTTTTTTTTATTCCCTAGATATGAAATTCTAAAAACTTTATATAAACCTTATGTTTAAATAGCTTTTATTATTTGTGGAATGATATTAAAGGTATTAATTTATTTTTATATTAATATTATTTACCAAGTTGGTGATTATTAAATAAATCTTGATTTTTTAGCAACAACATTTAATTCTTTACTGATATAATATTATCTTATTAACTCTGATTTTCTAGATATTATTGATTTTCTTTCTCATCATAATTAATATACTCAGTCTAGTCCCTTAACAACTTATAATTACTCATTTTTAAATTATCTTCTTTTTATTTTAATTGACTTCCAAAGCATGAAGTTGATCTAAATTAAATATTGGATTTTTTTCTTGAGTGACATTATGCTTGATTGCTTTATCTAATTGTGGTATCAGCATTACTACTAAATATTATTTTTTTATATAGAAAAAATATGAATTATCAATTATAATAATTTTAATTTATTTATATATACTATTCATAGAAATAATTTTTGAGATTAATATAATACTGAATAAATGTTCTAAACTTTTTATTTAGAAGATAATGTATACACTGTTATAAAATTATATTTTAATTAAGAAACAATTTAATAAGTTACTTTGTTGTTAATAAAAATAAAATATAATTTTAAATTATTATCAACATTTTAACGATACCCTAATATGACCTATTAATTATACTTTTAGTTATAAAAAAAATTACAATTTCTCATAAATTAAGTATCAAATTAATTGGAAATTAAATAATAAACTAATTTCTATTAGGTTTGAAATATAATTTCTATTGCTATTATTGTTTTAATTAATGTCTTAAACAAATCAAATTATGATAAATAATTTGTGTAATATTTTTTATTTTTATATTTATAAAAATATACTAAATCTAAAATCAATAATTTATAATTTTTTCACAAATTCTGTGATATTATAAAATAGCATTTAAATTTTTTAATTTCAAAGAAATATATTATTTTATAATATAAAATTACTCTATTCCTGAATTGTTTAAGTTATCAAAGCTTTAATTACGAATGGGGGGGCGAGACAAGAATTCATTATAATTAGATGGTTTCCTTTGCTAAACTGTATTTTGAGGAGACATATCTTAATATATTTCTTTCTATACTTTTGCTTATTTGATTTCCTATCATAAATTTATTTGTTAAAAACTAAAAAATTTATTCTTATATTAATTTCATTTCCAGAATAAATTAAACTTTTAACTAGTTTATATTATTTAGAAATTAATAATTTTATACCACCAATTATTAATTTTTACCTTTTCTATTTATCTTTAATTCAGTATATTTTATTTTACTATAGAACTTAAGCGAGCAAATTCGGCAATTAAAGAATTTAATTTTTTATTACTTATTTAAATTTAAATTTTTGAATTTTATAAAGTTTCTCTCAATTTTTCTACTACTTTTCTTTTTGCTATTAAATCTTTCTACTCAAACTTGTCCTACTTTAATCCTAATTTCAAATCTGTTTCACTTTCCTATAAATTTACTTAAATGAATTAAGATTCCTATTCCATTTCAATACACTCATTTTATACTAAAATGATATCAGTTAATATCTAAGTTAGTTCTTCAGTTGGCTGATTTATTCTGATTCTAATTTTATTTTATTTTTTAATAAAAATTTATTTTATCATTGATTAATTTTTGCAAAATAAATAAAGGTTACTGAGTTATCAATTTTTCTAGAGAATTAATTTATTTTATTTACTATTCATTTAATCGACTTATATTTCTAATTTTTTCCTAATTTATAACTTTTTCTGAAAGTTCTTAAATCTAATTTAATAAATTAATTATTTGAGTTATTATAAATTCATAATCTTTTAAGTTTACTTATTTTTCATATATTTTTTCTTGCTCTTCTAACAATTAATTTTAAGAATTTAATTACAAATTATATTCAGCAAGTTGCTGGTACTCATTTAATTTTTCACACTATTCTTCATTAGTGAGAACCATATCTCTGTTATTTAATTATAGTTATCTTTATGTTTCTTAATATTCCTAAATAAAATATTTAGATTCAAATATATACTTTAAGCATTCTGATAATTACTTAAATCTGCGCATGGATAGAAAAAATACATTTTGAAATTATTTTAAAATTAGATTTTGTTGATAAAAAATCACTTTAATTAAATTCATCTAAAAATTCATCGAATTATTTGCAATATTGATTTTTATTTTATAATCCATTCTCTAATAAATCCATTTTATTCATTTTTTAATATTTTTGCTTATTTCCATATAGTTCAACAATCTTTTATTTTTAAATTTATAATAAATTTATTTAAACTAAATTTTATTATTTAAATATCTTAAATAAAGCTGAATTATACATTTTAAACTATTTAATTAGCTTCCTCTTCTAAAAACTAATCATTTTTTTAAATTTCTGATTGCTTATCTATATTTTATTTCTATTCTTATAATTAAATTTTCAGATCTTATTTTTCTTACTAAAGTTGTTCTATTCTTCAAATTATAATAATTTTATCAATTAAATTATATTTATTTCAAAATTTTACTTTTTTGTTAAAACTTCTTCACTAGTTTATTATTATTATTTGAGATCTTATAAAAATTTTTCTAATTTTTCTAATTCTGTATTAAATTATTCGTTTTCATGTTCTAATTTTTCGTTTTTACTTGAGTAAAAGTTAATTTTATTTTATAAATGAATATTTTATTTTGTTTATTCCTCTAATTCTTTAATTAAGTTTTCTGTTAAATTATTATTGTTCTTCTTTATAAATTCTTCATTCTAAAAATAATCCTCATTTTCATTCCTATGAATTTCCGATACATCAGCTTAAAACATCATTTAAGGTTAATTTTAGATTTTAAAAACCTATAACGGTTCATCTTCTAATTTATTGTTTTCATTTTTTGTGTAAGTATTATCTTCATCTTCTCTAGAAATATCAAATTCAGCCTCATAATCATCGATAACATTTTATTTATTTCTAAAATAAAGAATAAATCATTAAAAAATTGTACATTAATTTTATATATTATTTTATACTTATTATTATATTTTTCTTAGTCTTTAATTCCTTTTTTAGTTTTTGCTAATTCTTTCTCCAATTTTATACAGTGTGTATATAAAACTTTGGAATCATTATCTATTTAACTTTGCTTAATTGTTTCTAAATATATTAATATGTTTTTATTAATGTATAATTATAATACTATTATAAAAAATAATGAATACAGTTTCTGGAAAGATCTTATTTTGATTTATTTGTTGTTACTTTCTTTTGGGGATTTGACAAATGAGAATAAACTTATTTTTTTAATTAGTCTAAATCCTATTTCTTTTATATATATATACATTTTTTATTAAGAAATAAAGAAAAATAGATAGAATATTATAATACTTTTTGCTTTGAGTTATTTCTTTGGTGCGGAGGCATATATTTTACTTTGGTTTTGCAGTTCATTTTATTTTATAATAAATAATTATTCTTGGCGTATTATAATTTAAGTATTTTATTATACAATATTTGTTATTTTTCTTTTTTGAATTCAACAAATTATAGTTGTTTAATTCCTGTGAACTTAAATTTCTTAATAAATTGTGTTTGATTTTAAAATCGTTCATGTAATTAAGTATATTAGAAAAATTATAAATTCGATAAAAATTATAATAAATATTAAAAATCCAGTTTTTAAACTACAGATCGAGATTTGTTTAAAAGATATTGTTTTAAATGTTATATTATTTCATATTACTTTAAATGTAAATAAATAATTATTAATCATTTTTTTTTTAAACATATATATATATAGTTTTATAAATTAAGTTCAAAATAAATCTATATAAAAATTTTTTTCGCTTAAAATTTCTATAAAAAATTTATAAATTATAATTTAAATAAAATATCTTAAATAATATAATTCTTTGTATTTCTTTGTATAGTACTAAAAAATAATATGATAATATTTTTAATGCTAAATATTAATTACTTTTTAATATATGAATGAAAAATTATTTAATGAATAAGTATGAATAAATGCATTAAATTTATTGTGAGTAGTTTATGTATTTACTTATATATAACTTGGTAACTATTAGTATATGTAAGGTCGTTCATATTGCATTAATTAATTCACAAAAACACTCATACAGAGTGTACTACAGAAATGAACACCAAATAAACACAACCCCAAATATGCGATTCCAGTCTTTCAAAACCGAAAAAAATGATATTTGACAAAATTACTATTTACCCCCCATTTATACGCAAATTTTTAGTATTTTTGTCTAATTTTATCTGGATAACCCACACTAGCCCCCCATTAAATATTGTCCTTATAAAAACACAATATTATTCAATTTTTTCAGCAGTTTAAATTGGAAATTTATAAAAAATAGCTCTGAATTACTTTTTTTTAGTACTATAATCAAAAGATAAATTTTAATTTTTTAGTAAATTTTAGTGGTGATTCATCAAAAATGTATGGTGTGTTCTCTTTATTACATTTTAAAGGGATAATGAAGAATCCAATAAATGGAAAATATGACAAATTTTTCATCAAAATAGGCATAAAAAGGGTCTTAATTATTTAAAATAGAGAAATACAAATAATAGAATAGTTTAAATTTTTTAATTTTTAAAACTAATGATTTTATTATACTTATATATATCCCTTATATTATAACATATTAAGGAATATAAAAGGGGTATTTTATATTTCTGTAAAATGCGGAAAATCTAGCTGTTAATCAGCGAGAATTAGCTTAAAAGATCGGGCAAAGCTTCCTAATCGCATATTTCGGTGTTATGTTGCATAAATTCTTGTGGATATCCTTTAAAATATAATTATCTGAAAGAAATTTTATTAGCCAATCAGATTTCAGTATTTTTATCCACTTAGCTTATCAAAACTTATACACCTGCGCTATATATTATATTTAATTTTTGAATCAAAACATATTAATTACATAGATTTTATTTATATAATTAACATAAAATAATCATCAATAAAAATAAAGAAAAATACAATGGCTATTGGAGTAAACAAATATTTTATGTTTTAAACAGATTCTAAAATTGACTTAATTAACTTTTAAAATATTTCTATTTTCATTAGAAAGGAGGAAAAGGAACCGGAAAAGGAGGAAAAGGAGGAAAAGGTAAACATATGTTCTATATTTTTTTAGCTTATTTTGTGATCCATTATAAAATGGATAATTTTACAAAATAATTTTCGTTCTTTATTATAATGTCCCTTTTAAATTTTAGGAGGAAAAGTATCAGGTGGTAAAAATAAAAAACAACCCTAATCAAGATCTATCAAAGCCGGATTACAAGTAAAAATTTCTACTTTCTTTTTATTAAAAATATAACCCTTCTTTTGAATGGCATTATTATTTGACCTCGAATAATTTACTATCAGAGATCAGACATATATTGTTATATATATATATTATTGTACTTTATTAATAACTTAATAAAAATAACATAACTATGAATAAAATTATAATTAACAATTTAAACATTCTAATTATTATAACTGAAAATAGTTCCCCGTCGGAAGAATCCACAGATTCTTGAAAGGAAGAGTATCTGCCAAAAATAGAGTTGGAGCCACTGCCGCTGTTTACAGTGCCGCCATTTTAGAATATTTGACCGCAGAAGTTTTAGAATTAGCTGGAAACGCCTCCAAAGATTTTAAAGTTAGAAGAATTACCCCTAGACACTTATAACTCGCCATTAGGTTAGCTTAATTATAACATTTTTGTCTTAAAATTATTGTTTTTTTAATTTCAAAACTTATTGTTATTTATGCAATTTTATTTATTTCTTTTTTTAATTTAATCAGAGGAGATGAAGAATTAGACATCTTGATCAAAGCCAGTAAATATAGATTTAAAATATTTTTTATATTTAGAAAATGATATATTTAATTGTATGTATTTAAAAATATAAGTTTATTAATTTTTTTTATTAAATTCATAAAGCCATCGCTGGAGGAGGAGTCATTCCCCACATCCACAAAGCTCTTTTAGGAAAAAGTTCTAAAAAAGGAGGAGACAAACACCACGAATGATACTCTTGATGAATATATATAAAAAAATAAATTATTTCTTTGTGTACTAATACTAACTTATAAAAGTTATTTTTTATATAGCTTGGTTTTTATTTTTTCCGATATGTAATGGTTTATTTTATCGAGTTTTGTTTTTATATAATAAATTATATTGGAAATATCTTATTTTTTTCCCTTTTAAATATAAATTGTATTTAAAATATAAAAATAATAACAATGATAAGAAAATATTATAATAAATATGAATAATATAATAAAATTATTTATATATTATATATTTTTTGATAAATAGAGTTCTACTAATAAAACTATAATTACGAAAATTATGAACCTCTTAAATAAATAAATATATCGCCAAGTTATATTTAATTAATATAATTAATCTTTGTATGCATATAGAAATTATTCTTCAGTTATTTTGATAAAAACAGAGAAAAAACATCAATACCAAAATTTAATTAAAAAAATAAATAAACTTTGCAATATTCCAAAATAATTTAGGAAATTTTTAATATCAGATTTCTAAATAAATTCTTTTATACTTCTTATAACTAAGCAATTTAAAACAAGAACGACTAAATTTCGAATAAAACAATGGCAAAAATCGTTTTCTACTTGTCGAATATTATTTTATTATTAATATTCTTGAACAGTTAATTGACTACCGTAAAAGGAATAAACTGCTCTGAAACCCATCCTCTTTACTCAGATTTTCTCAATTTCGTATAATATTTAAAAAACCAAAGTTCAGATGTTATTGACCAAATCAACTAATATTAAATAAAAGAATCTTCAGCAGAAAGCAACACATTTTGCACTGCGACTGCAAGTAATTCGTGTTGTACTTCTGGATTTGAAAAAACTCTTTTAGATTTGGCATATTAGTACTACAGAGTTCAGGTGGATAAAGACTATTTTTTGACGAAATTTCTTGACCAATTCTATGAAGGATTGAAAAAATGTTCTGGTAATAATTTAATAGATTCACCAGAAAAAGCTAATATTAGTTCACTTAATGAACCCTTGAATACTTATAGATTATCGATCCTCAAAATTATAAAGGCTAATGTATAGTTAATAAGGGGAAATCTGTGTATAATGTGTGTTGGTCCGGTAAAATTAAATAATTTAAAATTGTAATAAATACTCTTTATCTTCAATAAAATTATCTATGTAGACCAGCTATGCAGACTATATCGACCAGGGAAAAATAAAGGTCTAAACTGCCAGCATTGAGAAGTATATAAGTTTAATTGAAAAAGAATTGAAATTTTTAGATACGCTCAGAACCACATTTCAAACAGGAGTTCTCGATTATTATAATAAAGTAGCTGATACTTCCAAATGTGGGGGAGTTTTAGAAAAGGCCAATACGTTTTTGTTAGGATATGTAGTATGTCCGGGAGGAGACTGTAAAAAGCATGCAGAAAGCAGAGTTACAATATTTACTCAAGCCTTTGAAGAAGAATTGCATAATATTGTTCTTCCTGACTTTTTATCCACATCAAGAAGACAAATGGAAGTTGATTCTTAAAGTCAAGACCATAAGAGACAACTTAGCTTAACATCTAATTATGTGCAAGGGGGTAATTTTGAAACTTATAGAAGTGCTTCAGTTGATAGTGATATGGTATACTAAGGGGCTAGAGAATCTTCAAAATAAACTGATTCAAATATTTTATCCACAAGTTTGTCTTTCCTTTTGTTATTAATTACTGTATTAATAACTTTATTATAATGAAAAATTTATTATTTTTTTCTTATTATAGAATAATACTATATATTTTTATCCTAATATAAATAGAATTTAGTTGTGGAATTATTAATTATATTTTTATATGTTTTTTCTTCTTCTATATATTATTGTAAATTAATTTAGCTATCAAGTTTTAATAATGAGTCCCTTTATGACAAAAAATTGTTTTTAGAAATAAAAAATAAAAAATAATGGAAAAATTTAGTATAATTCCAACTAATAATTCTATATTGTCTTAGTAGAAGATAAGGAAAGTCATTATAAACGAAATTAGAAATTAGATAATTGTCTTATCATAATCTACTCCATAAGAATTCATTTTATCAATATATAACATGAAAAAATATTTAAAAGAATTAGTTTCCATAAGATTACATTATTCTAGTGATAATATTCTTTGGGATTAATATCCTACATACCATCTTAAGATGTAAGCTGGCATGATATATATAGTAATAGGAGATGCTATATACTGTGTTAGTAATTACAATAAAAAAAAATTAAGATTGATAAATAAAATAATACTAAGTTATATGGTAGACACTTTAGAGATATAAAAATGTAAAAAAAAATACTAAAATTATAATAAAAATTTTTAATTTATTTTTTAACTAAAAGAGTAATATAAATAAAAATTAATTACTTCAATTAAAAATAAAATTTTACTGATCAAACCAATAAATGGTAAAGTTAATCTGATTTAAAATACGTAATGTGTATTATAAGGTAAAGTTTCAGATGTAAAAACATTCATTATTAGGAAATTTTAATTTATAACCTGTTCATGGGATGGTAATGAAAATAAATATATTGTTGTCATTTAATTTATTTTTGTAAATAAATCATTTAATATATTTAAAGGAAAAATAAACATATGGAATAGTTTAAAGGGAAAGCATTAAAAGGATTTAAATATTCATACACAATACCGAATAAATGCATTGAATATAAATCTATAAGAAACATAAGTGATTATAGCTTTACAAAATTTAATGATAAAAGTGTACAGTATTGATAGTGGTGAGGATTTAGTAGAAATTTAAACCAGAGTATATTTTAATAATGTAAGTTATATTCCTTCATTAAATGATTACTATTTATGTTAAGGAGATGATGGGAATGTATATATATTGGGGGCTATAGAAAAACAATTTGTTGCATAATATAATATCTTAGGTTAAAGAAAAGTTTAAAATGATATATATATAACAAATAATTACTAAATATTATAATCAATAAACTCTACTTGGATCTAATAATTAAAACTAACTAAAATATGAATATACATTATTATTATTATTTAATTTTAAAAAATTGTTAATTTATTAGTATTTATTTCAAAAATTTTAATCTTTTTCTTAATAAAAATAAAAAGAAAAAATTTGTAGAAAATTTTTATTGAGTATTTAAATAATTTTGTGGTTAAATATCATATATTAAATTTTACCAAAAAAAATAATCAGATTAAACAAACAAATAAATTCTATGAAAATTCCTTTTATTAAAAATAAGTTAACACTATAAAATATAGAAAATTGGAGAGATGAGGTATTCTATGGGCTTTTAGGTACTAAAAGGGTTATAAAAGCATGCTATATCGCTAATTTGTTTAAGGGAGCAACATTTATATATATATTAATATTAATAAATATTTTCGGAACCTACACATAAAGAGATTTAATATATTTATCTATCCATGGGTTATATGGAATGTTTTGGATTGTTAAGCACTTTATTTTTCCTGACGTGCAGTTTCAATAACATATGACAATTATGTCAGCTATAGGGGGATCTTGTTTGCTTGTTTTATATTGGTTAATTCCTTTCTTTTTAGTGTATTAAGAAAATAAAGGCTATCTACTTCATGGTAATACTTTGAATTACATTTTATATATTATTAGTTTATAAAAATAACATATTTCTTTAAAAAAAACAGATATATCAGGAAATAGAATGGTGTTAGTTGTATTTTTGTATATATTAGGACTTGTGTTAATGATGACAAGTGACTGCTAAAAGTATTTTTAGTTAAAATATTAAAAACCTAGACAACTTATAAATAATGGTATGTTTAAATATGTTAGAAATCCTAATTATTTAGGAGAGGCATTATTATATTTATCTTTTGCAGTGTGTTCAGAATGTTCACTTTCGTATTTAATTTTAATTTTCATTTGGAGTTCAGTATTTTCAATAAATATTTACTGTAAAGAAATGAGCTTTCGCAAAAAATATGGATTTTAAAAATACTAATAGCAATCTGGGATCATTCTACCTAAAATATTAGGAAAAGAATCGAATACTATATAATTATGCTTTATAATTATCTTTTTATTTAAATATTGTTTTAATATTATATGATATTAGTATAATTATCATTTTTTCTTTTTATTAATTTTGAAAATGTTCATACAAAATAGTAATAATTACATTAAATTTATATTTACATTTATTTTGATATTAATTCTAATCCGATATATGTATTTTTATAAATTTCATTTTCAAAGCAATAAAAAGCGATTTACGCAATAAATGAAATTATGACTAATATTTTTGTTGTTGTTGTTAATTCTTAAGAAAAATAAGAATTTCTATTTTTTAATAAAATTTTTCCAAATAAACGAAAAAGAAAAAAATTTAATGAACCCTCTATTATCAAAAGGGGACTAAAATCCAACGCTGACATTAAACAGATATAAATACAGAGGAGAATATGAGAGAATGGCCATTCATGAAGGGTATTATAAGATATATAATCAAATATAAAGCCCTTTTGGATTTACTATTTTTCTTTTAACAGATATAAAAACAATGAATGGTTACAGAAAAGAGTTGGACTTTCCGAATTATATGATATTGTAGATATGATTGAATAGAAAACTAATAAATTTTTACTTTCCCGCATAATTTCATATAGTATATTTACTATGATGGCTACCTCATTAATATTATTAGGGGTGGGAATATCTAATGATTATTACTTAGCGAAGTATAATCACAGTAAAGTAGTTGATGAATTAAAAAAAGAGGTTGCCAGCTTTTGGAGTCTCTCGTGGCCATTTTTTACAGGATTTATTTTTTTACCAATAGTTTCTATAACTTTATATTTTCTCAACAAGTATTAATTATATATAGAAAAATTATTCTATTTAATTTTATAGTTTATTTTTTCCATTTTTTAAAATGAAAATATTTTAGGTGTGTACTTAACAGATACATGAATTAAATATCTGCCATGCTAAATGAAGAAAATTTAAAAACTTATGAAAATAGAAATTTATATTGGAAAATAGGAGATTAATGTAAAAATTTGTAGTTATCTCTAATAGTAATTAATAATGGCTTTGTAGACGTAAATGATACAGAATCATAACAGAATTCTGAAATAAAAAATAAATCTAGAGCTGATTCGTCTTTATATGGATGTGTAATAGATAAGAAATATATAAATACAATTCCTACAGAAAGAGAACAAGATCATAATTAGAGTTTATCAGTAACCAAAGCCTCATATGACAATTATTCCGAGAATTAAGATACAATTAATTGATATTTCTATTAAAATAACAAATATATTTTTAATTTTATTATTATCAAAAGTAAAAGAAAATGAAAATTATTAATTTTTACTAATTATATAAATTATATAAAAAAAAAAAATATATATATTTTATATTTAATTTTAAATCATATAACGGTTTCTTCGCTGGAGTTTATTTATTATTTTCCATATAAATATGTTAATCTATCTAATTGCTCGATTTCCTCATCATGAATCCCATTGCAAGGTTCATTAAAAGGCCAAGGTACTTTATCAATATGATTAGTTTTATTGGAGCTATACATCCACTAGTATAGTGCTTCTTACGCCGTATTGCCGGAATGCTAGGCAACTTCATAATTTTATCCATTATAAACGCCATCCATAGTAAAGAAAGTATGAATCATACCTATTATGAATTAAAAAATTGTAATAATATAATATAACTTTGCTATAATATAGACATAACTATATCATTACATGAAATTATCCAAGCATTTGCATTTTGTTTTTAGGAAAGAACATTATTTACCAACTCAACAGTTTTAAGTCTAACATTTTGTAAAACTAGTTATTATTCATCACTACAACCCGCTAGAGATCGCCCTTTCATACAATTTATACCCAAGAAGACTCTAATAGTAAATTCATCATAGGCGCTGTTAATAATGTATAAAGGGGCTTTCATTTTGGCTGCTATTATTTCTGGTAAAACACAAGTATATGCTTTGTTATTATTGTATATATTGGGGCATCCTAAAATAATAATAATTTGAATAATTTGCCTTATTTGTATATAGATAAGATATTTTCAATTTTGATTGATAGATAGATCAATACCTTAAGGTAGCACTAAACTTCTATCTATTTCATCTAGCATAGAATTTAAGCATTGAATCATAAAATTGTTAGGATTGTCAGAATAGTAGTTAATAAAAAATCCAGAATCAGGGGCAGCCCAAAGCTTAGTATTTTTGCTCAATAAATCTTAGACATAGTCAGCAAAGAAAAACACTCCCAAAGCACCTGCACTCGAACCTTTAAATGCAATATGTTAAAAGTTTAATTAATGTGCATATTTAAACATTAATTAGAAAAAAGTTTAAATATTAATTAGAGCTATATAAACAAAAATTTTCCTACCTGTCATCAACACATCAGTTACTGTGTCTTTTCCTAGTCCATATTCATTTATAAGGACTTCGAAGGTAGCCTTTGTCATTACCAATCCTTTAAAGTATAGCTTGTTTAATAAAACTCTAACTGGTTTTTCAGCATATCCTTGGTGCACCATACCTCCACAGTAAGGAATAAAAACTACGTGTAATTTATAATTTAGAATAAAACAAACATTAGAATGAATTTAACAGTTTTTTTTTTTTTTCCAATAATCAGAATAAAATTAAATTATTCATATTTCAATATTACCTTTATTCCAATTATAAAAATGAGGATTATTTTCTTCTGTATCTTAAAGTATAGCAAATCCTTCTTTTTATTATTTCCAATAGTTAGAACTTCCCTAAGCTGTGTAAATTCTTGGAAGGCAAGTCATTAACATAGATTCTCTGTTATAACCCATGCAGGCACCTCCTCCCTAAAATTTAAAAATTATTAAAATATTATTTATAATTATACTATTATTATTAGAGTTTACTTAAAAATAGATTATAAACTTATTAGCTCCGTCTCCGGTTCCCTTTTAAATATAGAAACCTCCTTAGGATCCATCAAGACATTGGGCTTCAGGATATTTAGTTTTGTCAAATAGTACTAAATCCATATAGCCTGCAAAACTAAATGAAATTAATACAACGAATATTAATAAACTTGATAAACTTCTCATAAGATTTTTTTAATATTATTTTTTATTTTTTATATTTTAGTTTCTTTGTTTTTGTTTTTTTAATTAATAATTTTAATTGTGAATAGTTTGTTTATATGTCATATATATAGTTAGAGAAATAATTTAGTTTAAAGTGTTATATTAAATGACTCAATTTTTATTTCTTCCTTTAAAGCAATTTAGAATCAATTTCTATCAAAGTATATATGGGTCATTTTTAAGTTTATAAATGATATTAGTATTTATTTCGAATAATAAGAAAATAATTATGATATAAAAAATAAGATATAAATATTATAATAAAAAAATAGTTTATTATTCTACCTTATACGAATAAAGCAATTCTTGATTTTTATTAGTTTTAATTATTACCATTTTAATTTAGAATTAATGGAATTTCATCTTAAATATAGAAAAATAGTTTATTTTTAAAAAATCTTAAATATTACAAAAGTCTAGAGTTTAGAGGAAATTTAATTATAATATAAATATATTATCACATTAAATTTGTTATGTACTAATAAATTATTTATTATATAGATTTTCATTAATCTTATACATTTAATATTTTATTTTATAAATAATTATAGTTATGAGATAACAAGTATTAGGACAAGTGATTTTAATCATAAGTTAGAGGAGTAGAGATTCCGTTACAAGGTTCGTTAAAAGGCCATGCAACCTTATCTATGTTATTTTCTCTTTGGGATTTGTTATCATACATCCATTTATAAAGAGAAGATTGAGGGGTATTTCCAGAATGTTAGGCAACTTAAAATTTTTGTTCATCATATACGTCATTATAGTCAAAGAATCCATGGTTAATACCTAGAAAATAGCAATTTTGAATAATTATAATATTTTTTTAAATTTTAAATATAATTTTAAAAAAATAAATACAAGAAACTAACCAAGCATCAGAATTAGATTTTTTTTATAAAACGTTTTTAACCAAGTCAATCATAGAAAGTCTAAATTCTTATAAAGTTTTCTGATTCGATTCACTACAATTTTACATAGAACCATTTTTAACACAAGTTATTCCAAGGAAATTTTAGATGGTATACGCATCATAAGAGCTCATAATTATGTACAGATCTGACTATATGTCAGAGGCTATATTTTAGGGCAGAACACATTCATATGCTTTTTCAGCATCATTAATTAGAGGACATCCTTAATAAAATCATTTATAAAATGAGTTAATCATATTCAGTATCCAAATTAATAATTCTATATATGTATTTACCTTAAGGAAGAACTTTACTTCTATCTACTACGTCTAACATAGAATTTATACACTAAATCATAAAATTATTAGGATTATCAGCATAGAAATTAATGAAAAATCCTGAATCAGCTGCAGCCCAATATCTAGTTTTCGGACTTACCAATCCTTTTACATAATCAGCAAATGCAAAAGTACCTAGTCCTCCTGCACTTGTGCCTGTTATAAATTAAAGTTTTATAATTTAATCTTTTTTGTTTATTGTTTTTATTTAATATTGATAGAATTATTGTATATATTCTTAATTAAATATAGAAAAATTCAACTTAGAATTTTGAATATTTAATAGTATTAGAGTTGATATTATCACATTTTCTTGCTATAGGTCTATAGCAGAAATTGACTTTAATTAAGCTTGTTTTGGTTGAAATGACATATTATTAAATTTACAAAATAAAAACAAAAATAAAACTTTAGACATAAATTCTACCTGTCAAAAGAACATCTGTGGTAGAATCGTTAGAAAAACTATATTTTTTATTAGTACATCAAAGGCAGCTTCAGTCATTACCAATCCTTTGAAGTAAATTTTCTGGCCTAATACCTTTACGGGATCTACAGCATATCCTTAGTGAACTAGTCCTCCGCAATAAGGAATGAATACTAAAATATTTGAAACGAAAAAATAATAAATTTATTGTTCAAACCGTTTTTTATAGCCCGAAATATTTACCTTTATTCCAATTATAAAATTCAGGATTCTCTTATTAAGAATCTTATAGAATTCCCTCTCCATTCATTTAGTCTTTCCAATATTTAGAACTTCCAAGACTTGTTCTAGATCTTCCTAAACAATTTAGGAGCATAGTTGAAGTATTAGGCCCGAAACAAGCTCCTCCACCCTAATTATTACATTATATTGCTGTTTTTGTATTGTTTACTTAACTTTAAGATAATATATTATAACTTTACTTGCATAAATACAATAAATTTATTTGCTCCTTATCCTGTTCCTTTCTAAAAATAAATTCCTGATTAGCTTCCATCTAAACATATAGCTTCGGGATAGAGCGTTTTATCAAAAGATATAAAGTCTAACTTACCCCCTAACGATTAATTAATAATTCCCAATAAAATTACTATTAATGAAAGTTTCAGCATTTTTTTTTTATTCTTTTTAAGTTTTTTTATTATTATTAAATTTAAAAATAGTTTATTTTTATTTATATATTCAATTAATAACAATTAGTTGATATATTAATATATTCTGATTGATACTTTAAGGTTATAAAAAGGAAAGATTGAAATTCTATAAATTATACTATTATACAAGCATTATTCTATTTATCTGGGATAGATAATTTAAAAAATAGTGATATACTTATTATCTGCTTTATATATTAAATAAATTAAAATATTTAAATTTGATTTTATTTATTAAACATAATTTGAAAGTATATATTAGTGATATTAAGTTTATTCTTTTTTATTTTTTAATAATTCTAACGTAATTAATATAAATTTAGTCAACAAAATTTTAAATACAATGAAAACCGTTAATTAATATAAATATTCAATAATTATGTACATCATTTATTGAGTCATAAGCCTTCCAATCACACTCCATTACATGTCTAAGTTAAGCTAATTTGTTTTCCGGATTTTTTATTAAAATCATAAGAAATTCTAATTACTAAGGACCGATACATTTTCTTATCGCTCCACTTTTAGAATTAAATAGAGCATTTTCAGATTTAGAACAGTCTATATTTACCTCTATATCATAGCTTTACTCATTTAAGCCTGCATAAGTATATCCATCTATATATCTTTATTTTATTTTTTATAAATAAATAACTATATATACATATATTAAAGTTTCAAATTTTAAGGGATTTACTTATTATAAGAATAAAATAATCGTATTCCTTACTAGGCTATCTAAACTTCTTCCCCGTCACTTGAAACTTGTAATATGTGAGCTCTTTTATCTAAATCAGTTAAAATCGCATCTTTTACTTGCACTTAAACTTCAGAGTCGCTATGAATTGAAAGCATAAAGTTCTTGGACCTGATATTTTAAAGGCTCTAATTATTCAAATGCAAATAAAATTAAAATGTAATAAAAAATTAAACAATTAATTTAAATTTTACATAATTATAGCCTTAAGCATTGAGCCATTTCCATCCCGTTCTATCTCCAAATTACACTATACTATCTCTAAAAAAATTTCTGAAGCCAGTTAAAGTCACTCCTCTTCTCGTGCTCTGGTACTTTCCAAGCAGGGTTTACTCAAATTCTCTTTGTGAAATTTTTCTATCTATACTTTCGAAAAAGGCACTAAATTCTAGATATCCTAACTCTCTTGTCATTAAAACATCATACTTTCTGAAAATGTCATCAATGGCAGATCTTATTATTTTTCAATTTATTTTAACAAAATTAATTCTAAAAAAATAATTAAGCTTTATTACCTTGCCAATGGCGTCAATTTCATTTTTTAAGCTACTGCACTATTATACTACTATTATATTTCGAATTGCTGTTCTTCTTCGGTAACAAGTTTGAGTTCTGGGATATTGAATATTTCAGGTTTTTTTAAACTGCAACCTGTCGTTCTTGGTAATATAATATAGCACCCGGGTTCTAATACCAGTTCTATATGTACTTCTCTGTGTCGCTTTATGGGAGGTAATGCAATAAGTTTGAGCTGATTTGATTACAATTTTTAAAATACTGCAATGCCTATATCTATGCACGGTCGCTGTATGTCTACTCCGTCAATTTTTTCATCTTCTTAATGAACACCTACAATTAACTTTGTACCTGTTTTTAAGTCTATTTAATAGTACCATTTAGACTACACAACCTCTAAATTGGAATCTTTTTCATCTTCAATGCGGGTAAATTTCCCTTGTATTCTGACTTCATTCCAATTTTTAATTTTACACACATACACTCCTATAAATTCTTTGCAGAAATCTTAATAACTGATCCAAAAACTTGCATCACTGCCATCTAAAACAGGCTATCCAAATGATTTTCTGTACTCAGGAGTCCAAAGTTCTGAATTATCAGACCAGTCGCCCTGCCAGTTAAAATTTCCCCAGGGATCTATTTAATTTGTTGTATATTTAAGATTTTTATAATTGAATTATATTTTTTCTGGCGTATATTACTTCTAATGTTAAGCAATTTTACATTGTTGTATTATTTTATTTGTATAATTGAAAATACCTAGCCTGGCGCAGCCATATCTTATTCCTGATCCAAAAGACTTATGGGCAAAGGAATTGCGGCAGCCAGAAGATATCCTTCGCCGTCGTATTTTATTAAATCTTCCCACAAATTTAAATTTTCACTTTATGATTGTTTTTCATATTTTAAATCTATTTTTTCAGGGTTTTCTTACTGCTAAATGCTCAAATATTCGCATTCGCACCCAGTCAAATCTAATAGAGCTTCTTGTGCTGCTACTTTCGATAAATTCATATACCCCCCGTGTAATTTCGCGTATGCTTTTTCAAGAATAAGTATCCATAACTCATTTCCATGGTTTTTACTGAAAATAGGCCCTGCAAAAGGATAGCACGGCAATAAATCATCAATAAGTACACTTTGCCATCTGCCATTTTTGCATATCTTGACTCTATATAGGCCATCGTTATTATACACTTTTGAGAGGAATAATCGATCAATAAGTGCTGGTCTTTCTGCAAGACATGCAATTGCTGAATAAAATCCTATATTGTCTATTTCTCCCATTAATATATCTGTCGGCTCTATATTATCATAAAAAATCTCTATTTAATCTTGGTCGTTCTATTTTATCATAAATTCTTCAGGTCTTCTCCAGTGAACGAGAGTTTCAAGTTGTTGGGCTTTGATTCCAATTTCTCCATATATTGATTTCTAAAATGAAAATCAAAACAATGGTGTTTTAATATATTGAAAAACAATAAAACTTCATTAAAATTACATCATTTGGTAAAAATTCACTATCTATGTACTTAAATCCATATTACGAAACAATATTTTATACTTCGTTTAAGTTAAGAATACCTAGAGGATATTTTTATAGTACCTGTGTCACTTTTATGATTTCTTTGTTTAAACTAATTTCTATTTCTTTTAAATATTCTTATTAAATAATTTTTGGAGCTGGCTTCAAAGAAAATCTATTTAAAAAAAATTAAGCAAATGTCATAAATATATGAGAGCTAATTATTATTGATTCTTATATGTTTACTTAAATTTACTTTTTAATTTCCAATCTTTTAGCAAAATTACTTTAGCCACAATTTAAGTAGAAAATGGCTCTATATTAGTTATTGCAATTAAACCGTGTCTATTTTGCAGCTAAATATTCTCTGATCCCGAAAAATCAGCTGTAAATTCTATAATATTTAATTTTTTGAAGTCAGCTTGAATATGTATATTTGTTAAGATTTTATTTCTTTTTCATTATTTTATTTAATCGTTTCAAGAGTTTTCTATAAAAAAATATCTGGAGCAATTTCTATTTAGTTCTCTTTGCTTTCTGATTACAATTACTGCTTTTAAATAACTGAATTCGTTTTAAGGGTATTTTATTCCATCAGAAGATACTAGCTAGGAAATTTTTTATTTTAAATTTTATTAATCTAAGCTGTGATAAAAATTAATTTCACAAAATAACTTTATTAGATATTAGAAATATATACAAATAAGTAAGTAAGTAAGTAAATAAATAAATAAAAAATACTTAAATTGAAAAAATTAAAATAAATTTTAAATAAAATATAATCAATTATTCATATTTCACCCTCTTCAATTTCATCATCAACTATATTTTTGCTATTTTATTCATTGGAATTGTTG
The DNA here is from genome assembly GCA_037039885.1 of Miamiensis avidus. Taxonomy (NCBI): domain Eukaryota; phylum Ciliophora; class Oligohymenophorea; order Philasterida; family Glauconematidae; genus Miamiensis; species Miamiensis avidus. Next base: position 425,668 of record JAWVGU010000184.1, on the reverse strand, counting down.
ATTTACCCTTCTTCTACTTCATAATTTTTTTCTTTATCAATTTATTAATTTACATTTACTAAATTATATTAATGAATTATTTTTTATTTCATCTTTTATAGATCATTTTCTTCTGATTATATTTTTTGGTAAGGTTATCTCCTTTACTAATATTATATTTTTAATCCTTAATATAAGGATTTTCTCTTTTAGTATTTATGTTATTTTTCTGTTTATTTTTTTTTACTTATTAGGTACTTTTTTGTTTTTAATTTCATATATATTCCAAAATTTAACAGTTTAATCATCAGAAGCTAGAAATTAAATAATAGTTTATATTAATAATATTTTTAATATTAATCAAAAATTTTTACAAGTTATCACAACATCTGGGTTCTATGGACAAAACTCAGCATCGTTAATATAGCCTTTGTGTCCTCTTATATTACACAATTCAGCCGCTTCCAATATGTTTTATTATAGTAATGGATTTTCAGTTTATTCATTATCACCTTTATTTTCTATTTTTGGTATCTCATTTATTAGTTAGCCAATATCATAAATTTAAACTGTATCGTGATTATGACAAACAGATAGCAAATAAAATTTACTTTCTGAAAATTTTAATTTAACCACTGGGTATTTATGTTTTAGCTATCCTAGATATATTATATTGCGATTATCATTTAAATTTATTAAGAAAAGATTTATTTTTCTATCAAATCCTCCTGAGGCCAATAATACTTATCCTTCATTGATAGCTTTAAAAGATACAGCTCTTATATTGTTCTAATGAATGGTTTAATATATTTTATGAAAAATTTCTATGTTTTCTTCGTTTTACGAAATATTATTTTATTGAGTGCTTTGAGCGATAACAATCTTTAGTTATTTTTAAAAAGCAGATACTAAAATATGATTGTTAGAATGAAAATACTAAGAGATAGCAGTTATTTTTGTATTTTCTGATTCCAGCGTGGAATTTTTATTATAAATGGGGAATTGATTTATTAACTTAAACTAATTATTAGGAGAAATAATCACTCCTATATTATTTTCTAAAGTAATAAAACAAAAATAATAGGAAGAGATGGGCTATTTTGGGTTTGGATTATACTAACTGGCTTTGACCATATTGGTCTATAAACTCTTCACTCCATTTTCATTCTCTTACTATTCTTATTCAAACTAATCTTACAAAATTTATTCTAATATTTATAGTTGTTATTTTTCCATCCATTAGTAGTTAAGAACTTTGTCAATTAATACCAGAGATCCTATAATTTCTTCTTGATATATGTTATACCAAACTATAGAAAATATATAAAAGTTATTCTATTTAAAAAAATTTATAAAGTATATTAATCAGATCATTACTTAAAGTTGCCCTATCTTCCAACAGCAATGTTATTACACCTTCATCAGTGGGATGAATCCACATATTTTATATTTTTTATTCAATTTGCAGATTTTTACCAAAATCACTTACATATAAAGTGTTATTCTAGGTAAGTAAAGATTAATAAAATGTATAAAATACTAACAAAAATAGAAAATGTATATTTGATTACTTTTTTTGTAAAATCCCACGTTTTTATTGAATTATCTGCACAACAAAAAAATAGAAGTTCTGGCTCTACAGGAGAATTGCTTATAACACTAACTTTGCTTCCTAAGCAATTGAGATACCATTATTTACTTAAAAAACATTACCCCTATAAACTATCATCATCAGCTTCTTCAATATCTATAAATGCTATAGACCTATCAATGGATAAGGATACTAACATTTTGTTTTAACTTTAATTTTCTATTTTAAAAATTTCATAAACGCATTTTGAATGATACTATTCTGGAAGGACTTCATAAACTGCATTTTCTAAATCCAGTTATATGTCCGAGGAGAAAGGTTTAAATTAAATTTTTGATTAATTCTATTTCATTTTTTAAATATTTATTTGATAAAATTCCCCCTGCTTCCCAGTTACTAAAATAGAATGTTGATTTAGATATTTGATGGCTAAAGAAGCTTTTTCTAACTAAAAATTCAATTCTGGCTTCTATTTAGGGTAGTTAAATTCTATTTTTCTGCATATTTGAGATTAGTAAGAGATATTTAAATTTGGAGAAATATTTTATTATTAGATTTTCTAATCATTTTTATCGATATTATCATTTAACTGTATGGAAAGTTAATATATTTCTATTTTTAAATCGTATTTTTATTTGGTAATAAGAAGAATATCGTGTTCTACCTAATCTTAATCACTTGTCTTCTTTTGTATATCACAATAGAGATACAGTGTGTTTTGTTAAATGCTCTCCTTCAATATTTTACCATTCAAATCTAAAATTATAAATTTCCCTTATTCATATATTGCGTATATTATTTAAAATTATTCCACGAATTATAAATATTTAATTTTTTTTTTTATTAGCTATTGAGCTATTGCTGGCTGTATTATGGTTTATAAAGCAATTTAACATTTTTTAACTTTATATCTATCATATCGAAAAGCCATATGAATCCGCAATCATTGGCAATTAGTAATGTAATATAGTCTTAACTTGAAGATATGTCAATAACATATTGGATATTTCCAGCTGTATGAGAAATTTAAAATTACATTTCTATTGAAAATGTGTTCTAATTAAATTTAAAAAGAAGTATTTATCCATCTGAATATCCTACAATTATGTAATAATTATCATCTTATTATTTATATTTTTGTAAAAATGACATGGAAGTCACTTTAGATTATGATTTATTTTCCTGCTGGTACAAATGTTAATAGAATGATTTACTTTACGAATCAATTATGAAAACATCATTGTTCGATCCAAAGGCAAATAAATTTTTGTGTTGGGAGAATATTTAAGGGGAAAACCAATTGGGAGAAAAAGGTAAACATCTCAACGGTCTGTCCATTTTAATTTTTGTTTAGGTTTTTATAAATTATTTATAGATTTTTCTTCTTTAGTTTTTAATAGGTTTTGAATATTAAATAATATATCATCAATAGACTAGATAATTAAATTATGTCTAGTTTATATATTTAATTAAAAAGACTAATAATTATAAATTAATCAACCAATATATTGGAAATTTTGTTTTTATATTAAAATTGATATTTATATATAAAGGAGTTTGTTTATAGTAAATCATATTTTGGAGTTTATAACGTACGCTACTGAACAAGCATCAAATTCTGCCTATATATCTTCTGTATCTGCATAGACTTTTAAAGCATATGCTCCAGGACAGATAGCTTAATCTAAATTAATTATTTACATATATAAATTTGAGAAAACTGGCATTAATATAGACTATTTATACCGGGTAAAAACTATGTGATTTTTCTGGCAACCCAACTTTATTTAGGGTCCATTATTGCCATTGTTCCTTCGTATTTACACCAAAAAGTCTTCTTATCTAATTTTGAATTTTACATTACTATATCAATTTGATCTCCACAATTTTCGCATCCGTACCTATTAAACTAATATAATTGATATTAATACAATGATATTTAAGAAAAATTTGAATTATACTAATAAATTATAATATTAGAAAAATTATTGCAAATTACTTGATCCATGGTTTTTATTAAATGGCATCTATAGCAAGCTCTATAATATCTTGTTTATAAAGTGTTTGGCAATACTACATCTACTTATTTCGTTTTCTTTTATTTTTTATTATTATTATAATCATCTAAATCATCATCAAAATCATCATCGTCATCATAATTTGATTTATATTATCCCTCCTTTTTAACATAATCTTCCTCTTCTTCTGAAGTAAAATTTGACATTTTATTATCCTTAATTGATATATTTTATGATAAAAAGTTAAAAATTCGCTTCTCTTTTCAATACTTTTTAATTATTTGCTGTTTTTTTAAATTACTTAAAGTTCTTAATATTTAATATTACATTTATAATAAAATAGAGCCAATTCGAATTTATAAGAGTTAATAGCAAATTTAATATAAAAATATAGAATTTTAAATATGAAATGAAGAACATAAGTTTTATGTAGAATAATTAAAAATTAAGCAAAAAAAGGTATATAATATTAATATGTATATGAATGTTATAATTGCTTTATATTTTCATAAATTTTTGTTCACTATGAAAATAAAGATGAATTAAGCATAAAATATAAGAGTACTTCTAATAAATTTATTTAACTTTTTAGCTATTATATATAGATGGATGCAAAATAAAATATTATTATTTACAATATATCATGAATATTTAATAAAATTTATAATTTAGCTACTAATATATTTCCCAGAAATAAAATTATCTTATTTTTATAAAACAGTATATAAATAATTATTAAAAATTTATATTTTTTCTTATAATTATGAAATGACTCTACTTTAATAATTAGAGGAAACATATATTGTAAAAAACTAAAAAATATAATATAATGATTCATTTATAATTGATATTTTAAATTTTTCTAAAAAAAAAATAATTATTTATCAATTTCTATTGCTTAAAAATACTTACATTCTAAAATACAAAATATTTATCAATTAATATATTTTCATAATAAATAGTTCCAAAATTAATCTAACACAAAAAATTTATAAAAATAACAAAAATATGGTAGAAATTTAAATCTTTCTAATAATTGTAGTATTTTTAGTAATATTAACCCTTGGTTTAAAAAAGTACATGAATGGAGCATATTGCTCAATTCACAGGGATTTGAATGGGAAAAATATTATTATAACAGGATCAAATGTAGGAATAGGTAAACATTTGTTTGTATTTTTATTAGTTTTATAGAAAATGCATCAATGTTTTTATACTAAACCTAGGAAGAGAAACTGCAAGAAGACTAGCTAAAGAAGGAGGGACTATCATCTTAGCCTGCAGAAGTTTAGAAAGAACGCAGCCATTGCTTTAAGAATTGCAATAAAAATATGGAGAGAAAAGAGCTGTTTTTGTTTAATTAGATTTGAGTGGTAAGTATAATTATTAGAATTTTTATTTTCGAAAAAAAAAATTAATTTTAACTATTTTGATTTTGATAAATAAATAATTAGACTTAGATAGTATTAAAAAGGCAGTTTAAACTATATAAAAAAAATTGATAAAATTGATATTCTCATAAATAGTGCAGGTAATATATTTACATTATTTAGAATATTTTTGTTATTAATTATTAAAATATAGTATTTTATAACAGGTGTTTTATATTTAATGAACTTAACCGATGTTAAAAAAACAAAACAAAACTTTGAATTATAGTGGGGAACGAATTATCTTGGACATTTTTACTTCACTCATCTATTAATGGATTTATTAAAAAATGCTGCTGAAGCTAGGGTGATAAATGTATCTGCATATGGACATGCATTAATTCCTCACTATGAAAAATCTTAAAAGCTATTTTTCGCTGATACCACATCTAAAAAGTAATAAACTTACAAAATTAAAATTTAACACTTTAAATATTCTATAATAAAAAACACTTTCTAGTGAATATAATGGCTTTGATGGATACACCAGATCTAAACTTGGAAATGTTATTCATGCTCAAGAATTATCTAGAAGATGTCAATAAAAAGGCTTAAACATTAAGGTATTAAATAGTAAAACTATGTTTTAAATATACCTTATCAATATATATTTAAATTTAAAGGCTGTTTGTTTGCATCCTGGTGTCATTGATACGGAAATTTCGAGAAATTTAGCAGGAGACTCCTCAATTTTTAAGATATTTATAAAGTGGTGTGCTCCCTTAATATAGAAACTGGCATTTAAAGATTCTACTCATGGGGCATAAACTTCTATTTATTGTGCTTTAATCGATTATTCGAAATTGATTTCTGGAGGATATTACAAAGAATGTAAAATTGACAAATCAAGTGATGAAGCTAATAATCCTTATACAATTTAAAAGTTATGGGAATATACTTATTAAGCCTTAAATATATAGGATAATATTTGATTTAAAATTTCTTATTTATATATTTTTCATTTAAGATATTAGTATACCATCAAACCTCAGAATTTATAAGACTTATTCTTTCATTATTTAATTTTAATATTTAATAAATAAAACAATAATCAATAAAAAAATAAGTAATACTAGAAATATAGTAAAATATGTAATAACAAGAAGAAATTGAAGCAAATTTCGATATTTGGTATTATGCTGAACAGGGAAAATTGGATAAATTGAAAAAACTAGTTTCACCTTCAAATATTAACAAAAATTATTGTTGGGGCAGAAATTTACTACACTATGCGGCTATGGCAGGATAAATACACATTTTAGATTTTCTTATAGAAGAAATGAATGCTGACACTAAAGCAAAAGATGACTATGGCTGGACTTATCAAGACTGGATAAATAATAACTAATAAAATTTTTAGAAGAAAAATAATAAATATTTTAATAGCAATGTATTATTGATTTAATTAAATTTATAAAATAAACGTTTTTCTTATATTTTTTTTATTAAATATTAAAATGTCAGAGTGTTCCTATGATAAATGAGGATTTAGATATGTGGGATGCTGCAGAAATAGGAAATCTAGAAAAATTAAAATACTTAGTAGATAATATAAGAACAAATTTTAGAGGTAGATATAGTAGAACCCCACTTCATCTTGCTGTGATATGTGGACATAAAGAAGTGGTAAAGTACTTATTAGAAAAAGGAGCGAATCCCAGTTTTAAAGATGAATTTTGCCAAAATTCCATACAGTATGCACAGAATTTGAAAAGAAAAGAAATTGAAAAAGAAATAAACCAATTTTTAAATAAAAAAAAGATTACTCAATAAAAGGAATTTTGTTAAGATAATTTGATTGATAAAGAATATATTTAATAGTTAGAAAATGATGTAATAATAATAGGAGCTGGGCCTGCTGGGATAGGAGCAGGAATCAAATTTTTGTCTTTAGGAATAAAGCCCCTGATATTAGAGGCATAAAATGAGGCAGGGGGCAGAGTGAAGAGCTTTGAAATGTCTGGGAAATAAGTTGGTAATTCAAAAGCGTTACCTTTATAGATGTTATTTCAATTTTTATATAGATTTGGGTGCAGCATGGGTCCATGCTTGGTCAAATCAAAATAAAATAACACAAATTGTGAAATAAATTAACTACCCCATAAACTGTCGAGAAGGTGGGAAGGTGTGGGAATATTTTGATGAAAGTGGAGAGTAAATTCCTTAGGAAATTATTAAAGATGGAAAAAGAAAATCAGGATATTTTTTAAATGTGGCCTTATAAAAAGCTTCGCTCTCTAAGTAAGACATGTCGATTTATCAAGGAATGGAAAAGGAATTTGAAAAGTTTATGAATTAAGGAAAAGATGAAAAAGACTTGAATAGGGAAATGCTGAGGAGATTTGTTAATAAAATTTGAATCAAATTGAACATTATAACGCTGCAAGTTTGAAGTAATTGTCTGCCCAAAGCTATGATTATGGAGGAGAATCAGTAATTTAGCAAAATCAAAAATTTTTGATTGATTGATTTTTTATTTTTTACTTTGCTTTAATTTTTAGGGTGGTGATATAGTTCTTTAGGGAGGATATGGAAATTTTTATAAATTTATTGCCTAAGATCTCAATATCAAATATAATGAGCAAATCAACTCAATAAATTATACTAGCGGAGAAGAAATAGTTATAAAGTCTGAAAATGGAAATATATATACTGCGAAAAAGCTGATAATAACCGTTCCTTTGGGGATTTTAAAACAAAATATAATAAAATTTGAACCATAATTGCCAAATTATAAAATAGAGGCTATAAATAAATTAGGATATGGCCTGATGAACAAAGTCATTTTAGAATTTGAATAAAATTTTTGGGGAAAGGATGTGTAAAGTATAAGTATCTGCCATTCATAAAGGGGCAAAAATCCCTGGTTTTATAATTTAGCTCCCTTTATTGATAGGTATTAGCTATCTATATTTTGTCTTTTTTAACTTAAATATATAATTTAAATTATAAGGAACATGCTAGTTTTATTTTTAACGGATGACTATGCCAAAGAAGTAGAAGAATCGTAAGATAAAGAAATTATTGATTCGGCATTAGAGTCACTGAAGTGTACAAATCGAAACAATATAGATTTTTACAAATTTACAAATTATATAATAAAAATTTTATAAATAAAAGGTGCATATGGAAACTCAGTTAGCAAGTTGATTTAATATAAGATAACAAGATGGGGAAAAAACAAATTTTCGTTAGGTTCTTATTCTTATTTTGGCGTTGACTCCAATTATAAGACTTGCATAGATTTAGAAACACCTATATAAGATAGAATATTTTTTGCAGGGGAATCTTGCTATTATTAAAATATCGGTATTGCTTCTGGCGCCTTTACGTCAGGAGAATTGGCAGCTGAAAAAATTATAAACTTTAAATGAAAAATTAAAAAACAAATAAATTATATATTTGGAATATTGGTTTGTATTTTTACCTTTATAATAATAATAACTATATTAAATAAAATCATTAGTGTATCTTTTTTGATTATAGTAAAAATCATTAAATGAACAAATCAATTAATAATTATATTATAAAATTATTATAAGCTTAAACTAAAATATCTATTTGATAAAGATTTATCTAAAAGAATTTGATATTTTCATGTATTTTATTATTTTTATTACTCCTAATTTAGCTGATTTATGTAAAAGAGCCTCCTCTAATACTAATAATAAAAATAAACTCACACAATAATAATAGTAAATTCGTCTAAAATAAATAAATAAAAAAGAGGAGAAACATAAAAAATTTAGAATTTCTCAACACCATATACTTATTAAGGAAAAAGGCAAAATATAGATAAATTTCAACACATATATAAACGATAAGCTATGAAAACACAAGAAAAAAATAGAAATTCCGAAGAGGAAAAAAAAAAAATGAAGATGATGAAATTAAATATGAATAAAATTCTCAAGTAAATGAAAGACCATCATAGGTTTCAAGTAAAGCTGTAACGAGTGAAACAGTGGGTTCTATTTTTAAAGCTGATGAGTTAACAAATAAATAGTTACCTTGGTATAAAAGACTTGCATATAATTTCGATATATTTTCCTTTTTACCAGTACCTACAACTAAACCTGTTTCAACTAAATGTAGTTTGTTTGCATCCTTGACGTTTTTAGCTTTATTATTAGGATTTGGATTGTATACATTTATAGTATTCTTAACCAATAAGTAATAATACTTTGAATTTTATATTTTTAATATCAAAAAATTAATTTAAATTTTAAATAATAATAGTACACCTAAGCCAAGTTAGTACTTCGTTAGTTTGAAAGATGATAAGTATGAAGCTCCTTAATTTGCTGTAGGATTTTTCTGGGTAAATTAAATTTTTTTATACATAGATATTAGTAATATGTACTAAATATGATATTTATTTAGGGGGATAGTGTTCTTGAACCCTTTGATTTATCTGATGGAGAATATTTCAAACTCAAACTTATTTAAGAAACAAGAAGTCAATAATAAAGAAGAGATGGAGAAGATATTCCTATGAAAATGGGAAAATATTGTGATTTTTCTTGGTTAGGTGGTAGTATTGATACCAAATATTTAATGTGTCCAGACTATGCTAATATCAAGCCACAGCCGGGAAATGATGGAAAATAAGTTATTATTTAAGGAAATGCTGGATTTTCTTCCTACATGTATCCACAAATTAGAATTTAATATTGTGATGATCCTCTGAAACAATCCAAAAACCCCAAATGTAAGACATAAAACGATTTAAAGAAAATTACTTCGGGAGGAAGGTAATTAATTGATATATATTTTTATTACAAAGAACTTATTTAATTCAATCTCATATTTTTTTTTTATAGAGTTTAAGTTTATCTTAAAAAATCTGAATAAAAGAATTACTCAACTGGGAAAAAAATTAACTATTCTCTTGATTACACGATGTATTACTATTTCTTGGTTCCTGGTGATTACATCAGGTACTCTGTTGTTTACCAAATCTAATAAATAACTCAAAAACCCAATATGTTTACTTCCTTCTCCGACAAAGTGACGGGAACCTATGGAATTAAAGATTAAATTTTTTACCCTTCTTAATAATATTATGACCCTACTAGGTAAATAATATTTCATTTATAGTCATAATTTAATTATTTGAATTCATTTTTAATTTTTAGAGCATTCAGTTTATGGCTTACTTTAGATCCCAATATTCTCTACATCACTTACACTTATGACACCATCGTTATAGTTGGTTCAATGCTTGGTGCTTTCTGTTCAGTAGTTTTCTCTGCCTTCGCGATTGTATTTATACGATTCAATTCCAATGCCTTTTATAAGAAACACTACGAATGGGACCATATTGAAAATACTGTTAATAAAATCAAGTGTTTAGATTAGGAGAATAATATCGTTTATGACTATAGAAATCCCTAACAATCTCATTCAGAAGATCATGGTAATATTACCAGAGAAAATTAAGCTAATAGTACCATTGAAATGAAATAAAGTCTGACCGAGTCAGAATAATAATTAAAATGATATATAATAAAGTTTAATTATATTTTATATTAATCGTGTATATAATCTTATTATATAATATCAGAAAATATAGTCATCAAAATTATTTATATCAAGTATAAGCCTATATTAAATTAAGTATAAATACCAAAAAACTGGGTTAAAATGTTCATTCGGTTGCTTTATATTATTTAATTTTTATTATTATTTAAAAAGGGACAAAGAGTTTGTTGGTTATTTAACTATTTTATTTAAATATTATCTAATTATTTATTTATATTTTATAATAATGAGATAGTGTTATAAAATTAATCATAATTTATTAGAAGACAAAGCAATTCTATAATCGTCGAAGTCTCCATTGAACTTTCTGAGTCTTTTCTCTTTAATATACCAAATTTAATCACAAACTGTACTAATAAGATGTTGATCGTGGGAAACTATAAGAACTCCTCCTTGATAATTATTAAGAGCGATAATTAATGCATTAACAGCATCAATATCCAAGTGATTTGTAGGTTCATCCAATACTAAAATATGAGGATTGTTCCAAACAGCCAATGCAAATGCGACTCTACTTTTTTGACCTCCTGATAATAAATAACTGGGTCTGAGAGCCATATTTCCTGTGATTCCAAACGATCCTATGAAATTAATTTTTATACTATAGCGGCTAAGCTTTAGTTAGTTTTAAATAAAGTAAAATTTTACCTAAGTGAGATCTATAAGTTTCTTATGAAGATCCAGGGAACTATTTGACCATTTGTTCTAAAGGAGACATTACCAAATCTAAGGTATCAATGTGATGTTGTGTGAACATAGATACTCTTAATCTTCCATTTCTGTATTGGTTTCCAGTGTTTAATTCCAAACTGTTTCCCATTAATAGTTTAAGTAAAGTAGATTTACCGACTCCATTGGCTCCGACAATAGCAATTCTTGACTCACAGTCGATAGCAAAATTAATATTTTTCAAAATTTCATTTTGAGCATTATACCCAAAGTTACCTTCTTCAATTTTAAGTAGAGGAGGTCTAAATAAATAAATAAATAAATAAATAAATAAATAAATAAATAAATAAATAAATAAAAGAGTTAATTAATGAATTACCTGAGTTTTTCAGGAGTGGGGAAAATGAAAACACAAGAGGGATCTTCTACAATTTCGTCGACAAGTTCCATTTTGTTCATAGCTTTGATTCTAGATTGTACTAAACTAGCTCTTTTTGCATTACATCTGAATTTGTCAATGAATGATTGCATGTGAGCCATTTTACTTTATTGAGCATCTCTCTTTTGGTCCAACATTTTCTTTCTTTCGGATCTGGTTTTTTCAAAGTTGTCATAATTTCCCTTATAATAAGTGAGTTTACATTCATGGAAATGAATAATTTCATCACAAACGACATTCAAAAATTCTCTGGCGTGCGAAACGATAACTACAGTCATGGTACAGTTAATAATATAGTCTTCAAGCCACATAACGGCGTCTAAATCCAAGTGATTTGTAGGCTCATCCAATAATAGAATATCTGTATTTTTTTAAAGAAAAATAGAATTAATTACTGCAGGTTTATTGTATTTTTATTACCGGGTTTTACAAACAAAGCTCTAGCTAAGGCTACTCTCATTCTCCAACCTCCGGAAAGACTTTTGGTGGGGGTTCTCATCATTTCATTGGAAAATCCTAAACCTCCCAAAATTATGGAGGCTCTTGATTCGGCTGTGTTGGCATCAATTTAATCCAATCTTTAGTAAATACTTTCTAATTGAGTAGCAGCATCTCCATCCTCTTTTTGATTTATTAATTTTTATTCTCTTTCGAGCAACTCAGTCCTTTCAATATCTGTTTCTAATACATATTCTATGGGGGTCTTTTGTATTCCAGAAATTTCTTGCTCAACCAGCAAAATTTGCAAGTGCTTGGGAGCTTTCTCAAATTCTCCTCTGGCTAAAGCGTTCATAAAGCAAGTTTTACCGATACCATTTCTTCCGATCTAATAATTGTAAAATTTCATTAAAAAATTAAAATACCTCAATAAAAAAAATTAATTCTTACCAAACCATATTTTCTACCGTAAGCCAATTTAACATTGGTCATGTCTAATAATGCCCTTCCTCCAATAATAACGGAAATTTGATCTAACAACAAATCTAAAGATTTTCCGTCTTCATTTCTGGAGTGTCTAACTTAGATGGGGGGCAGTTTGGTTTGGTGTTTTTACATATCTTTTTTATATCTTTCGTATAAATCTTTTGCCTTATCTTAATCTTTATCTTTTTTCTTATTTCTGGCTTTTTATTCTTCCAAATTTAATTCTTCATTTGCATTAGCTTCTTTCTTTTACCCTCTGAAAGCATCATCATAACCACTATTATTTTGTTAATTTAATTATTTTTCACAAGTAATATTATTATTTATTTTTCATAATAGAAAAAAATCATCCACATTTCATACCTTGTAACTTCTCCTTCTCTTATTAATTCGATTTCTTATAGTCTAATTGCATTTTCCATTCTTTAGGCTGAGTGCTAATATTTATTTTATACTTCAATAATTTATTTTTCTTGCAACTCATTCATTATTTCTTCACATACTTTGACGGCATCTTATTTACTTACTTTCACTCCGTTTCTAACAAAATCTCCAATTAATTCAAATAATTCGAAACTTGAGGAAGGGTTTTCTTCAGTTATAATACCAGCCATATGAGTGAAGAAAAACTTAGGTAACTTAGATTTTCTAATATATATTTTAATTTTGTTGTGAATATTTTAAATATTATTTTCTCGTCATTTTTTTTTACTCTATTTTTTTCGATAAAATTTCCTCAATTTGCTTGAAGTGTTTATGTTCAATTCCTAAAACGATTTATTCTATTCTTTTTAATGAAGGATCCATTTCTAACTTTATTTATTATGGAAATTATTTATGATATATTTTTAAACTATTATATATTTATTTAATTATTTAATTTGATATGCTACTTATAAACTTTAATTTAATATTAGCAATATCATAAAAAATAAACAAAAAAAAATAAATACTACAAATAATTAATTAATAAATGCGACTAAAAAAAGCCCCTAAATTTTATATTTTGCAATAATATTCTTGCAAAAGAGGTAAAGTAATATTTTGAATTTATATTAATTATGAATATATAAAAATAGAATTATTATTTAAAGATACAATTTATTAAATTGTATATAGGTTGTTTTAACTAATTATTTTTTTGTATATTTTAACAATTATGATGACGACATTAATAATAAGAAATATATAAAATATAAATTATTTATTAATATTTTATTTTAATTAATACATCGCAATATTTATATTATATAGAAATATTAAATATTTAATAATCAATATCAAATTATTTTCACTTTTACATTGTTTTCAACACTCCATAGAATATTTTTCTTACATGTGATGATATACATTATTATTATTAGCCATTTTTAATTGACCGGCTATAGTAATTAATTATTAAATTATTAGTTTATAGAAAAGTAATTATTATTTTTATAAGAATATTTATAGTAAAAAATTCGATTTCAAACTGTTGACTCAATTACTAATGGTAATTTCATTATTTAATTTTTATTAAATTTTTATTAAATTTTTTCTTCAGAATCACAACTTTTGCTATCACTTTTTTCGCTTTTGGCGCTTGAAATTTCCATTAATTCATTTTCTTCATCTTCAATTTCAGTTCTTTTTTATTATTAAAATTAATTATTTTATTTATTATCAATTTATTTTAATTTTCACAATTTTTTATTTACTCTTTTTATAATCTGGTATAACACTTTCTGCAAACAGGTTCATATAATCCATGAGATCCAATTACTTGAATTTCTTTTTTGGATCCAACTCTTCTGGTAAAAGAAGCATGGTGTTAGCAGTGAATACAAATGGCATGTAATTGTTTAATAGATTCACTAATGGACATCAATTCGTGGATTTTTCCGAAAGGCTATAAAATTTAAGAGTAAAATTAATATATAAATATTATATTCAATTTTATTATTATTAGCTAAAATAATTAATTACAACATAAACTAGTAATAAAAAATAAATATAATTTTATAAAAAATTTACTTCTCTTTCGAAAGTTCCTGATAAAGCAGCAACTACAACGGTTTTTCCTTAGTCAGCCAACCAAGGAGCTATTTCATCAATCTAAATTTAAATATAAGGTTATAATATAAGAAAATTAAAATTTTACATTATTATCAATGAAAAATTAATTTAAAAGAGCTTATTATTCTTAAAGTTGAATAGCAATTTTTATAAAATAATTTAAATTTACATCAGAAAAGAATTATCCTTCATCAATTCCAATGACATCATATTTAAGGCACAAATCTTTAACTTCTGATAATTTTTCGCATTTGACAGCTTCAATCATATATCTTTTAAAATTTTTTATAATTATTAAACTTGTAATCAAAAATTAAGTCAAAAAATGGTTCGTTTAAATTGTATTTTTATTTTATTAGAAGTTTTGGAAACAAAAGAATTGTTAGAAAAATCAACTATGTCAACAATAATGCAAATATATGAAGGTTTATTACTTGTCATGAGTGGAAACAGCTTCTTGTGTAGTATATCTGTTGTCAGCTTTATAGTTTATGAATACAAAACTTTTTTTTGCGTATTAAAGTCTTCTTACGGTTTTTATAAGTTCGCTACTTTTTCCAGCAAACATGGGTCCAACAATGAGGTGGAGAGATCCAGAATTGCAGTTGTGAAAGTATTCCATTTTTAATTAATTTGATATTATTAGTAGTTTGAATTGAGAAAAAATAAGATTTTTATTTTTATTGTGTCTTCTATTCGATTTTGAACTAGAGTTTTTTTATTAAATACTAAATTTAATTATTTATTAATTAATGATTTTTTATGGTGAACCTTTATTTCAATATTTGAATATAAATACTCTAATGAGCTCGTTTAATCAAATTAAAAGATATTTACAAATAAGAGAAATTGGCGGATTTTGTTCCAACCACTCTTTCTCTATCTCAATTGTTTTCTACGCAAACTTAACTTATATGCATTAATATCATTCTTCTTCAATAAAAAAGAGGTCCCCCTCCTAAATAATAAAAGTATTGTAAAATACTTAAGGATTAGAATTTAAAATTTAATTTCGTTAAGACCCACTTCATATATTCTATATAAATTTTAGAAATTTTTTGCATATATTTAAAATTTGAGATAGATTTACCATATATTCTAAAAATCGTTAAAAATTTATGTAGATATCAATTACTAATAGAAAAATACTAATTCATTCTAAAATAATCCTACTTTAATTTTATTTGGCGGGTCAAAAATTAAAATACGCGCCTATAAAAAAATAGAAATTTAAATGTTAATCAAACAAAATTTCACGAAATAAAACCCCTCCTACTTATTTATTTGAATTTTTATTTAATATAAAAATAAGCAAACTTAAAAATCATAATTTAAAACGTATTCTTTTTCTATACAATAAATCTTTAAATTTTATTAATTTCTTATAAATTTAGAACTATTATACTATCACATATTAATTAAACTTTAGTTTCAAAGTCAGCTTTACCATTTCTAATATGTTATATTTTTAAAAAGTGGGGAGGGGGGGTGGCAGAATTAATAGCATATCAGTTCACCAAATAAATAAGATCTTCTAACAGTGTACACATAAAATAAACTTCCATAAATATAATAAAAATCATACAATCTATTTATAATTTACTAGCATAATGCTCTGAAAGAAAAATATATTTTTGAATTTAACTATACTTATATACAACATATGAATTATGAAAACATAATTATATAGCTAGCTAAAGATATTTAAATTTTTTGACAGTTTTTACTATTACATATTTAGCATATACTTAAATATGACGCATTAAGATTAATACTAATTGTTTTATATGTTTTATACTCGATTATCTTCAATAATGCTAAATGTGCACCAATGGTTCTATAAACTGCCATATATTTAAAATTTTGAATTTCATTCAAATATGTTTAAAAAATCAAATTCTATTTTTTATAATTTTATATAATAATTTGCAAATTTATAATTATAAAATATTTCAATCGAATAGTTAATTAAAAAAAATAAATTTTTAAATATAATTGGCAACTTTATTTAATAAAATCGTTACTGAGTTAAGATATTATTTCCATAAACGATTTGTAGTTTTGATTCAATACTGTAAAGAAATGAAATTAGAAAATATTAATTAAATTTTTTTTTAACTGCCAATTTTATATAGTTTGGTTTATGATATACTATTTTATTGAAGTTAAATTTTGTTATTTATATAAAAATTATTCAATTATTTAATCACTTTAGTGGTTCCATAACTTAACTTCCTCTAGGAATTAATTTTGTTAATAATTTCATATTTATAAATTACTTGCAAAGTTGCATAGAGTTATTTCTTGACCCTTTCACAGATATCACGAAACATTATTCCAAAGGATTATTAACTGCACATTTTCCTTTTAATTCAGGTATTTCTACTTCGATAAAAGAAATCAGTTCTTAATTATTTTAAAATAACATCTTTTATTCAATTTGAACATAAATATCATGAGGAGAATTGATATTTTTAAAAGTTTCTTCCAAAGTATTCAAATCCAAATCAATAGAAGCAATTTGAGACTTGGTGATTTAGGGGTTTTCTTCTTTTAATGGTTAAACAGGATTTTTAATAGTTTCTTGCACCTATTGTTATTAATACTGCACGTTTACTTATCCTGCAATATAAAATCCGTCAGAACCCACTTAGTTTTAAACCTTTGTTTATTTTTAATCTCTTTTTTTATAACTATCAAATAAATTCTTATAAAATAAGGTAGGAGCTTTATTAGAGTAAGAACCTGTTTAAAATTCAGTTGACAAGTTTTTCGTGTATCCTTATAAATTGGATACATAAACGGCCGTTTAGTACCAATCCCACTCATATTAGTTCAGATCTAAATCCTCACTTTATTCTTCGGAAATGATGCCCACATAAATCCAAAAATCAATATAGTCTGACACGTTTTTAATTTTATTTTTTTTCCTTTTAGAAATTGAATGCTTCATTTTCTGAAATGAAACTATAACGATCATGAATCGATTACAAATATTATTCTGATCCTATCATCAGTTACGACTTTATGTTAAACATAAGCAAATCATTTCCGACTCTTGAGTTTTCAAAGGCGAAGTCTATGATTTTTTATCTGCTTAAAGAAGATTTCAATTTATTCTTAGCTTCTCTAGCTATCCACATTATTTGCCTTCCAAAGTATTCTCTATAAATTACAGGAATACTGGTAGAGAGATCAAAATCTGAATGTCCAATCCACACTAGGAATTCTCCGATGTCAGGAATATTTTTTTGGATCTATTTTCATCTCCTTTCAGCGAATCTGCGACCTTTTTATTAATTTTTATTTCATTTATGGGAATTCTTTCAATAAGCGGCGTAATAAGGTTTAAAGTTGGCAATAAACTTCTATGTGAGAAATAGACTGCGACCCCTATTCTTTAAAGGTATTTACAGTTAGTTTATTTAAAATCAAAGGGAAAATTGTTAATATATCATTTTCTGTCGATTTGCCATTATACTACGTAGAAAAATTTGTTATATTTTCCAGTTAATTATATAAAATTTTTTTGGATCTTTCAAAGTGTTCTTCATTTAAGTAAAGAGGTATCCAGCAATTATACTATTAACCAAATGCTGTTTTTAACAATCCAGTATTTTTTTTTTTTAATCCAAATATCCACCATAAGAAAGTATTTCACTGAAAACAGAAATATTAAGTTTCCCAAATTTGTCACTAGCAACATAAATAGGATATCCTAATATGATATCATCTTTATCAGCCAAACACTCTCTAGTCAAATAACATGTAATTCTTTCCCTAACATCATCAGGAATTTCTTTTCCATTTTACTTTTGTTCATTTGAAATCTGATTTTATTAGGGAATTGTTCCATCAGAAAGTGGAGGGAAAGGTTCCTTTACAGTATGTTTCATTTTTTTCCCATTTACCTCTACAAAAGCTTCATATTTATTTAGCTTTTCCCATATTTATTTTACATAGTCATTTTTTGGAACCCAATAATCTGGATCACTTAGGAAAATCTAAATTTGCATGAATAAGGTCTTAAGAGTATAAGCTGGACTCCATCTGTATTTGAATTATGATTTATGATTTGTTAATTTATGAAGTTATAATAAAGTTTTACCCAGTTCCCTTCTGTTCTTGATTAAAATAAACGGTATCGAGAATATCTATACAGTAACCAGAAGCCCCTTCAACTAAATGTTTGGGTAATTAAGCATTAGTTCCATAAAAAGGAAATATGTGGCCGTGAAAACTATAATCATAAGGTTAATTTTTTCCAATTATCATTACAGGTGATTGAGTAGGAAAATTATCAGGAATAAAAAGATAATGATGCACAACCATTCCATCGTATTTACCTGCCATAATTTAGATATTTACAGCAATTATCTAAGGATTAGATTAATCAGGAATACAAAACCCAATTCCTTTAACAGGATGCTATTCCAATTCTTTAAGATCTTTAAAAAGTCTTCTTATACAAAGATTTTATTATTATTTTAATTGCATTTATTTATTTTTATTTTATTATTTATTAAATTTATTACTTACATTTTATTTAAGAAATAATTGCTGATAAATTAAAAAAATTAAAAATATGATAAAATATAATCAGATTTTTCCAGCGTAGACACATAAAATAATATAAATGCGTCTATAAGTTAATTTATGTTTCATAAATAAGTTGTAAAAATTAAACCTCATAAAGATATATTTAATTTAATACAAACGGTTATTAAAACTAGATATCATAAAGTAAGATACAAGCAAAAATTTTGAAAAATCTATTCTTGATTATTAATTTTGATACATTATTTTATTTTAAAATTAGTAGAATATATTGTAAGGGGGAAAATACATTTTTAATTACTAAAGAATTATTATTAAAATTTTGTCTAGTTAAAATACAAATTAAAAATAAGATAATTAATATATAATATAAAACTAAAAATAGCCTTAATAAATAATTAAAACAATAATCATTTTAAAAATCAATTTTATTAACTATTTAAATTTTCCTTTTCTAATTATATATTATCAAAATAATAATTTGCATTATCTTACTCCATATCTATATTTTCTTCTTTTTTAAGATTACTATTATCAATATTACCATCTTTGGCTTCATTTTTTTCAGTAGAATTAATCTCCTTTTCTTTTAAATCTTCTTATTTAGTATAACTTGAGTTTTCTTATTCATTATTTTCTTATTAATCATTTTATTGAGTCGTTTATTATAAAGAAGGATCAACATTATTATCTACCAGTTATTCTTATTAAATCTAATTTGTTTATTATTCTTAAGATCTAGTTTTCGATAAATTTTATTACCCATCCTAAGATAAAATTTAATTTTCACTGATTTCATCTTTTGTTTATTGTAATATATCTATTTCTTAATTATCTTAAACTCTATTACTTTCATTTGTATATTTTATATTTTATGTTCCGTTTTCCTCAAATTAATTAATATTTTACTAATCTATCAGACTGTTATTATTTTATTAAATTTATTCCTCATTTTAAATATAATTTTTTTTGTATCTTCACTTAAATTATTAGAATATTAATCATACTTAATTTAAATATCTCCACAAGAAATATCAAATTCTTTCTCTGCTCCATTACTTGTTTTTTTGTCTAATTTACCTATTGAGTTTTCAATTAATTTTTCATAATTTTTCTAATAATCATCCACTATAATTTGTTCATTTTATTATTCTTAATTTAAATTATTATTTAATATTTGTATGGGAGAAGATTGTATCTAAATGTTGTTTTTAGCAGTATTATTTGTTTATATTTATGGTAATTCTTTGTTTGAATTTCTTATTGTAGTACCAACTAAATATAATTTATTGTTTCTAAGTTTCAACATCTACACTAATTTTTCAATATTATTACTGCATTCTATCCTTAAAAAGTTTTAAGCTTCATTTTCAGGCAATTCAATTACTTTTGTTTCGTTTCCAAGTACTTCATCGGCAACTATAAACATTTTTTCATCTTAATATGAAATTTCGATTTAAAATAGCTCTCCATCAATCTTTCTTTATTTTCTATACAGATATTATATTTTTTTTCTCCTATAAATATTAAACGGTGGTAATTTTAATATTAATTCTATTATTATTAATTATTTATTTTTATTACCTATCATTACCAGGATAATAACTATTTGTATATGATCTGTTTTTATGACTAAATCCATTTGTATTATTTTTCAGAGTACCAAATGTTCCACTAGAATTAATTCCGATATTATTTTAGTTTATAGAATTTAATTAAGTAAATTAGGAATTATTTTATCTTAAATGATCAAATTTTATTGAATGGTTAGTGGTAGTTGAAGGCCTTGATAAGAGTACACTTTTTCCTCTTTAAAAACTGATATCAATGTTTTTATTAATTTTACTTGACGGATTTTTAGATTAACTAATATTTTTTAAATATTTTCTATTTTTTTTATATTACTATTTAAATTAATCCCTAGAATATGTTGATTATTTAGAATCTAATCTATCTTTTAATTTTAAATTTTCCCTATAAATTTCTAGATTTTTCTGCTATTTTTGATAATTGTTATTGTTATTATAATTATTCAATTTGAATTATACATTCCGATCTTTTATAGAATTGATTTTTTATGCTAATAATACATTTTCTCTTTCAATTTCTGTGAATCTTTAATTTTATTAACAGATATTAATATTTAGATGCATACTTCAAAATAAAAGTTAATATTTTTTTAAGTATTTACCTATTTTCTTATAATTGCATTTTCTTCCTGTTATTTGTTAAGAATATAAAATTGTTTTCACTTGTATTTTTTTAAGTATGAGAAATGACTGGCCTCATATTTATTAAATTAATTCGGTGCAATTCCCTTTTCCTTTCTAATTCCTTATTGAAGCATACCATTGAAGCTACTCCATACTCCATTTGTTTTTTATGGTATTAGAATTATGTTAATTTTTATTTGTATATTAATTATAGTTTATTATGAATAATTTTTATTTTATTAATTTAGATAGTAACTGTAATAATTAATTAGATTAGTATTAAATAAAATTTTCATTAAAATTAGCTAAAAACATATTACAATTCTATATGTTTTTAATTCCTAAATAATTAAAGAAGATATAACCTATATACAATAAATAAAATATATTGAAGGTAAAAAATTTATGATATTTTCAAAAATCAATATTTTTAAGTATTTATTTTATAAAATTTTGCATAAAATAAACAATGATTATATATATTAATATTATATAATAAACTAATACCAAACATTTATTATATCATTTTTCTTATTATATATAAACTAGTAATGTGTAAATGATATATTCATTTATTTATAATAATTATTATTATATATGTTTAATACTTATTACTATAAAACTAACATAATTAAAAAATAATAAATTATTTATCATTTAATTTTTATACATATAATTTTTCTTTGTATAAAATTATTTAAATTATACTCTTTATTTTTTTAATAATTTTATTGATTTCGACTAAACTAATAATATTCTTTTTGATTATACAATAATAAATATTAATAGGTTTAACTTTTTTATGATAGTCTTTTAATTTATTCTTATATACTAAATTTGTGTGAATTTATACTACTCACATTGGAAAAATATGAATTAAATGATAGGGTCACAATAAAATAAAATTTGTACGTATGTGAAACTAAATTAATTCCTAATAATATTATTAGTAATTTTAATACTTAACTCTTGTCATATAAAAATAAATAAAAATAAAAACAAAAACCCCAAAATATAAACTCATAGATTAGTTTTTTTGATTATAATTTATGTAAAATTAAATAATTCCCTATAATTATCATCCAAACACTCTTGATGAAATCTGTCAGCTTCACCGAAACAAAGTTAAATCATATTTATACAAATCTTAGTCATCTAAAGATGAAGTTCATTAGTAATAAGAGTAGTGGGATTGGATTTGTGAGGAATGCTTATATACGAATACGTAAAAGCAAGAAGAATTAAAATATAATTTCTAAAATATTAACCAAATATAGTATGCCAATCCTTAATATTATGCTAATTCTTAAAAGCAAATACCTGATTTTTATACCCAAGGGAATATATAAAACAAAAAAATTAAATAATCATCAGAACATTAACACAACATGATTTCAGCCTCTACTATTGATGAAGAATAGGAAATAACCTCTTCATCTAGCATTTCTTCATGTTACAGCAGTCGCAGAATAATAACAAATTAAAATTTGGATAAATCTGATGATTTTATTTTCAATAGAGAAAAAGAGATTCAATCAAATGGAATAAGCGAAGAATTCCCTTAAAATTTAGAATCATATGATTCTAAAAACATCTATTAAATTATATAAACAGAAATGGAATGTATTAAAGTTACAGGATTCAAGTATGAAATTCAACTTCCTGAGAATTTTTATGAAACCACTCCAGCTGTTTTTAATTCTCTCTGCGTTTTACCTAATTAAAATATAGTAATAATGGGTTAAAATTTCCTATTAGCTTGCTAGATGAATGAATAGTATAATTTGCTCTAAAAAACCTTTATTCACGATTTCAAAAATGTGGTTTTCAGTGGTAGAACACAGCTCACATAATTTTCGACTTGTTAAGTAGGAGGGTCTTAAAGTTAAAATTTTTCTATTGTAGATTGGTAAATAATTTATTTTGCATTTCTATTCTATTTTTATTTTATTATTAGTAATTAATTTATTTCTATTAATTTTAATAGGGAAAGTTCTTCTGTTAAAACCTATAATTTCAGAAAGAAAAAATAAGTAAGTATCACTAAACCTACTTAAAATTCATGTTCCAATTGGTATATTGCTCCATACGGAAAAAAATTATAAATTTATGGTAAATTTTGTCCATAATAATAAATTATTTTATTTTATTATAATAATGTATTTTTTTTTTAAAAAGGATCGATGGATAAAAGTGCTTATATTATAAATTGGAAGAAAAAGAAAGTAATCAAACAACTGTAAGGACATACATCTACCATATTAGGTGTTGGAAAATTAAATAATTCTTAAGTAGTGACAGCATCAAATGATAAATCTCTCAGAATATGGAGCGGTATTACAGGAAAAATGTAAAAATTATTTGGAAAATATACAATGAACAAGTCCAAAAGTTTATCATGGCAGCCATAATACGACCAAAACTAATTGAACATTGAAATAGAAGAATAGTTAGAGCAAAAGCACGATGAGTACAGCGCAGTTGACAAAATAAATGACTAATATCTAGCAGCGGCCACATGGACGAATAAAGTCTTTGTATATGATTACAAAAATTTTAAAGAAGTTGCAGTTCTATAACATCCAGAAATGAGAAATAACTGGAGTGTGAGATGTATTTTCCAAAAATTTTTACTCGTTTCTGGATTTTCAGACAATATATTTGTGTGGAATTGGCAAACTAAATAACTTGTAGCCCGCTTTAAAAGCTAAATTCCTTGTCTTAGAGAAATTCGGGTTGCTAAATAAACTGAAAATGAAGCTATTATTGTAGGTATTAGTTAAAAGTGCTAATTTTGTGTGTGGAAATTTTAAAAATAATGATAATTTATAAATATTTATATTTTTAAACAATATTAACTAATTTTATTTATAATTTTATACAAATATATACAATTAAAAATGAATAGTCAAATAAAAACACTTGTACATTAAATAATAAATAATCATTTTTTATTTTAATATTAAAAAAAAAGGATATGCTTATTTTTCTTATAATACTATTAATTAATTTTGTTGATTCAAATTTTATTTAATAAATTAGCTTTAAAAAACTAATAAAATATAATAAACTAATTAATAAATTAGAATTTTGAAAGCAGGAATATACTTATTTATTCTGTTGAAGCTTGATATAATAAAATGAATTTTAAATAAAAATTATTAAGATAGATAGACTAATATTTATGGGAAGGGAAAAACCCCAAAAACAGGTTAAATGAATCTTATATGATAGATTTTAAAAGTCTATTTATTATAAGAACAATCTTAGGAATATTTACAACACTAATAGCTATTTTAGGATTGGTATTTCTTCCAAATATGATCACAATTCTTAAATATTTAACTTTATGGGGTGCAAGTGGGGTATTTCTATACTTTGTTATAATTCTTATAGAAAATATCTAGTTTATGAAGTTTAAAAAGAGATTAAATGAAAATATCGGCAGCCAAATTAATTTTTACTAAACTTCTTATGACATCAGATACATATATAAAAATAACAGATTGATAAGTTCAAGTTTGTGGAAATTTTGTCACATATTATTCGAAATTACATATTCATTATAAATTGGAATAACATTTTTATTCTGGGTTGTGATATTTCCAGATACTTAAGTTAACGAAAAAGTTATGGTATAATATTAAAATATATTTTAAATGTATATATAATAATATACTCAAAATAACCATAAAAACTTATAATTTTTTAGAAAAA
The DNA here is from genome assembly GCA_037039885.1 of Miamiensis avidus. Taxonomy (NCBI): domain Eukaryota; phylum Ciliophora; class Oligohymenophorea; order Philasterida; family Glauconematidae; genus Miamiensis; species Miamiensis avidus. The sequence goes on along the minus strand of JAWVGU010000184.1, from coordinate 400,532 downwards.
TAATTACACATTAATTGCTTCCATATTGTTTCATGGCGGTCTTTGCATTATAATAAATATAGAGTTCCTATTTAACAGCATTCAATTTTACACAAGGCATCTACTTATAATTGCAGTTTTAGGAATTCTCTATGCAGCAACCAATATATACTTTACATTAAGTGATAAACCAATTTACCCAATGATTACCTACAGGAATGCAATTTCATTCTTAATTTTATTTTTAGCTTTCTGTATAATGGTAGCTACATTCTTTCTTGGCTAAATAATATGGAGAAGAGGAAAGTTACCTCAGATTTAAAAACATGAATTATAAGAATATCAATATTAAACCTCATTAATTAAATAATAAAGCAAATCTTGCTATTCATAATGATTTCAATAATTTACAATTTATTTAATTTTTATATAATTCAATAGTATAAATTTATATTAGTTATTTAATAAAATATATAAATAATATTTTTATTTTTCACTGTTAAAGTTAAGCATTTAAATCTCTATAACGACTTGCTATACGTTTTTAATTTTAAATTTAAGAAGTATTCAATGCTTGCATTAGTATTTTTTATTTTTTTAACCTTTCTAAAGCATTTTAGTTTGCTTTCATACACAGAGAGTTTTACTAACTTCGAACCGAATTTTCTCCTATAGATCCTAGAAATGATCTATTTACATTAGGAGAAACGAGTCGAGTTTTATTATATCTATTTACAGTTGGAGTTAAATATCTTTAAAATGGTTTTTATATTTTTTCTTTATTTGATTAAAATTTGCTTTATATTTATTGAAGAGTTTATTCTGATAAATATTCATCCAAAGAATTAAGACTTTATTTTTTTTAGTTGGAGTATTTGTATTGTTATCATCTATATATTGTATTTAACTGCCAAGTCTCTATATTTAAGTTGACTATTAGTTTTAAGTTTATTCAGGAGATGCCGACTATTTTTATAATACTTCTTGCTAAGTAGATATAAATGAATTAAAGGTGTTTTGGTTTTTTTAAGAAGAGGGGACATGATTATCGATTCCTATATTTAGCTTAGACACTCGCTATTTTACCCTCTAAGATATTTACTTAAAATTCTTTTGGTATATGTTTCTTCTGAAGATAATATGGAAGAAGATTTATATTTCTAATAGAACTAGTGCCCATTTCCTTTTTTTTTTAATAGATATTTATCTCTTCTTCCAGGTAATTAGATAGATTTCCTTAGGAAGGCTTTTATTTTTCGTCACTTTTTATTTTCATTTACAAAGTTTTTTCTTTATTTTTTATTGAATCTATTCTACTTTTAAATCTTTCATTAATTCGGGGTTGAAACTCATTATTATCCTTTAGAAAATTTATTTTTTGAAATAATATTCTAAAATTAATTGTTATTTTTACTTTCTGCAATATATATGAAATAAATTCATTATTTTTCGTATAATTTTTTAGAGGAGAGCTTTTATTGGATAACTACAATTATTTAAATGCTTAATTATCTTGCTATTACATTTAAATTATATCTTATTCCTATGCTAATTTTTATGAGATTTAATTTTACAGCAATTGTTATATAAAGCTATATTTTTTTATTCAGAATTGCTTTGTTTATAATTATTTTATATAGGATATTAAAATTTAGTAGTATTATCTATACGTAAAGGAAAATTATCTAATTGGAAATTTTCTTAATTGTTATTTTATTTTGAAAAAGTTTTGGATCTAATTGCTCTTGAAGACAACTATTTCTTATTTGAAGTTAATTGAGTTGGGGATTTGCTAATATTTGTATTTTTTACATATTAATTTATAATGTTGTTGTTTATATTATTATTGTTATTAGCATTAGGGTTCTTATTTAAAGCATTTCCTTGTTGCTATTATAAAGATTTATTAAGATCAAATTCAAATCCTAAATCTTAAGATATTAATTTTAACATTTGATTCATAGTTTCATTATCTTTTTAGATAATGTCGACCTCACAATTTTTTCTTTCTTATTCCATATCCCAAATTTTATTGAATTACTTCCCATTATGGTATTTATTGTATTTCATTTTAAACTTCTAAGCAAAAAAAAGAGGAGAAAATTTTTTTAATAAAATTAAAATTGACAAAATCAATGTTATAATTATTTACACTCATCTTTATTATAAATAATCTACAAAATAATGATGAGCATATTACAGTATGAGTCCTAGGTTTGTTTTATACTACATCAATAAACCCAAAAACACTATTTTCATCTATAATAGATAATTTTAGGTCTTTGTTGTACCGAGGAATGAAACTTTCTGTAAAATTTTAAATTCCTTTCAAAGTTTCTTTCAGTTCCTTTCTCTTATCTTCTATTACTTATTCGCAAGAACCCTTAACTAAAATATAAAACTGATCTTATATATCTCCTTATTTATATATTACACCCCCTTTATAATAAATTTTGTCTTCAAAATGAATTGATAGCTATTTGAGATCAAGTTCTGGAATTTATTCAAATAATTTAATATTTTTTAATATATTGGCTCTTTCCTCTGATTGAACTTAAATGTCAAGCAAATTTTTATTATTTAAATACAGTTACTTAAACTTTTTTTCTTCATCTAATAATTTTTCTCGCTCTCTTATTATTTTTTATAGTAGTTCTTACCTTAGAGTTATATAAGTATTTAAAGGATAATCGTTGTGGAAATAAAGTTATAACTTTTAATTATTATAGCACTAAATTAAACATTATTAATTTGTTAATATATATTTTTGTGAATAAATTATAATTTTGCATATCATTTTTATTACATTAAGAAAATTTAATTCTTGACCCATTTTATATGTTTTAATAGCTTTTTCTTATACATCTACTAATTCTTAAGATTCATGGGCGCTGGCTTATCCTCTCAAAACGACAAAGAGTTTATTGCTTAAATCATTTTTGAATAAAAAAGTTCCACTTTTAGGAAAACATTCTAAACTTAATATTTTAGAAATATTTTCTAGTATATTATTTCCATACTTATTTCCTAAATCCTTAAAAAATTCAAACTAATAGAGGGCTTACTCTAAAAAATCTAATTATTCACTTGTTCTCTGAGAATGAGAGGTTTTTAAAACTTTTTCCACAGCCTAAATTTTATTAATTAGGATAATTATTGCAATGAAAAAAAAATTATTTATTAAATTCTAATATGAGTTTATTAAATTTAAAAATATTTTATTAGATGTTTATTTTTTTTATTTAAGCTATATTTGTTAAATTATATATTTTCATTCGTCATAATTAGTAAATTATATTCTTTAAATGATCACAATAAATATTACACTAATTAATGATTCACTTAATATTGGGCCATTTATAATTCCTTTGTAATCTATAAAATCTTTATACTTTTGAGTAAGCCTTTTGTCAGTTTTAAGACTTGGCATTACCATAAGCTTTATATTAAAATTGTTTTAATGCAAATCTTATTGTATTTTCATATTTTAAGTCGAATACTCTGATTTTTATTTTGTCGAATTATATTTATAGACTTTTAATAAAAAGTCTTTTTATATTTAATATTCAATAAATAAAGTAAAGCAATTTAATTAATAATTCTATAATAATAAAATTATTATTTCAATTAAATAGCCTCTAATATTTATAAAAATAACAATATTTAAAATAATTATTTATTTATAATTTATATAATTTTATTGCCGTAAGCTTTATTGTCAAATATTATAAATATTAAAAATATAAATGATTTTTTTTTACATTAATGAAGTTAAATTTAATATTTTAAAGAAATTTTAAAAAATTTAATAATTATTTTAATTCCAATTTAATTTAATAATATTTATTATATAAATCAATAATTTAAATTAATATAATCATTTCAGTAAAAAATGTTTACATTTCAACTTAACTCATTTCAATTTTAGTTAATATTTTTTCTATTGAAATATAGTTATTATTGAGATTTAATATATTACTATAGAAAGTTTATAACAAATATTAGTAAAAATAAAAAAAAACAATACATGAAAGAGGAATATAGGTTTACGATATCAATAGTTGCATATTTCATTAATAATTTCATTATTGTGACTATAATATATTTGAATCTTGAAGAAGCTGCCTTATAAGTTACCCTGTTAAGCATTTTTTTAATAATAATCATATTTTTTATAATACTGCAAATTATTTTAGCAGTGATGTAAAAAATAAATGAAATAAAAGTAGTAAAAATAAATAAAAAAGAAAATAAACTTAATAGAATAATTGTGAAAGTAAGGTCATTTTGCTTTGTTTCTATTGATTTAGTTTTATTAACTTTTGGAATATTCGCAAACAAAAAAAGCAGTTAAATTTTACTTGGAATAATTGTATTAGAATTGAATAACATATTATCTGATTGTATTTTGAATCATTCTCCCAAAATTTAATTTGGTTTACAAATAGTTAACCCAATTATTCTTATCCTGCCATATTTAATACAATATTCATTGAATATTTAAGACATACTAATTGTATTTTGCATACTAATATAATGCAGCCTATATATTTTAAAAGTTTAAACTCCTTTTAGTAAAAATATAATGAATTTTGAACAATAAGATGGAAAACAAAAAGTTGAAAATTAAATCTAAAATGAATAAGCATAGTAATTTGATGGTTTATAATTATTTAAACATTTTTTTTAAGAATTAAAAGCTAATTTTCTAATTTTTGATGAAAATTTAGTTATCAGAGGTACTATAGTTAATAAAATATGTAATAATTATATAAAAGACTTTTTTAATATTATAGATGCGCAAAAATCTGTTTTAGAGTCAATTATGAATATGATATTAGGGGACAATATTATATAAATAGAGGGAGTGCAGTAGTTTGAAAATGATTTAGATACTTTAATTTAAGATATAATGAATACACATATAACAATATAGTCTACTGAATTTGATTAAATATATAAAAGCCTTACAAAAATTAATAATTAAAATTAAGAAATTCTAAATTAGTTTTGTCTTCAAATATAATAACAGCAAAATTACAGGTTGAGTTTTAATCAATTTTTATAAATTACTAAGCAAATATGTGCAAGTTCATAAGAAAATAACGATAAAAAGTCATTTAAGTTTAAAATATAAAATATGATGGGCTAATAAGTTGTTTATTGTTCGCTGGTGTATATAGAATATCAAAATTAATAATATTATGTTGTATTATTTATGGAAAAACTACTCACTTCTTAACTTAAAATTGATAATTTAATAAGCCAAAACAGTTCCAATACGAATATCGTGGAAAATATTCCGCTAAGAAAAGCTTCTAGATAAGATAAGGCAGAATTGGTTAGCAATAATACCAATATAGTTGAAGAAATTAACACAATGCAAACTTCCATCCCACTAGCTGGGAGCTAGTAACTATTGAGAGGGAAAATTTGTTCATCCCTAAATGAAGTTGGCTTATCTTAAGTAATAAATTATAAAACGAGTTTTTTAGCAAGTATTTCCCATGAATTAAAGACCCCATTGAATTCGGCCACTATTTTTATACATATTTTAAAAGTAAAATTTGATTAATTAAAAAACTATTGCTATTATATTTAATTAAATTATTTTGTTTCAGAGCTGCTGCGATTTCAGTGAATAAATTCATGACACCATTATATTTCCAGCTTATTGCTCTATTGAAATCCTTAATTCAGTTGTGTCAGATATAGTAGATTTAGGACAGCTAGAAATAGGAGAATACCAATTAGATATTAGCCAATTTAACATAAGTGAGCTCGTTTAATAAATTCTACTATTATTCATTCCACAGAGCATACAAAAAAAAATTGACATATCTTCCTATATAGAAGAAGATTTAAAATAAATGTTAATATATTCTGATATGCAGCGAATAAAACAAATACTAATAAATTTAATAGCTAATTCTTTTAAGTTTACTGCTCGAGGAAAAATAGTAGTATCGGTAACGAAAAGCGAAGAAAATCCTGAATAAATTGATATATCTGTAGAAGATACAGGGTGTGGGATGACATAGCAAGCTATCCAATAAATAAGTGGCTCTTTCGAGGACTTCTAAAATTATGGTCCATTCCGCTCTAATTCTAACTAAAGAGGTTTAGGTATTTGTAGTTATAATATTATAATAATTTATAAATCATAAAATCTTTCAATAAATAATAAGGAATTGGACTGGACTATTGCTAAAAAATAACAAAAAAATTGAATACAGAAGGAAAAGGAATAGAAATAAATTCAGAAATCGGAAAGGGTACTACTATAAAATTTTTTGCTTCAAATCATACTAAATCTGGAATTCATTGCTTCAAGCGGAAGGTTCAGATTTTTTCAGAACAATTTATGGAAGATTGGATTCTTTAAATATAAGATGATAATATAGTAGGTAGTAGCTAAAAATCTTCATCAGTATCGAAGGAATAGACAAATTCTATTGTAAGCAAAACAGGAAAAGAATCAAAGGCATCCTCAGGACACTATAAGGTGTAATCATAGATTAATAAATAAAGGCTATAGAAATATTAGACTAATTTATCGTCTTTCAACCACAATGGAGGTATATTTTTATTTCTATTTCATTTGATTTATATTTATAAATTTTCAAAGACTCTTAATAAGATCTTTACAATGCAGCTAAAATTAACTCTAAAAGATATTCTTTAAAAAATAAAAATGGTAATTCCCATTCTGTTCATGGGTCAGTTACAGAATTTTCTCCTGACATTTACGTTTCTAAATCAGATGTTATTAATGCTGAAAATAATTCCAATTACTTGTACAATTTATAAATTTTTTTATATTTTTAATTTTAAAATAATAGTTTTTCTCATAATTTAGAAGTATAGGAATAAAAAATTCCTAAGATTAGTTTATTTGCGAGTATAATATTGATGATTCTGAGAAACCCTCAATAGAAGAAATAAAAGTTATTAATGTATTTTAACCAAGGATGGATGAGTATGAATTTAATTAGTATGAATCATAAGCTGCCTTTAATAATTAAAATGACAACATGTCAATATAATAAAAACAAAAACACATAATAAAATCAATAAAATAACACAATACAAAGAATCTAACAAAGGGATTTACAAATTTATATTCTTTAAAAGAAAATGAATGTTCTTGCAGTAAAATATTGCTTATTGATGTATTAATACTTCTAATTTTACGTTATAATTAATATTTTTAATTTACCTTTTATCTATTAAAAAGGATGATATTTTTAATATCAATGCAGTAAGTATGATAATGTAAAGTAGATATGATAAAGTTTGTAATACAGCTTGCAATGGCAAGTTGGGATTAGATATAGTAAAATCACGCCTCGAGTAGAAATGCTAGTGTTGTAATTCTGTATTAAATTTAATAATTATGGATATAGATATGCCTATTATGAATGGATTTGAATCTGCATAAGGAATTTATGAATTATATAAGAAACATAATATAATTGATGAATTGCCAATCATTTGTTGCCATACAGCTTTTAAAAATGAAAATAAAATTCAATAGTTTTTAAGTAAAGGTATTTTTAAAGCGACTCTAAACAAACCTTTTTCGATTTAGGAAATTGATAAGCTAATATCTTAGGCTTTTCGAAAATGATATTAAAAAAATGAAAATAATTGCTATTTTATTTACTATTAAAAGTTGTTATATATTTATAATAAAGTACAAATTATAATTTTATTTAAAAATAAACAAATTATCAATATTCACTATAATTCTATGACTTCTCTTTAAGATTCCAAATCAGCATCCACTTTCTTTTCATTTTTTTATAATATCTTAAATCATCTCCATACTATTAAACTATTAACTCATTATGAGGGTTTGTATTTCCTAACCAACCTGGTTAATCTTTTAATAAATTATTCCAAATAATATCAGCCCATAAAGCTTCAGCACGACCATTCTAATAAAGTTTTAATTATTGTTAATAAAATATTATTTTATTATTTATTTTTTCAATATTATTTACGGGGTGGAACCCATCAACTGGTTCAATAGCGTCCCAACATTGACCTCCTTAGTCAATTATAATTTAAATAACTTATTTAATAGGAAAATCGTAATATTAAATATCAAAATTTTGGTATTTGGTAGTGGCAATTATATCTTTATACACTTCATTTAATTAATTGGCTCTTTCTGTGGTAGCATCTCTAATAGCAGCATCGGAATTCATCCATCCAGCACAAGGAGAAGTATGGAAACAGTTCAAATAATCGTAAAATACGGGATAAGGAATTCCAAGGGGTTGCTAAATTATGATTTCAATTTTAAAAATTATATTTTTTATAATGTTTTAATGTATTTACTTCTCTATCTTTAAGACATTCATATAAAACTCTTCCATCAGCTACCCCACTTACGACAATGTGAGATCCCGGAGGTAAAATGGTGTCTAATTTGCTCCATAATTCGGTTATTTTTGTTCTAAATTACTCAGGAGAAGTCATTGCATCAGGACTAGGACTTGATTTACAAACATCGTTTCCTATCAATTCCCAGAATACCAAAGCTGGGTGGTCATCAAATTGGTGTCTGGCAATTGCTAACATATCAGTCCATTCGTTAGTAGAGCTGGCTCCATTAACTCCCAAATTTTAATAATCATTTCTTTATTATAAATTAAAAAAAATAAAAAATACTTTTGAAGTAAATTTTTTTTGATAAACATACCTGTTACATCTATTTCTTTCATATAATTTTTATAGATACTTGAGACTGCAGGAGAATCAACATATCCAGTTCCTGCAGATTCCTGAGGAATATCAAATTCATTCATCAATCTAGGTAAAAAGTCAGAAAAAGTTCCTGATTGCCATTCACTTACATTGAACCTATTATTAAAAGATACAAATTTAATTATGATTGAATAGTAAAAATTTCTTTAAATACCATTAGTGAGGTAAACTGAAATGGGCACCAGCTGAGTCTCCAACTAAGATAGTTCCTAATTACCCACTGTTATCACAGTACAAATTCTTATAGGGAATTCCGGAGTCTGGATTGGATCCAGTGATTTTATTGCAATTATAATCAGTTCCTTTTTTACCTGAAGAAGTTTTTCTTCCTGGGTAAATTTTATTGTTATATTTACTACAATCTTCTCCTCTCCTAAAAATATAAAAAATTAAAAATACTTTTTAAATTTTCAAAATATTCCTACCAGTTGTATCCCCTCAAAGTTGGGTGGTCACTGAATCTGTCTCCATCATAGTCGAAAACTGGTAAATGTTAGTCTGTGAATTTTTTAATTAAATCATGGATCCAGTCATCTAAAAGAATTTTTCAACAATTTAAACAAATATTTTTATATTAAGTAATAAATAATAATTCTTACTGGGAACAATTTTTTGTAACAATGATCCATGGACGGTTATGGGTTATTATTTTAAATTTCTTTCATTTTTTGAATTCTCTTTTTCATTAGGGTGCAATTTGCATTAGGTCCATCCATCACACAAACCGAGTTTATCACATAAAACATCAGAGTTTTCTTTGTTTTCCAGGCTATCAATCAACTAAGGCCCGATTACCTTTTTTATTATTTTAAAATATTATAAAAATATATTTTAATTAGAATATTGTTATTACATCAATTATATCTTCACAACTTCTTTATAATTTCCCCTTGAATAATCTGCAAATTATTTTGTCTCCTATCCATTCAGCTATATTTACATCGTGGATTTCAATATAGTTACTCAATAGAGTGCCTAGAAATCCACAAGCGATACAATTTGTGGCTCCTTTAGGTCTTCCAACTTGTAATTTAGCTTCAAATATAGCTTCTTCAGCATTTTCAATTATATCTTATAATCCATTTCCACTCAAGTCATAAGGTAAGCAGAATTCACTTTAGAAGTTTGTAATACTTTTAATAATAGAGAAATTAGAAACAACATCATTTTCTAATAAATCTTCTAAAACAGCTAAGGTTTGTTAGCAATCTTTAGCATCTTTAAAAGGGATTTCGATATCCTAATAGTAAATATTAAAATATAAGTTTTTTTTAAATATTTAATTTTATTTTTTCTCCTTTTATTTTGTAAAATTAATTCTAATATTGATTATTCATTAAAGTAAAAATAAAATTTAAGCAATTTATAATACTAAATATTGATATTTATATTATAAAATAAATCATTACTTCATCCATAACAGGGCATTCTTATTCTACTTAGGGCAAGTATTATTGTAGGAGGAGACCTTCTACTATGGCTTTGGAGTATTCCTACTAATGATAAGCATTGAAAACTATATTTGCTTATTTTTCAAAAGCTTCTAAAACAATCTGACATCTTTTAGGAGCCTAAGCTTGGCTTAAAACTAAAACTGATAATAAGGATAATATTTGTAATATTTTCATCTTCTTTTGTTTTTATTTTAAATTTTTTTTTTTTTTTTTTTTGATTTTGATTTTATTTCTTCAAAATGTCAACTAATTAATGTTCTTATAGCATGGGCTCATTATATATTTCTAAATAATAGCTCGTAATAAAATAAGAATTTTAAATTACTGTGTATATAAATGCGCTTCTTTTAGTCTAATAATTAATATTGAATTTAACTTTATATAATATGTTTTAGAATTAACTTATATATCATGATTATACGACATATATTTGGGACTCTAATAAAAAATACGAATTAATACTAAAGAAGAATATTGTATTGTATTTTCCTTTATTTAATATACCATCAAAATATAATTTATTTATAAAATTAGATTTTCATAAATGTATGGATTAATCTAATTATATAAAAATTATTTATATATATTTGAAATATTATCGAAATCTATTATACATAAAATTATATTTTTTATATTAAATTATATTTTAAAATTCTAAATTAAATATTATTTACAGCATTATTCATAACGTGATATCAAGATTTTTAGGAGCTTATTACCTTTATTGATTTAATTATATCTAACTTTGATCTTGTATTTATAACGTAAAATCCAGATCTTACGGAGGTTAGTATTAAGTATTATCTAATTATTTATTATTTGCATGGATTAAATTAATATCTCTGTTTTAAATTTTTAACGATTTTAGTTTAAAAGTAATTCCTAATTTAAAATTTCTTGTTTATTATTTTTTTAAAATTTTTGTTTGTTTTTTATTTTCTTATAACAATTAGTGTAAATCTCATGCAAAGCATCAAACATAAGTATGCAAATTTCTACAAAAAGAATTAACGAACAAAATACAATGATTACAATTGCTATTTAGAGTCTAGACTCTTTGCTGGTTTCCATTAAATTTAATCCAAAGCTTGATAAATAAATGATCATAAAAAATACCTCATTACATATATCTCTTATAGTATATCTCTTATTTTTGTAAGGTTTGAAACGAATAAGATAAATTATGGAAAGAATATTTAATATTATGAAAATAATTTGATTTGAAATAGGGTAATCATTCAATACTGTTAATGTAAACCCAAATATTAATTTTTTTATGCAAATTATTCCAAAATAACCGGCTTAATATGCACTGTCAACATTGTATTCTTCGAATATTATTCTATATTATTTCTCAAAGTTTTTTTTTATAATAGAAGTTTGTTTTTCTTTTCTTTATGAGTCTTTTAAATTATATTTTCTAAAGAACTGATTTCTTAGTTTAAAGAAACTGCTTATTTTGCTATCAATCTAATTTAAAATGGAACAGTCACTTCTAATAGTATTATTACGTAGCATACAAACATGGAACCTAATTAAATAGCATTTTCAATTGCACCATTTCTTAGCTATAACATAGCAAAAATTGAGGTACAAAGATATGATCCGAGTATACCAGCATAAAGAATATTGTATTCAAAAGCTTATATTATAATATTTAAAACCTTTTTAATTATATTTTGTTATTATGGATCATAATCTTCACTTTTCGTTTTTGTAAAAGCTGAAAATCTTGATAATAATTTATTATTAAAAAAACTTCGTTGTCCTAAAGTATTTTTGCTTTAGTTTGGAGAGTTTTTCTTAATACTATTCCTTTACGATAGTTGTATACTTTAATCTAAACTGTTGAAACTAAATATTGTGATATCTGAATTATTAGAGTTAGATTCTGATTTATTAGATGAATTTTTTCTTGCAGGATCATCGGTCGAAAATTCTTTATACTTGATAAATTTCGCTATTCCATAAATTGTTACTAAAGCCAAACTAATAAGAATATACTAACTTGCATTTCTAAAAAAAAATGAATCAACATAATTATTTTTAAATCCTTTCGGGGATTCCATGACGTTCTATCCATGTGGAATTATGTTGGGGATAAAATTGAAATCAAAAATACCAAAAATTTCAAAATATTGGGCAACAATTCTTGGATATTCAATTTGAATATATAAAATATATCTTTAAAAATTAAAAATATTAAATTGAATTATTCCCATTAATAATCAATTTTTATTTACTTAATCTATTGAAGAGTATCTAGAAATTATATTATAAGAGCTGGATGTAAAAAAAAATTCCACTGAAAATAACTGACCCCATGCCGACCAAAGCTGCATTTTTTATAGAACTTTGCAATTATTTTTCATTTAGAAATTTAGAATCAGGTTCACATAAGTGACTATCGGATTTACTTTACTTAAAAAATTCAGAACAAATACATATACCTTTATCCAAAACCCAATTTTTTTAATATCACATGAGGAGCATTATCTATTGATTGATAATATAAAATTATTTAAAAAATAATGTATATATAATTTACATTATATTAAAAAATGTTACCTTGTTTAGTTGTTGCAGGTCAAACACATTTTGTGTACAACATCCAAATCATTTATTAAACATTGCTAATTTGATACGCATATTTTGTTTTCTTTACCTTAACTTAAAAATAAACCTGGCGCACAGCTAGTACAAGAGAAAGGACTTGGGCCACAGGTTAAGCATTTTGCTTTTTCATCACAAGTCCTGCAACCATCTATGAAATAAATTTGTAATGTGTTTAAACATTTATTCATTCTCATTATAAAATTTATATCTTTTACATTAATTAGAACATATTTCACTGTTCTAGTTATCTGAGCAAAGAGGAATTCTAATAAAGGATATATTAAATTTTAAAAAAGTTTAAATATCCTTAACAATATTATTAATATACATGAAATTAGGGGTACTTTTGCACTTTAAACATTATTTTTCATTGCATTCATCTAATTAAAATAAGAATTTCAATAATAATTTATTAAAATTATAAAAAAATAGTACCACAATATTCTCCATATAATTTTGTACAACTTATACATTAGTTTTCTTATTAAAAATGACCAGTAGAACATTAATCACATAGAGGAGGATTAGTTCTTTCTTATATACATTCATCGCATGAGTTTTCATCTTAACAAATTAAACATCCTTTCCTACATTCTGTATTTTAATCAAATTAAGAATATATTGAATTTGATTAATTTATATTTTTATTACAAGCATACACAATTTTTTAAGAATAAGGAAATTATGACACAAAACTAATGAACATCGAATTAAAATCAATACTTTATCCTCTTTTAATTGAAAATACATGGCTGTGTAAATTTTTATAAATTTTAATATCTTCATTGATTAAAGAAAATTATGAATCTAATTCACACTTATCAGCTTTTAATCTGTGATATTATAATTTGTATTTTTCAAATAAAGCCTTTATTTTGTAATAGGAAATAAAACATAAAATATAAATTAAATTATAATATAAATTAAAAATATAATATAATTACAATAAATGCATCCCCATTCCATGACTATATAGTTATATAATGTGCTTATGGAATTTGATGCTAACACTTGAAAGATAAATCATTGCTAAACTATTAAACAAATGACGAATTTGGCTCCCACCAAGATAAATAGAATCCTTTATTTGGAATACTAACTGCTATTTTTGAATTTATTATAAAATTAGAAGAACTCTAAATTACGCCTACCTTTTATTCTATTTCTTCTTTAATAAATTATAAAAAAGTCAATAAACTAAATATATTTATATAAAATTGCCAGTACTTTCTTTTTCAAATCTTTTAAAAGTTATACGACTTTGTCTATTTTCTTTCATAGGGTTTTCAGGAAACTCAGTTAGAGCTAGAATTATTTAATCATTACTTAATATTCCTGCACTAATTCCATTAACAACAAATATGGGAGAAGTTGTATATGAAAATGAATAAATAGATTTGCATTCTATGGGATATTTCAGATTTAAATAATTTTACTTGCTTATATCAATAACATTCATTTTTACTTTTTAAATAATAAAATATATAGCTTTATATTTTAGAGATATTATATTTAGTAAAATACCTTGGTTCCCACTATTATTTTAGAAAATAATATAATAATAAATCAATTATTCTTTTGGGAAAAATATAATATCTGGTTTGTATAGAATATAATTTTCGTCGAAGGCTAAATCAATTATTTCACTTTATATGAGTCCACTTACTTATTATTGTTATAAAAAAATATTTAAACTTTTTCTATTTAAAAAAATATTTATTTTACAGTCAGAACTGACATTTTAAAAGTGAATTCCTCTAATAGTGTTAACAGGTATTTCCATTCCATCAAATACTACTGTTTATTATTTATTTTGAATTGAAAATATGAGAAAAAAACTATCTTTTCCTGTCTAACATAACCTCAAGTTACGAATACCACTTTCTTATATTTCTTATAATAATATATAGGAATCTCCAATCGGTTAATCTATATATTAAAGCAATGTTATAAATCAGAAAAAAAATTCAACAAGTGCTGAGTGATTACCATTTTTAGTGAATTAAATGGCTGGTATGTATTTTTAATAAACATTTTGATAAAAAGCAGACACTACAATATCATCAACATTTAAACTTACTATATCATTGCTATATTCATTCATAGAAATTGTAATATTTTGGAGATTAATCATAAATAAATCTGTAGCTCTGTAAGGTATAAATTCTTTCAATTGACAAAAAACTATATTTGTCTATATTATTAATAAGAATAATACATACTAAAATAAATATCTCTAATATTTATTGTGGAATTTGAAACCTTAAAAAAAATTAATTTATTAAAAGCAAATTCAGTATTGTTAATATTTATTTACTAACAAAAGAATTATATAAATAAAATAAAATAATATATTGATAAATGATTTTATTATTTACTAAATGAATTGGAATAAAATTTTTTTCCAAGTTGTCTGCCCTCGATGAGATTCTTGAATTTATTTCAATATTTTTGTAATTCTAACATATAATAAATAGTATTTAGCTAATTACATACTGATAATTTTTAAATTTAAAAGTTCTAATATTGCATAATTTTATATAAGTTTTTTTTATTAGTTTACTTTTGTAAAAATGTCACTAGTGGAATAAATTATCATAAAAGAGAAGTAAAATTAAAAATATTAATATATTTTTTAAGTATGTGTATTAGTTTGTTTATTGTGATGTATAGAATTATGATTTGTATTTGTGTATTTATTTTTTAATCTATTTTAATTTATCGTAATTTTTACATATTAATTTGGATAAATACATATTTCAGCATTAGAGGGAAATAAAATTAGAAAAATAGACGCAAAATTATGAAAAATTTAAAAATTAAAATAAATAAATACATTTTTTATATAATAAAATGATTAGAAATTATCTAAAAGTTAGAAAATGATGAATATAACAACCATTTTTTGAACAGGGTCTAAAAAAAGGAGAAGAAAAGTTTTATGAAAATTATTTAGAAAGTTTATTAATTCTGATAAAACGGAAATTTTAATATAATAGAGGGAATATGATATATAAATATATGTTGTGTATAGTATTGTAATTTTTAATTTAAAAGTCGTTCAGAATTAATTATAAGTATATATATATAATATAGATTAATGGAATAATTTGAAAAGTATAATTATTAAATTTTATAATAAAATAAAAAAATAGAATTATTTAATAAATTTATTTTAAATATTATAACTAAATATAATTTAAGTATGTCTTAAATATTCTTCTTATTTTAAAAATATTTTCTATAGCGCTTATATAAAATCATCATATATTAAATGCTTTTAAATAATATATCCATTAATTCTTATTATTCATAGGTGTTTTAATATAATATAGTTTAGCGTTTTTAATATTCTATCATTAAATTTCAAAGAATAAACGATTTATCTAAAAGTAATAAATAAAAATATATAAATAGAAGGATAAATAAGAAGCTAATAATATTTAAGGATAAAATACAATGTGTATAGAATCACTATATTTAATTGGATAAACTGGGTAAATATTTGAATACATAATACATATATAGATATTAATCATCTATTTTGAAATAAAATTATAATTCAAATTAATTTTTAGAGAAATAATTGCATTTAAAAACTATAACAATGTAAATAATAGAAAAATAGCCTTAGATTTCTTCACATAATTTATAAAGCAAGATAATTTAATATACAAAAAAGATAAAGAACAATAATACCCTATTATTAAAGTTAAAGACCAGTATTGTTCTTTTATAACTTTTGCAGATATAATAATACTTGCAATTATAAAGCACGAAGTAAAATATTTCTTAATTAAAAACAATAACTACTAATTTTTTACTTTTAAATAGATACCTATTCTATTGGTATATAATATATTATACCATCTGCTTGATATTTTAAAAAATAGTTTTAAAGATTAACTTTAGAGCGAAAAATTGAAATCAAATTTTTCTTCAATATAACTTGTAATCTGCTAATATAATATTTTTAAAAATGGCAATTTTTGATGATTAATTTAAATCTAATGTTATTAGATGCTTGACCAATATATAGATAATGGATTTCCATTAATAACTTAAAAATTTGTATTAGAAGAATTATCAAAACCATCCGGGGTTATTGATAAATTAGGAGATATAGTCACGGGATAAAATAAATAATAAGAAGTGAATGTGAACCCATTAGAAAAATATACATAGGGACTATAATCAATTAATAATAGTTGCCAATGGACTATAAAAGATTTAGATTTGGATAATGAAGCATATTTTGATTTTATTGAATATTATGATTGTTAAATAGACAAAAATGGAAAATATTTGCTAGAAGATATTAATGGAGAATTAAAATTAGATTACAGAATGACATCTTCTCCAGAAATTAGTATATATTTTTCTTTACCTTGCTAGTTTGATGATATTTCTTGTCATGAATGCTTATTAGAAAATGATCAGTATATTTTTATTTTTATATTGTTTTGTAATAAAAATAAATAAATTATTATAAATAAATAATTAAAGATTAGAAAATTTAGAAAAAGATAGAATGATAACATGTATTCCTCCTACAGGGATGTCTTCGCTTTTATTTTACAATATAAAAGATTCCTAAAGTAGACTTCCATTTGAGTTTATTCACAGTTTAGTATTTGAAAAAGTAATATGAGTATATACTTAATTTTGATTAATAAAGTTATTATTTAATTAATATAAAAAGGAATAAACTATTATTAATTGTAAAGTAGAACATAGATTGATTCGAGGATAAGTATATTAATTGGAAGATTTCCATGTTAAGTTAGTATTACCAGTGTAATATAGTACAATTATTAACTTATAAAATTATAATTTTTAAGTATATATTTCACAAAATAGACATGCTTATGTTTCTGAAACTCAACCTTCTGAAGGATCAATATATGAATAAGAAAATGTAAATATTTTAATTTAATTTATTCAGTTATAATATTTAATATTTATAAATAAAGGCGTTAATTTGGAAAATTGGAAATATAAAATAACAAGAATCAGTTAAACTCAAATGTTTTATAAAACCAAAAAACTAAAACATTGATTTAACATAATATAATTTTATTGCATGCTTAAAATTTTAAATTCCCTCTTTATCATTATCAGGAACAAAAATAGATAAAGCCATAATAAAAAGAGGACCTGAAAATGCAACTAAAAAGGCGAAATCAATAACCAAATCTGGATATTATGAAATAAGGCTAAATTGAATAAAAAATGATATTTTTTAATATTTATATTTATATATTTATCTAATTTTGTATTATATTAATTTGCTCCTAAAAATAAAGTTCATATTATAATTTATTTATTAATATTTAGAACTTTTTTTAATTCAGCTTTTTACATATTTATTGATTTCAGTTTATACATAGACTTGATTAGTTTAATTTATTGTTATGGTTTTTATCATTTCTAGAAGTACTATTATTAAAATTAATGTAAAATTTTGAATAATTATCACTGAAATTAATTTAATTAAAATAATCACATTATTCAATGTAATAATATTATTATTTTGCATTTAATAATTAGCAAAAAAAAAAAATTAAATAAGTAAAAAACCCTGCAGATTTAATATGCACTACTTATATATTTTTTTACTTTTTTTATTATTGAAACTCTGTCAAAACAGTACACTTATATATTTTACTATAGCCTATATTTCTTTTATATATTATTTTCATTATTGTTCTAATATTATTATTCTAATAGAACTTTAGCTAATGTCGGCAGAATTTCCCTAAGACATGTTATAGGCAGATATAGATGGATGGAATTCTTAGTTTGGATTGAATACTGTAGTTTAATGTCACGATGGAAGAAAATATGGTATAAAAATATAATAAAGATGTTAATATATTTTTAGTTTTTTTTTTTATTCTTATATAAAAATAAAATATTTAAACATTTTATAAGGACCTCACGGAGGGGTAAATGGAGTTAAGTTAACTAAATAATATTTTTTTACTCCTCACTGGAGTTTATCGATATCTATGGAGATTTTTTTTTATGGCAATGGGAAAATGGAGTAAAAAAATTTTCGATTATTATTAATATATGTTAATCAAATTTTACAAATTAACTACATATAGAAAAATTTTTAATATTTTATAGGATAAAGTAACTGTCAAAGTGGGAAATGATATTATTTATGAAAAAACTTACACAAGAGTTACTTATGCGGGGAAACACTATTGTGATGGTTCTACATCATTTTCTGGTTCAAATTATGGTATAAAAGTATTTCTTTAGAAATATTTCTTAAATTAAAATATATTTTTCAAAGATTTAAAATTGCCTATTGGCCTTAACTTCACACATGTAGCTGATAATATGATATTATCAATAGAAGCTAATTCAAATGGTGGAACAGTCGAAAATGAATCAATAGCAGTAATTATATGGATTTAAATTTTTTTAAATTCTTGTTTAAAAAAATATAATTCTAAAGATAAGTAATTTATATATATATGTGGATACCTGCTTTTATACGTGCAGTAGTTGTTGTA
Organism: Miamiensis avidus; assembly: GCA_037039885.1. Taxonomy (NCBI): domain Eukaryota; phylum Ciliophora; class Oligohymenophorea; order Philasterida; family Glauconematidae; genus Miamiensis; species Miamiensis avidus. Next base: position 381,181 of record JAWVGU010000184.1, on the reverse strand, counting down.
AACTATACAAATTTATTAAATGATAATAAATAATATTAAACAATCAATAATTATGTCATAGCCGGGCCTGCAGAAAACTAATGCCTTACTTGTTCAGTAAATTCGGTTTTAATCAATGGAAAATGTATCTGCAAGGAGGGATACTTGTTTATTGATCATATATGCTAAACTGGGAAAGCATGCCAATGTAATCTATACTTATATTATATAACTTTTCTTTGTTTATTAATTTACTACAAAAGCAAATTAGGCAGAAAATAAAGATATTAGTGCTTGTGTAAATAAATGCTTTGTTAAAAACTGCAATAAGTGCGATAATTATTATGTAGATTCTTGCACTGAATGCATGCCGGGATTTAAAGTATATATTTATTGTAAACACTAATTAATTGGAAAATTTATTAATAATTTATCAATTAGTTAACTTCGGGACACTGCTATAGCTATTGTCCCTTTTATGCAAATGATTTTGGAAATTTATGTAAAGACGCCTATTATGATGGTTTAGTCAGTAAAGAATAATATAAAAATAATTTAATTATTAAATTCTCATCACTTATCATAGGACCTTACAGGGTGACTGAAGAGTTTGTGAATAAAGATTTTTCTCATGCCGAATTAGTAAGCTCAGGGTGGAGTTATTCAAAATTCGAGACATAAAACAGATTAGGGAAGACTCTTTCTATAAGTAGTTACTCATCCAGTAAATGTGATTCAAGAAGTTTAGCTGGGGGTTTCGCTTTCTTACCATAAAGTAATTGTATGCCTAAATGCTCTTTGATAAAATAATTTAACAACCTACCCCCTCACTATAATGCTAAGGTCAACATATAATTATGGGCTGGGGATAAATGTAAATTAATTAAATTATATTGTTATTATTAATATCTGTATTTATTTCTCTTTTTAAATTTCAACTAGGGAACAATGGAGAGTTCAAATTGATGGTTGATTCTGTAATGATGCACCAACAAACATATACGTATTTTTAATAAAAAATTTGGTTTATTATAGATTAATTAATACAAAAATAAATTATATTCAAGATTCACTGATTCTAATCCTGCAAGAAATTTCGTATGTGGAAATAATTTTTATGCTTAAAATTACATATTCGACATTAGTATTAATCCATTTTCCCACTCAGCCGATTCAATAAACATAGAACTAATTTGGATTCTAGCAGGAAATTAAGACTAATAGTGGGCTGGGTTTAGAGATTTCCAAATTGTTGTAGCTCAAGTAATTAATTAATTATAATCTTTTTAAAATAATGTAAATATTTACCAATCTATTATTTATAAGTGCGAGAATACTAATTGTTTAAAATGCACCGGTCCTGGATAGTAATGTACAGCTTGCAGGGGAAGTTCAGGATAGATAAGTTCTAGAATATTTGAATAAAATTGTGCTTGCCCTTAAGGATATTTTAATGACCTTATTAAATCAGAGTGCTAACTTGTTGTATGCGCAGGCACTGTGAATCAAATTTACTCCAGAAATCGTTTAGATGGGTGCAAATGCCCCAAGGGATACTACGATGCATAGCCTTAATAAGTTGAATGCCAAAAATGCTAAAGTCCGTGTGAAGAATGTGAAACTTCCCAGATAAATTGTCTTAGTATATTACTTTTATTTTATTTATAATTAAAATCACATTTTTATTTGAATAAAAAATTTAGCCTGTATTGATACTGATAGTAATAGACTGCCCGCTCCAAGTTGTAGGTGCTAAGACGGTTACTTTTAAAATATTAAGAACGTTTGTGAAAGTTGCAGTAAAGGCTGCATTACCTGTAGTTCAGCTACAAAATGTGACAGTATTATAATATATATAGTATATTATAGTTTTATTTTAGTTAATCTTTAAAACATTATTTTAAAGAAAAAGCAAAAGAAGAAGAAAGCTTTTGGGTTTAGTATTGGTATGTTATTCTGATAGCGGTGCTTTTTACAATTTTCACTGTGATTTTTATATATAAAGCATACAAATAGTCTGCCAGCAAAGTGAAAGTTATTCACTTAGACAAATAGTAAGAAGAATAGAAATAAAAGGAAATAGAGTTACTGCAAGAAAAGGAACTGGCCCTCAAAGAATTAGATAGTTTGAGATAAAAACCCAGAAACAACACTGTCCGTCATAATACTTCATGGAATTTCGGTGGACTAAATTTTGGAAAGAATGATAGTAGAAATAATATAATCTAAGGAGCGTTTGCCAAAAATAAAACCCAATTAGACTTTGATTAAAAATCAGCAAGGAGTAGTAGAAAATAATTAAGTATAGTCTAGAAAACAGATTCTCAGCCTGGAACTCCAAGTGCTTTTGCATTACAAAGAGATCAGTTTGCAGGAAAACCTAGTGGGTATAACTATGTTTCAGGGACCAACTTGGAATAGCAAGCTCCCTATATCAAAAATAGTACACAGGTTAGCTTTCACTCTAGGTACAAATTTTCATAAATGAAAAGTATATGTTTGATAACTTATTTCATTTTTATAGATAATAAAGTAGGGGGCATACCTATGTTGATCCAAAAAGTACAACCAATTTATAGACTTAAGGAGAATATTAATCTCCTACACATAGTCTTTTAGATGCGAAATATACATTAAACAGTGCCACCAGGAATAAATCTTAGTTTTCAAGATATAATTTGAATTGATTGAATGGAAATTAAAATAAATAACAATATTTAATATTTATAAAACATAATTAATTATTTATAAACCTTATTTCTATATTAATTAAATATATATATAGAAAAAAAAAAAAAGATTTTTTTATTATATACCAAATTATTATACTATAGCATTTTAATATAATATTGATATAAAATTCAGTTTCTTTATTATTTTTATTTTTTATTTTAAGTTCTAGATATACTATCTAATGCATTTATAATTTCTTTATGTTTATTTTCTAATTCATCTAATTAATACATGTACTCTTATTTATTAGAATTTTAATCTTTTTGCGTTAGTTTTTAATGTCCAAATTACAATTAATTACTATTCATAAAAGGATTATCTTATTGTTGTTTCTAATTATTTAAATATGAAGTAGTTAAGTCATATCTTTCAGAATAAGGAATTTTATTTAAATTATTATCAGAGCCATAAAACTTTGCTCCGCTAGATATTTGTTATCCATTTCGAAAGTAACTTTAGCTATTATTATTGTTGTTTATTCTTGGAAAACTATTCTGATGTAAAGTGTTATTATTTTAATAACTCTATTATTATTATTGCAAATTATTCCATCTTCCATATGAATTCATTAAATTATAATTATTAGTATTTCCATAACCATTGGTATTTTAAGGTTATTATTATTACATACTTTACTCTAAGAATCTCTTAGGAACTGCTATTAGTTGATACTCTTCCGGCTATCCATTTATTAAGTTACTACCTTAAAAATTGTTGTAAGGTCCAGATTAAGTGTTGTAATTAAAATTAGAGTTCATTTTATTTTCCATACTACTAAATTGACTATAATTGCTGGTTAAAGCCTCTTAAGACTAAGCCTTAAAAGGGTTTTAGGGCCATTACTGTACACTTCTGTAATTATCAAATTATTATTGGGAGTTTTAATATAATCTACTTTGAGCAGAATTGAGTAAGGGTTTTTGAGAGTTTAATAATCCTCCCTACACACTTCTGTATAGCGACTAATTTCCTTCACTACTATATTTTTACATTTACTAGGGTGGAGGAGGCATTGGTAGTTATGATTTACTTAAATCTTCGTAACTTCCATTCGTATTCCATTTGAGAGGGGTAGTGTTGTTCCAGGATTTTTTTTCACTTTTCAAAAAATATCTTTTATTGCCATTACTGTCCTTATAAGAATCTATATCTTATCGTAAATCTAAGTTTGCATTATTTGCCTTGTTATTATGCTACGTATTGGTGTTACTTCTATCATTGACTGAAATTTTAAAATTAAAAAAAATTAAAAATAAAGAAAAAAGAAGATATATCATTATATATATTTTTTTAAAACTATTCTTTACTCGGAAACACCTTGGTAGGCAATTTTTTTTATTTTTTTAAATTGGTGTTAGTACATCATCTTCACTCTTAAGATATTCTACAGTTCCATACTCCTTCAATGAATTTACTTATTATTATTTATCATAAGTATTTTGAGTTTGTTTAGAAATACCAGTACTTTTTTAGAGTACCACACCTATGACTCCTGACTTATCCAAAGTGGTAGTCTTTCCTTTAAATCTGTCAGCGAAAGAATTTCCTTCAGGCTTCTTATTTATTTTGCTCATTCTTCTTACTATTGCCTATTATTTTGTTTATTATTGTAATTAAGAATAGTGTTTTTAATTTTTTGTTTGGAAATTCTGATTTTTATTAGTTTTATTTTTCTTGCAAAATAAAGAGTTGAATGTAAATTATTTTATAAAAATTATTAATTTATATTTTACCAAAATAATGGTTATAACTATATGAATTTATTTATAATAAGAAATTATTATAATTGCTAAATAATAATTCGATAATATATTTTAGTATTACTTAAATTTCTATAGCATATAGTTTTAATTAATTTTATTTAATTTTATCAACCACATAATGATAAGTTAAAGTAATTATGATATAAATAGTTATAAATAAATAAATAAATCAATATCTTAAATTTGATTAAGTCATATTCAAAAAGCTACCAATTTAGCTTTTAATACCCTTAAGAGAATTATCTTCAGTTTCTCCCTAGTATGACACTGAATCACTACTTTTATTTTGATTAATATCCACATAGGCATCTATTGATAACTATATATGTATAATTTATTAAAGAACTTGTTTATTAAAATATTTAAATATAATAAGTTTGGTTACTCCTAAATCCTTTATACTGTCATCTTATAATTAGAAATATCTGGCAAATTTATTTAATAGTTCTTTCGTTTCTCTTTTTTTAAATTAAAACTGAGCATAGTTTATGCTAACACAGTCATTTATGAAAAAATTACATTTCTTTCCCTCGAAACTATGTCACTTAATACTTCTTTTCTATTTTCATAATTAAGAAGTTTCTATAGTCTTAGTTCTTCAAATCTAAGAATAATAAAACGATAGGTGTTTCCTTTATTAGTTTATTTTTAATATATATCAATTATCATATGTACACAGATTCGAATATCATTCCTTCCCAGAATTCTCTTATTCTCCATATCTTGCTCTTCTCTAATGTTTGTTGTAAATACATTTTTTCGCCGCTAATCTGTGTGGTTTAAAAATAAAAACTCAATAATAGTATTTTTCTTGCTGAATAGGTATCTTTTTCTTCCAAACTCTAAGATAATAATAAATACTTTTATTATTATTTTAACTTTTTGTAAATTATTTTTGTTACCAAATCTATAATAACTCGTGATAAATCTACTAACGAATCAAATTAACTCTCCTGCAAATTATATTAATTATTGGATCTATAGTTTTCTAAAATTTTTATGCAACATCTCTTCATAGGTTCGTTTTTCTTTATAGAATCTCTAAACTATTGATAAATTATCACGAAAAATATTAAATATTCACTATTTAAATATAGAATTCAGTATAAAATAAATATACTTTATTGATATCTTCTTAACTCAAAACTCCCTAAACTGTTTACTAATCTATTATTTAATCTTATATATTATTTTCTTCAGAATTATTATTTTTATTTTCTTCTGATTCTTACTATTTTTCTTCTGCAGTTTAGGCATTAGATTCCATTTAAGGCTAAGGATTAAATATTTTTTGGAAAATTTATAATATAACTTTAACTTATTCAATTTAAGACGTAAGTTCGCCTGTAATTTCTTAAGTTCCTTTGAACAGATTTTAGAATTATTCCAATTTTGATTATTCTACTTCATTATTTATAATAGCTTCTTTAATATAACAATAAAGATTCTTTGTATTTAGTGAAAGTTCCAACTTGTTTGAATTGTCAATACTTTGAGACTGGAAGGTGTGGTAGGGCCAAAACTTTAGTAAATCATAAAATTTTTTTTACTGGAATTTTCTTAAATAAACTTTTGCATTCCTTATTAAAGGTCTATTTAATTTGTCAGCTTTAAAAAAATATATATAATTTATTTTTTAATTTTATTTTTATTCATAATAAAATATATATCTATACACTAATAATCTAATTCAAATCATATTCGAAACTTTTCGTTTGTTGTGTTTCAAATATGAGACATTTGGTAACACAGTCATATAATTATTAATTTCTGACCTCTTCTTATTCTTAATATTACTTCATAATTGATCCCTAATTTAAATGATTATATATCCTCTTACATTATAGTCAAACTTTAATATTTACTATAATTATTATACCATTTCATCTTTATATCCATTTATAAATGTATTAAATTCTTTTATCCAATATTTATACGAATTTTCACACTCTTAAGATTCTTTTTACAAAATATCTCCTCTAATGTTAATTTTTATAAAATCAGAAAACTTAAATTATTTACAAAAATATATAAAAAAACTATACCTCTATTTGTTTTTTTGCTTTTTATCATATGTAGTATCTGAAAGCATCATACTTATTTCGCTTAATACAACATGACTTTGATAGAGCTTTTCTCCTTATAAATATTTTTATTTGCTCTAAAGCAAAAGATATTTGAGTTATATTGGATGAAGAAATATTTAAATAAAAAATTTTTTATAAATTACTTTTTCTAAGCAACTTAATGTATTTTATAATTCTTTTTCTAATCTTTTTCCATCGTTTACCAATTTTTTAACTGTATTATTTTATTCTTCTATAATGAGCATTCCTTTTTCAACAACCTCTACTTGAAGTGAATGAGCTAATTGACCACAGGCTGTTGCTCTATTTGCTTAATCTGATTTTAAAGCAGATATAATATGCGCGAAGTTTCTTTGTAAAATAAAATATGGGTTTTTTATTTTGATTTACACTATCAGTATCAATTATTTTATTTTTATATTTTCAATTTTAATATTTACCCTTCATCCTACATAAATTCCTAGAGAGTTATATTTAATTTAAGTAAACCATTCTAATATTATTCTTCTAAAAATACTCTATCTCTTACTACATTTATAAAAGATTCATAGTATTTTCTATGATCTTAAGCTCTTTATCTTATAAATTCAAATTTATCCTATTTTTATAATAAAAAATATTAATCTAACCTTTTTACGTAAGGTTATATAATAATTAGCTATTTTTTGAAAATAAATATATATTTTTATTAAAGCTATATTTTACCCACAGATTTTCTTAAAAACTCATTACAATAACCTATTAGAATTTGTAGTATTTTATTTTTTTATATTATTTTTATGTTTTATTATTCCTTCTCTTAACGTGAGTTCTAATAAATGATTATTTAAAATAATATTGTGTGTGTGAGCGTAAATAATAATTGATATTATAAAATCTATTTCCTAAAGAGTAAAATTGTCTCAAATAAATTTAACAAAAAAAGTAAACATTTACAAATTATATAAATATTCTACAAAAAAACCATAATATATATTTAAGAATATATTTTTTTATATATTTAATCTATATATTATTATATATATATAAAAAAAATTTTTTTCATGGGGATTAGTAATAGTTAATAATATTTTTTTTTACACTTTAGATAGAATTTTAGGGAGAATTTACTACTCCAAAGCTTCCTTGGTATTAATGTTTGGTGCCATGTTCACTATTATATAAATAATCATGATCACTATTAGTTCTTTAGTATTAATAGTTTATGGAGCTAGCTAGATTATCATACCGAGATTGTGAATATTTTCTCTGCAAATTTATATTTTAACTATTATAATTGTTTAAAGAGGAAAAGTTTGTGAGATTTTATGTTTATTTGTTAGGTGTAGTGGCCATAAGAGAAGTCATAGTTGAAGGTAAGGTATTTTACATTTTATGTTGAATTGATTTAGGAGTAGGCGAAAAATAACGATTTAGTTATGTCATGGATTGATATTTTGGTTCAGTCATCCTATTATTTACATCATTTCCAGTCATTTTTTTAATATTTAAGTTCGGAGCCTGAGTAGCAGAAATAATTTGAGAGGATTTTGTATTTTAGGTTTACTTTGAAATATTTAACTGATTAGTTGTGTTTGGAGTAAAATGAAGGTTATTCTAAGTATTATTTATAGAATCATGATGCTAGGAAGCAGATTTTCCAATACTTACAATACTGGGTCTTCCTGATAAAGTTTAATAAGTAGGAGAAGTGGGAGTATATTTACTTTGGAATTTTAACTACGGTGAACTCATGGTTTTGTGATCTGAAGATTACAAACTAATTTACACTTTATCGACTTCCTTTTCAACAATTTTTTCAACCTATTACTTCTGAGAATGTCCATTACTTTACTATTTTATGTTGAAAATCATACTGGGAGTGTGCATGTCCGAATCTAAATCTTTGAGGGAAGCCAGTTTACTAGGAAATTCACTGGGGACAGTTAATTAACTTTCATCTACACATAATATTGTTGGTTTCGAATTTGTGAATTTTTATCTATTAGGAATGGAAGGGTTTTGTAATTGGTAAACGTTTTGACTTTATTCTTAGGAAGACTTGTTATATTAATAAGATTCTTCTAACTTAGAATAATTTTGAGATTAATTATCCTATTTCTACTTAGTATTTCTATTACTTTATTATCCCTTTTATGAATCACTATCCTAATTGTTCAAAGCTTCTTCTACAACATTGTTTAAGTTGTGTAAATTTAGATTGTTATCAGTTTGTGAACTTATTCTAGAGGAACTCATAGAAAATAAATTATTATATAGTTGACTTTGCATTTATAATACTTAAAAACTGATTTCATTCGATCCTTAATTAATTTACTATTTGTCTAATTCATCTTTATCATTTAAAAAATAGAATCCACTTCCTTTTATCAATTTGATTAGTTTTTCTTTGTCCATTTATTTTAAATTGTTATTTTTTTTATCACCTTCTACTTATGTACCCGATTTATTTTTAAAATTATTATTATTATTAGAATGCATTATATTTTTGTTATTATTAGATTATTTAATTTATGATTCTTAATTATCACAAGACTTTATATCATTTTATTTCTATTATAATTCATCTAATTTTTAATTCATTTATTCTTAAATTTTATTTTTTGTTCTTTTAATTATTACTCAATATTGTAAAGTATTTGTTCATTTTCATATCTCAAAGAATATAATTCTTTAGATTATTTTTCAATTACTTTTGTTTTATTAGAATTTTCTATTTTTTCTATTTCTAATTTTCTTATTAAGTCTTTAATTTAGGAATCCTTAGCTTCATTCTCTGTTTTTCCTTTATCAACAACATTTGTGAGTTTAAGAATCAATTATTCATGTTGTTATATAAGTTTTTTTTATTTTTCATTTTCTTATTATATCATTTAAACACTTTATTAATATTAACTTTTCTTATCAAAATTCGTATTGGAATTTAAATATTATTAATCACTCTCATAATTCTATTTATAACTATGAGAAGTTTATTCATTGGTATGTGAATATTAGTGCTAAAAATTATTCGGGCATGATGTGGTATCTATTTAATTTGATCTATCGTTTTATTACTTTTATAATTATTAATAACTGTCCTAAAGATTTTTTAATTGTGTTCTGGTATCCATTAACAAAGCTTCTTGAACTTAAATTTTCCCCATAAGTTTATTATTTTCCTCTGCCAATTATAGCTCCTATAATATAAAAATTATATTAAATACTAAATTAAAAAAATTCGATCTAGTTAATATTACTTTGGCTTCATAATTTCTTGCAGTAGACTCTTTACTATTGTAAACACTATTGTCATTAACAGTTATTTATGCATTATATAATGGCTTATTTTATAGTGAAGAGAAGGAAGAATATTATCTTTCTAAGCTTTTATGGAAACTTTATTATTCTTTACTACTACTATTAGACTGCTGAGATTGGCTTTCTTAACTGTAATAGATATTATTATCAATTTATAGATTGTTTTAATTAAGCTGGTAGTTTTTGTCTACATCTCCTCTCTATTTTTTTATGAAATGACTAAAAAATGGCTACTATTTCAATTTATTTTCGGAGAATGAACTACTGTTATTGGGAGTAGAAGAATAAATTTAGGATGAAAAGCGTCCAATATTAACTGGATCTTGATTTGAATATATTTAAAACTTTTGTTGAGTACTCATAAATTGTTTTTTGCTAATATGATTTTATATAATTAAATATATATTTTGTTTTATGTTATTATTATTTTATACGAATTTGATTGTTTATTATGTATTTAATTTTTTTTTTTAATCTATAAAATATAATACTAATTTAATCTTATAAATAATCTTCTATTAAACTAATTATTTTAAAATGAAATCAATTTTGTGATTATTTAAGCAAAAATTATAATAATATATTAATTTTGTTATAAGAATTTTATTATATTATTTAAGTTGTAAATAAATTTTTAATATTAATTACCTAATAATATTTTATTAATTAGTGTACAGATTTATAATAGTAAGAGTTCGCTATAAAGTAAATTTCAACATTAAATATAAAAAAGTGTTTATATATATTTTTATATAAAAAAAAATATTTTAAAATTATTTTTATTATATAATATTTAACTTAATATTTTTCTTAAGAAATTAAAATTAAACTCGCATTCTATATAAAATAAATAATAATAGGATCAAATTAGTTATTATTATTAAATATTATTTATTTATATTTTAAATTTTTTAATTAAAAATTAAATATTTGTATTCTATTTTATTTTATGAAATTATTTTATATAATATTTTATATAAATATTATATTTTTTCTAAATATTGAAATATGTATTTTATTGTATTAATTAATGACCTTAAGAAATAACTTGATAATAGTTTTAATATTTATTAATTGTCCAGTTGAGTAATACTTTTTATTTACATTACCAAGGTCTATAATTCCCATAAGTTAATTTATTATATGAAAAATAAAACAAATGCTTATTAAAATATTTCAATTATAATAATTAAATAAACTCTTTTTTTTTGAGAAGTACTTAATCAATTATAAAGGACTCTGAAAAATAATAATTATCAAAACATATTAGTGAAAAAACAATACAAGAAATTTGTAAGGGTAGCATACAAATAATTTAAATGTCATCTTGTGAAGAAGATAGTAAATCTGCTAAAATAGAGGAAAATGACGATTCTGAAACCAGATTAAAAATTGTATATATATTAATAACGTTTAACAGAAATTTTAAACAAATTTATTTTCTAATAAAAAATAATTTAATTTAGGGAGATGAAAGTAACAAAAAAGAAAAAATTATTAAATTAAATATTAATTTAACTAGAAATCTCTAATCCTTATAATTTCTTGGTCTTTATTTATAAATAACAGTTATAGATGAAAAACATTATTTTTAGATTTTTATAATCAATTACTTTGTTTCAAATTTTATTGAATTTACATATTTTATTATTAGAACCAGCTGATAATATATCTAACTCTAATGAACAATTAAGCAATCAAAATACAAATAGTCAAAATAATATGATAGGAGTCCACTTATCAAAATAATAGATAAATTCCCATAAAGAAATAGGTTAAAATTAGGATGGAAATTAAAACGAATCTCAGTCTTAAAGATAAATTAGTAGTGCAACAGGAGGAAGAAGAAAATCGGGGTAATTGTAAAAGAAAAGTTTAATTTAAGCAAGAAACAGTCTAAAAAACCAAAAAACTCAAGCAGAAGATGACTCCCCTAAGCACGGAGAAAATAATGAAAAAGCTAAAGTAGAAGAAGAAGAAAAAAAAGATGAGAAATAAGAGGAAAAATAAAAAACATTTAAGGTTAGTTCAAATTATAATTTATATTAGTTACTTTTTTATGTATTTATTATATATTATATATAGGAAAAATTAGATTTTATATTAGAACATAATATAACTACAACTATAATGACCATCATTACTCTGTATGCCTTATTTGGAGATGATATCAGAATTTTAGTAACTGATAAAGATGGAGATCCTTATTTTTGGGTTATAAGTATTGTAGCAATGGTTGCATTCACAATAGAAATAATTGTTGCCTCTTTCGTAAAAGTAAAATCCTAAAGAATTTAAATTTTATTTATGAAGAACTTATATAATTTATTTTCGTTAAATAGAAAGATTATTGGTTAGGATTCTTTTTCTGGCTTGATTTAATTTCTTCAGTTTCTTTAATTCTTGATATTGGTTGGATTTCTTAAGAAATATTTGGATAGGCAGGAAACTCTGATGCTGATAACGCTGCTACATTGGCCAGGTATGATTTGAATTTTATTACTCTTTAAATTAACTTTGTAATAATTATATAGAGCTGGTAAAGCCTCTCGAGTAGGAACAAAGGCAGGAAGAATCATCAGAATTGTGAGGTAAATATATATAAATATATAGATTAAATGCTAGATTATTGTTATACTAAATATAAATAAATTTTAAAAGATTAATCCGTCTTGTAAAGCTTTACAAACATGCCTAATAAGCATTTATTTCTGATTTAGAAAAAATGGAAAAAATTGAAGCTGAATTATAAGAAGTGGAAAAGGCTTAATAAGCCTAAAACTAAAGTTAAACCATATAAAATTTACAACCTTTAAATAAGTGTAATAAGATAAAATTTAGATATATAATCTTTGATTTAAATAAAAAAAAATTTTTTTAATATTTTTATTAAGAAAAAAGAAGAAAGAAATCTATGGAACCGTATGATTTATGAATATTTTTATATTTACATAATTTACTAATTATTTTAATTGTTTAAACATATAGACATGATGGTTAAGCCTTAACAGGATAAAGTATTTTAAATTAAAAATTACCACCCATAAACAAGAAAGTTAATTAACCTGTATTAGATGAGGAGAATGATGATTAAAGTATTACTAATTTTACATTTTTAATCTTATATTTCAAAGTTATTGTTTTTATAAACTTAAAAAAAATAGTGGATAAAGATCTAGATGGACCTTCTAAACCTCAACCTTTAGATAAATACAAAGATGATCCTTTAATAAAATAACGAAATGTACTTTTAAATATAATTTACATTACAAAATATTTTGAAATATTGAATAAACATTTAAAAATTTTAAATATTATTATGAAAGGATGAGGAAGATGATAATGATGAAAAATAGAAATTAAAAAGTGGAGATAAAGCTGTAACTGTCAACACAGATATAGCATAAGAGAACCCATCTTTAAGTAAAACTATCGCTTTGCATGATCCTTAGCGCTAGATTGAGGGTGACAAAAAAAAAGCGAGTTAAACTCTTTAACCCAATAAGGTGGGAGACACTTAATAACCCCCCTTATAGAAAAGTAAAACATTTGACACTAAATAATAGTAATAAAATAATGGCACAAATATTAACGCAAATACAAATTCAAACGTAAATAGCGAAAAATAAGCAATAAACCAAATACCAGTAACTAATGATGATGTAATTAAATATCGATATTATAATTACAAAACAAATAATTTGTATTTTATAAAACAAAATTTATTTTAGCTTCCATAAGAAACTAAAGTCGGGTAAAAGCTATCAGATTTAACGACTAGAAGAGTTATTACTTTAGTCATGAGTATTATGATTTCAATTCCTCTATTTTCTGTAGACACATATATTGAATAAAAAACCTCATATGAACATGGACTATGGAGAGTTTACCAGTTTAAAGAGGACGAAGTAAGAATTAAATGCTCTCTTATCAGATAAAAAAAGCTTATTTTATTTCTTTTTTATTTTAGTAATTGATGCAAAATGCTATAGGAAAATATATTAAATTTCATAAAGATCTGAGAACACCTGTGATATACATATCTTTTTCTGAAGTAAAATATACTTGCTGTGAAAAATATCCCAATTCTATATATAATAATGATGTTCCCAACTGGCAAAAACTAAGATCTGATGAGTAAACATATTATACTATAGAAGAAGGCAGTACGGTTGTTGGGTTTTCCATAGTAGATGATTCAGTTAATTATCATGTAAATGCATGGCTGTCAATGGGCCAGACTGTTTTCGTTTCTATTATATTGGGAGGAGGGGCGATGGTAATAAATATATTACTACAATATTTATTCACTTTTAATTAATAAAATAAAAATATACTCTGTTCTTAGCTATTTTCGAAGGATGTTGAAGATCTGGTGCTTACTCCCATAGAACATATGCTTAAATAAGTTTAGAGTATTGCAAAAAATCCTCTTGAGGCAGCTTAAATAGAAGAATAATAAGTAATATTGATTTATAATTAGAAATACTTGTTATTTATTAAAATTAATAATATAATTATCTTATAATTTTACCAAAAAATCTATAGGCTTTGGAATGGGAAGAGTTAAAAAGAAAAGGAATGCATAAAGAGCTAGATAAAAAAAAGAAGAGGAAAAAATGGAAACGTCAATTCTAGAGAAATTAATTATTAAAATAGGGGCCTTGCTAGCATTAGGTTTTGGTGAGGCAGGTTCTGAAATTATAGCTGAAAATATGTCTAAAAAGGGGTAACATATTTTATTAAAAAATAATGTATTAATAAAATATTTTAATTTTATTTAAAAATTTATAAGAGAAGTTGATCCCTTGATTCCTGGAAAAAAAATGATGGCTATTTTTGGATTTTGCGATATTAGAAATTTTATCGACGCAACTGAAGTCTTGCAAACGAATGTGATGGTTTTTGTCAATTCAATCGCCGAAATTACTGTAAAATATAGTGTTTGTTTATTTGAAAGCAAAAATATAAAAAATACATAAAATTTTAATAGCATGGCACTGTAGATCAATATGCAGGGTAATCAAATAAAAATATGGGAGAAGCTTTCCTACTGGTTTGGAGATACCAAGATAGCCATTTTTATACAGATTAAAAAACTGGTCTAATGAAATTAAACAATTCAGACTCTATTAGAGAATACTCAGATTTATCTATTTTGGCTTTTTTAAAAATTATTTCTTCAATTCATTTAAATGCTTAAATTAGAAAATATAGAGAGAATGAAGAATTAAAGAAAAAAGTCCCAGATTTTTTCGTTCAAATGGGTTATGGTTTACATGTCGGATGGGCAATTGAGGTAAAGTCGCATTTAAATATTTTTCTTATCAAAAATTTAATTTAAATTTTTCGCTAGGGAGCCATTGGATCGAGCTTTAAAATTGATGCTTCTTATTTAAGTCCAAACGTAAATATGGCTTAGCTTCTTTAACAGGCAACGGCATAATTTGGAACAATGATGTTAATAAGGTAATTTTGATAGTTTTATCTCATTTTGTTATATTGTATCAACAATTGTTATTTTTCTTGTTATTAGTGGAGATTTATATAACAATCTAACAAGTATGACTCAATCTGAGTGTAGACATATCGATAGAGTTTAGTTTAAAGGATCTAATTAGCCTATGGATCTATACACAATTGATATAAGTCTTGAAAATTTATAGGAAAAAATATCAAGTAATTATTAATTTCAATAATTTTTTTTTATATTCAATTCTAATCTTTATTCTTCTAGTAACTGATAGATTCGACACTATCCAGCTCACTATGGATTAAAAGAAGAAGAAACGAGTGCTATAAAGATTAAAGAGAAATAAGATGAAAACTGAAATAGAAAATAAAAGATATCATATTTCCGACCAATTTGATTCTGATAGAGAAATGATAGCTTTAAGAGAACCATATATTCCAGTACATAGCGATTTTATAAAAATCTATTTTTAATTGTTTGCATTTAAATTATTTATCAATTTTTTTTTATTTAAAGGAATATTATGAAGCTTGGGAAGAAGGATTCAAAAATTATTTAGAGGGAGATTGGGAATAAGCAGCTATTTATTTCTCATAAACTTTAGTAATATTATTTTTTTTATATTTCAATTAAATATACTTTTTGAAATATAACTTATTAAATATATATAATATTTAGAGTATGATACCATAACATAGAGATGGTCCTTCAAATACTTTATTAGAAGTTATAAAATAACATAATGGTGTTGCTCCTGAAAATTGGAATCATTATAGAGAATTAACTCCATTTTCCAATATATGATATATAAATACAAAAAATCTATATAATTAATAGTTTACAAACTAATATATAATTATTACTTTTAGTAGAGTTGATTATAGTAAATCTATATTTTAGATTATGTTATAACTTTCATCCCAAGTTTAAATAATTAATTATATTTTAATAAAATACATGTTTAATGAAATACAATATATAACTTAAGTTTGAACCAGAATTCATCAATATTATTTTCTTTACTTCTTTATTTTAATTTCTTAATTACTTATCTTTTTTGGGTATTATAATAAGTAAAATAACTATCAAAATAATTGATTAGAAACTAAATATTTTTAATTTGAAATGAATATTATCAAACATTAAATTGTGAAACAATTCTTTTAAACAAGTTCTAAGGTTTCGAGAACAGAATTAGCTATATTTTAGAAAAGTTATTTTCACAGCAATTATTTAGTAAATCCATTGAAATACAATCATCACAATCTACTAAGAAAACAAAATTTTAAATTAGTCAATTTTCAATATAATCCTTACTATGGCTTTACTTAAAATAAATATTATAATAAGTATAGATTAAAAGTTGATCAAAATAGTAATCCTGAATATATTCTGCGTATTGATAAAGAGTCTGGACTCTTAGTTTCTATTGAAAGTTTCAATGAAAAATAATTTAAAAATACCGATAAAATTAAAAAGCCAAATTAACAACCGTAATCGAATTATTTTATTAAATTTAAAGTTATAGCAAATTTTAATTTATTCGAATATATAAAAGTTAAAATGAAAGTGATTTTGATGCTTTTAAATAGCAATAGGAATAATAAATAAACAAGGAATAAGAGGAATGGGAAAAAACCCAATAAAAAAGCAACGAAGAAGCTAAGTAAGAATATTAATAAAAGTAATTTGGATTTTTATCTGAAGAAATCTTTTATGGAAAATTTCCGAGTAATATATCAACTGAAAAAAATTTAATAAATTGATTATTTTCTGTATTATATAATATTTTTTGAAATAGACTGGTTTGTAAATCAAACCCTTATTGTATGTATAAATATAGGAATTTATTTACTTTGGAAAATTGCCAATATAAGTGAAGGAGAAGAATTAAAAGAAACTTTGGAAAAGTATTTTACATAATATAATGTCGAAAGAAAAGATAATTAAGGTTAATAGATACCTATATCCCATTTCCCTAACATTTTACTATCAGGATTTTCTCACCAAAGTTTACCTCATTTAGTTTGTAAGATTTGGGAAAAAAATTTTTAAATAATTTACATATAAATAATATTTTATAGGTAATGTGGGTATTCTCCTGATTTTTGCAAGGAGAATTTATGGATATTTAGGGGCTAAAAAATTTTGGGCTCTCTATCTGGGTTCATTGGTAGGAGGATACATAATCAATTTTTATAATCCTAACCTATCACCATAAGAAATGCAAAAGGTAAAATAATTAAAAATTATATAAAAATACATGAGAATAAACATATTATTATATCTATAGGATAATATGATTAGAAGATTAAACATTATAAAAGGATAAGATACTGGCCTAAGCAATATGAGATCAGATGGGGCCTCTGATGCTATTAATGCCTTAGTATCTTTTACATATTGTAGTTTAGCAAGTTAACACTTTATTTTCCCCTAACACTTGCATTACTTGGCATTACTAATTTTACCCACATATTTTTGGAAGATTTATCAAATTACTTTTATCCTAAAAAAGACACACTATAAACCCACATAAATAAGGCTCATTTAGGTAATAATTTATTTGTTTATTTATATTTTTGTCGAAATTTAATGTTTTGTAATAAAGGTGGATTTTTATATGGGATTGCCTTTTATTTGATAAACGAATTAATGACTAGTAGAAAAGGAGGAAATTTTGATCGAAGAAAAGCTTATGTGATGGGAATGACTTTGTCAGCTTATGCTATGTTCTATTGGTTTTTAAATGAAGGAGAATACTATGGATTAAGAAAAGTCTAAAATAAACTAAATTACAAACATGAATTGGTTATTAATTATGAAAGCGAACAAATTAATTTACTTGAAAGTTTGTTAAAATAAAAAAATATTCCCAATTTTAACTAATAATCTTTTATAACTGATCTCAAAGGATTGGAAGTTAGTTAGGTTCAGCATGGAGATAAAATATTCTAATAATTAACTTAAAATTTAAATAAAATCCCCTACGAAAATGAAAGAAACTATCTTATTAAGTGGATGGAAAGTAATTACTATTTACAGTTTTTAAATTATAAAGAGTCCAAGAAATAAAGAAAGAGAGATTATTTAAGATTAGGAGTGTGAAAGATTTATTTATTATTTTATAAGTTAATTCAATTATTATATAATTTAAAACTTAAAATTGTATACTATTGAGATAATGTAATATATAAAGGAGAAATTATTTTTTTTAGTAGAGTGTTATTTAATTATTATAAAGAATAGCTGATGAAATAAAATTTTATTCCCCTAAATAAACTAAAATTTAATTAATTATGATTATTAAATAAAATTCGTAGTTAAATACTAATATTATTTTATATAAATTTATTCACACTAAATAGCAATCAAATTTAAAAACAAAAATGAAAAAAACTTTATACTCTAATACAAGACAGGACGATTCAACTGTCTCGACAAAAGCCTATTCCAGAGTCACAAGATCTTTTACTCCTATACATATTGCAAAATCATACAAATAAACAAGTATCCACAGGAATAACTCAAAGACCAGCAACACAAATCGCAATAATAGTAGTATACTGAGCAGATCATATAACAATTAAAACAGTTTGTATAATCCATCTGATTTGTAAAATGAAAATCGTATGATAGGGAGTTCTTAATCTTAATTCAATTAGTCATAGCCCAATTTTAGCAATTTTTACAATAAAAATTTAAATCAATAAATAAATAATAATATTAACTACAATAACCAACAAATAAATACCTGTGGAGATATAATTTCTTAAAATTCTCCGCCAAAAAAGTAACAAAATTTTAATGATTCGAAATATAATGAAGGTTAATATTACAAGCAAAAAAATGAAATTTAATAAAATAAAATTAAAAATCTGGAAAATGAAAATTCGGCGTTGAAAGAAGAAATTTAAAAATTAAGAGACTTAAACACTGATTATGTCAAAGAAATAAACGTATTTATTTATATAATGTTAAAATTGCAATGAAATATTCATAAATCATACATAATTTCTAAAGGAAATTGGTTTAAATAGATGGCATATTACTGATAGATAGGTTTCTTTAGAATTTTTAGATTAACATGGACCAGTTAAATAAGAAGTTAAAGACTAATTCGTAAAAATGAAAAATAGGTAGAAAAATGAATAACATTATAGCTATATTTTAAGACTAGTTATTCATTGTTTTTTCTGTATAGAATTCATTAGATTTAAAAATAGTAGATAGATTTGATAGATCATACTAAATATATGCAAAATGATATAAAATACTATAAAAGTAAAATTACACTGGCAGAAAATATAATATAAAAAGTAAATAAATGCGGATATTAAAATGTAGAATAGTTGGCAGGTGGATATGACAAGCTAAGTATGCAGAATTTTTAAAATAAATTAATTTTTTAATATAAAACTATATTTTATTAGAAAATTAATTTGATATGTAAAATGAGGAAATAAAGAGACTTAATTTTAATGATGCTTTATAACAAGAAACCATAAATAAATTAAAATCAAATAATAATGATTTATTGGTAAAAATAATCTATTTTTTAAGGCTAAGTATTTGTTAAAATTAAATAAAAACTTATATTTTAGATGGCTTTAGATTAGCATAACCTTGATTATTAGGATTTGCAACTAAAACACAATAGAATTCTTAATGATAACGAATTTAAAAGAAAGGATGATAAAAAAACTGTAAATTAAATATAAAACACTATATATCAAAGTTATAAAAATACAAATAAAAAAATTGTATAAATTTTAGATATATTCATTGAAATGTTAAATGGATAAACTTGAAGATTGCTAAAGAGGATTATAGTAGGGTATTTACAATGTATTTAGCGAAAAAGACGAATTGGAAATGTAAAATTTCATTATAATTAGTTTAAGTTTTAATAATTGTAACATTAAATTGTTTTATATAGAAAAGTAAAGGATATTGAAAGCGAAAATAGAACCATGAGATCAAGTATAGGAAATTTTATGATAACTTAAGAAAAATTCAGTTAAGCTGCAGGAAATACTTTTAATGAATCCAATGCTGAGATGCCATTAAAATAAAATACTGGATTTTCAGTTAAATTTAAATGAAAGGAAATGAAATTTATTTTAGTAAAATAAAAATTATAAAGTTAATTTTTATTTATAAAATTTATATAAAGTAATTTTCCATTTTTTTTTATTACAATAATAATATAATTATATATGATAAAAAAATAAACTCTCAGCAATTTATAGACTAATATAATTTCTATTTAGATTTTAATTACAAACATATAAATAATTTTATAAAATTATTTTGACATTATAAAATTAATCACACCTTAAGGAACAAATAATTAAAATAAATGGAATACATGTTTGGTATGTAGAAAATTATAAAGAAATTAAAAAAAAATTTTATATTATATAAAAATAACATTACTAAACAATATTTACTATATTTATTCCAAAGTTATATAATGCAAAGTGTAAAAGTGAAAAAATTATCACAAAATTTCTTTAATTATTTTATAAGGTCAAGAAATAACCAGAAAATGGGAATTTTAACAAATGTTTATTAAGTTTAAGTTAATAATTGATTTTTATAGATTGAGAAGTATTAATATTATATAAAGAACGGTAAAAAAAGTCTTAAAAAATTACATTTAGCAAAAATAAAAATTCAAAATAAAGTAAAATGATCCATAAAAAGAGTAACATTTTCTAATATAAAAAGAAATCTACCTTGGGGAAAGTAATCACTGATCCTATTTTACAATTGCAACAAGAATATGAAATTGATAATGACACAATGGCTCTCTTGTAAAAATGCTTTAGGAGATATGACTCCTTTTAGATTAATGCAATTCAATATTATGAAGTTGATGATGTTTATAGAGATATGAATATTGAAATAACTGACAGAATAAGGTAAATTAATTATAATCTTAATGATATAAAATTAAAAAATTAGAAATTTCCAAAATCTCTAAGATTTATGAATAATTATTCATATTTCTTAGCATTATCGTATATAACATAAATCCATATCTGGTATTTATTTAATAAACTTTATTTATTTCTATAACATTTTAAAAACACAGATTTTTCATTTAACAAATTTGGAGTAATTTGTGAAAAATGATTATTGTATGTAAACCATAAACATTTATATTATAAGGATTATTTGGATTTTATAATTTATTTATAAAAGTAAAATAAAACAACTTAAACTATATCGTATTCAATAAGTTATGAAATATATTTTATAAATTATTAGGTAGGCTATTATACAACTTTTTAAAGATAGCGATGTGACTACAGCTGATTTCGCTCTGGTTTGTAAAATTTATGCTGAAATAAGAACGATATAAGAGAAAGAGTAAGAAGAATTAGAATAATCTGATACGATAAATGCCTTTGTGGCAATGGGAGGAAACTTTGATAGAACAGGATTTGTGAATAAAAAAACTATTATTTAAACTATTAAAAACGACTTCCAATTACAATTTGACATAGAAGGGTTGCTGGAAAAGGCTGGTATAAAATAACATTAAGAGGAATTATCCTATGATGAATTTTTGGGATTTTTGAATCTCACGAAGAAGCCAAAGAACTTTTAAGCAGTTATTCTTAAAATTATTACAAAAAGAAATAAAAAAATATGAAGGAAGGTTCTATAGACGATGAAGACAAAGAATTTGAAGTTAATTATAAAGACTTTGAAAAATGGTAAAAAAATATAGATATGATGTCCTCTTCTCATTAAGTTTCATAACAAATTGAGTGAATATAAATTTTTAAATAACTAAATGTTTTTCATTATTTTAACAATTATTAGATAACTAATAGCATATAATTTTTAAAAGTAAATTCATAATTAATATATATCTATACAAATATATTTACTATTGTATTTTACAATAACTATCTTTTCAGTTATAAAATTAGAATTTTATTGTATTAGTTAAGTAAATTACGATATAAATTTAATTCTTTTATTTTCTATAATATTATACTTATTAATTAGATGTAGATATATATATATCTAAATTAGGTGTATCTATTATGTATTACGTTTAATTATTTTTAATTCTTTGTATTTTTTTTTTTTCAAATAAAGATATATATATACTATAAATTAATTTATTAATCTTTTGTAATTAGGATATATATTAGAAATTTGATTTCTAGTATTTTTTTGCCTTTCTATTTTACTTAAAATTCTTCATATATTTATTAATTATTTAATTTAATAAAGTTAGGTGACAAATTAATAATCAATTAAATTTGACATAGTATTTGATTGATTTTAATTTATAAATATAAAAAAGGATAAATTAGTTCTAATTATGATAAATTCTCTACTAATACGAAAATTAAATATTTATTTTAATACCATAATTTAAATTTATTTAATTATCAGCCAATTACTCAGAATTATGAAAAATAGATTGTATTAGCTTGAATAATAGTCTGTTGATGTTTAATATATAGAATATTAATTGATAAGTTATCAGAAATGAGTATCTAATAAAATATTAAAATTTATTCAATGGTATTTATTAATTCGGAATAAATATGCGTATCAATAGGTTTATTAAAATATTGAAAAAATTGAATGCAAAAATGCTCAAAATTTGATCATTTTATATTTCTGAGACCACCTAAACTCTGAAACTAAAAACTAAACAATTAAGCCCACAAATAATATTTATAAATAAAAAACAACATTAATATATACACTTAAATAAAAGGAAAGGCGTAATTCGTAAACAAAAAACAAAGAAAACAAAAAAGAAAAGCGGAATAAAACTGACCAATAGAGCTATTTCTGCATCAAAAATCCTTTGAAAATCTACAGACATGAAGTAAATAACTAAAAAACACCAAGGAATTGAAGAAGAAATTCTTTCCAAAAGAAGAAAAATAAGTGACGCCTCTGAAAACACCCAAAACTCTGGCGAATATTCCACAACATCAGACAATTTGAAAAATTCTTTTTTAAATATGAACCTTTCGGACTCCGGCCTCGGATTTAGTTCTCCCTAAGAATACATAAACATCCCTCAGTAGCCCACACTTGAAAACTCCATTTCTCAATTTAATCCCATGCTCAAATTGCAATCAATTTTGTAAAATAAGGACAAATTAACTTAATTTGATGACTTTGCTACTTTTCGATAAAGTATTAACTAAATGGCTAATCAAGGTGGTAATTTCCAAAACGCAAACAATCAAAACACTGCAACCAAAACCAGCGCCAACGAGTCTACTCGAAATTCCTCTAAAGATTCAGCCGGAAAAAATGAAGTGCAGGGTGAGAAATCCAATTAAAAGATTGAAATGCCTTCGTTTACCAATCCTGCCGCCCTATTTCACAGTCACATGTCTCTATGCTTTCCCTAAATTTTAGGGATGCAAATGTCTTACGATAGTATAATTAAGAGTTCTCAGTAGCAATTACAGAAATAATAGATGGAATAAACAGGTACTTTTAAAAATGAGGAAAATGAAATGGGAAATCAAGACGATTTGTAAGATAATCCCACAATAGAATAGATCGAAAAGTAAAAATAAATTTAAAAACAAATTGAAATGAATATTTTAAAGCTTTTTGAACCACTTTAAAACGCACTTTTGAACCCTCGAAACAACAATGTGTCCGAATCTTCTTTCATGAAGTAAGAGGAAAGTCATAGCAATAATAATTTAAGCAGAAGAAGTAGTCCTTAAAAAAGCAAAAGTGGAAAGAAAAATTACAAAAGAAAACAGTAATAGTCTCAATCAGTCATTTCAGACGACGAAGAAGACAACGATGAAGAAAAATCCAATATTTATTAAAATAATTCGAATATCGGAGATGTGGAACAAGATTAACAAATAAAAGAATCGTTTCCCAACTTCAGCAACAGCAACAATAATAACTTTAATTTCAATGGCTTTAATAGTCCTTTCGTTAACTTTAACAATGGAAATTTGAACGGAAACAACTCTGGAAATTTCAGTGGTTTTAATTTCCTCGATTTGAACAATTCCAATCTTTAAAATAATTCATTCGTTTCACTAAAAAACACTTCAGCTCTTTCTAACTCATTATCAAATTCTTCTCTCAGTGCCAGTGGAATGACGGGATTAAGCGCCGGATAAAATGAACGTTTGATAGGTAATTTAACTGAGGCTGAGCGTAGAGAAAAAGTGGATAAGTATTTGGAGAAAAAGAAAAACAGAAGATGGAAAAATATTAGATATAAAGTGAGACAAAATCTGGCTGACAGCAGACAGAGAAGCCAGGGGAGATTTATAAAGTCTAATAATCCTAGGTTCACTGTTGACATATATGACAAAAATGTTGTGAAAAGTATAAACAAATAAATTCAAAAAAACAATACCTTACTTGAAAATCATAGCTGTCCCCCTGATATATTTTAAAAAATAATGGAACACCACAATAATTGATTGATTAATTGACTATACTAACTAATTAATTAATTGAGGAATAAATCATGGAAACATAAGTTTCACCCCCTTTTTTTTTTATTTATAATTTAATTTTAAGTAAATTCACTTATTTGGAGTTAAGCTAATTTTAAGTAATTTACTGAATAGTTTAATTATGGCTTTGATAATAAAAGAATTTAAAAAATGAAATTACTAAAATATTAAAGAATAATTAATAATAATTCAATTTTATAAAACTTATAAGATTTCATAATAATTTAAATTTATTAAAATAATAATAAATAGAATATAATGTTGAGATAGAATGATGCTATTATTATTTTTTTTATTTTTATTGTAAATATGATATAAAAATTTACTAATTGTAATAAATTCCTAATTAGAGTATGAATATGATGTATTAGTTTAAATTTCTTTTAAAAACAAATAAATTTTTATTAATCTATTTATTTCCTTCCTCAAATGGAAAAAATTTCACTACTTTAGGTAAATATAAGTTCTTTTAAATTTTATAATACGCTAATTATGATGAATATTTTTATGTTTTGTTTCCTCTTTCTTGTTAAAATATTCTGGTGAATGATATTGAAAAAACAAAACAAAATCAATCAATTAAACAATCAACAAAGTACACTCAAACAATTCATAAAAGAAAAATAAAAAATAAAGTAAAATAACTATATTTTTTAACAATTATCAATAAAAAAGTGCCAAATTATAAATCTATACTTCCTAGTAAATAAGTAAGCAAATGGCTTTTCCTAGAAGAAATAATAATAAAAAACTTAACACGATTCAAGAAGAAGAGATAGATTTGTGTGAGAGCTATCAATCTAAAGATTCTATGAGGGCTTTGGTATTGATGGAAATTCCAAAAGTTTCCTTAACTTTTATAAAACAAAACCAAGACATCATTTCAATGGAGCTCGGAGTGCTATTTATCGCATAGCTAGACCTCGGCGTTAAATTTATGAAGTTAAATGACTTTACGGAATCCTTGAAATCTTATTCAACAATTTATGTGGGAGCCTACGAAACATATAGAACCTACATACTTCCTTTACAAGAGGGGTGCTACTTAATTTAAATAAATGAAAACTGCTCTCACTAATACTTTGAATTTGAGTCTCATTTCGAAAATACTCAGTTTATTTATCATAACTCCCTGTAACTGTAGTAATAGGGTTTAAGATCAAAATATGAAATAAAAAAAGAATTGACGCAGTACCTAAATCTAGACAGCAAAAGTAGAGACACTTAGCTTTATTATCATGAGAGAGCATGTCACAGTTAAGTATAAACAGATATAAGGTAATACAATAATTCTACTAGGTATCGCATCAAAAACCAGTTAAAATTATAGGGATAAAAAAGCAAAAAATCAAGATAAATTTCTAAATACCTATCATTTCTAGGCTCAGCACTATCGGAAAAATTATTTAGTGTTTAAAATTGGTGTTCCTTTGGAACTAAAATAAAAGAAAAAAGCGATCAAAAAATATGCAAAAGCCAAAAACTAAATAGATTTAAAGATCAAGAAATATTGCCTTTAGATGAAGAGGATTTAATAAATATCGAGAAAACAATGCTTTTTAATTAAAATATTATATGGATAAGTAAGCACACTGGAAATAGACTATTAGATTTAGACTTAGCATTAATAAATACAGATTATTTAAATAATAAACTAGATAATAAGATCAATGACTAATAATAATCTAAAAACAAAGATAAAAACGTAATTAAGAAATAATTTATTTTTTTATTTATTTATACTAATTTAATTTAATTTTTTTATAAAATTTTTCAAGGTTTACAATTATTCACATAATTTAGAAAATTATTTAAAAATTTTTGATGGAATAAAGCATATTAATAAAGAATTTAAGTTACAATAACTTGAAAATACAAACGATACTCTAACTAATTATTAAAGTTTGTAAGAAGACTATGGATTGGACAATGAAAAGGATATATCAAAAGATATAAAACAGGCTTTTATTGATTTAAAAGGAATGACAATTCGAGAAATTACCAAAACGTGTGTTATACACACAATTTCAAAAAATAAAATAAGTAAATGATTTAATAAAAATACAATACCATATTTTGTAATATAAAAATTATAATTATTAACAAAATTTTTTTTTTAACATACTTACTTTTATATGAAATTACTTTTAATATTATTATTTTAAATTTTATAAATTGTTTATATATAATAGTTACATGTTATTATTATATAAATAAAATATAGTATTAAATAAATCTTTACATAAATTATATTTAAATAACAATGGATATTAAATTTCAACATACTTTTGAAAGATATAATTCGTGCAAATATAAAATATTTATAGAACTTATTTTATTCTAATTAATTTTTGGTGTTTATGATGTTAAAAGATGAAAAATAAACTGTAGCCTTCATTTTTAATAGCAAAATAAAATATCAACACAATAAATTTATTATTAAATTAATTGTAGAATGAACCTAATTAAAAATTTAATAATACTTTTTCTTGAAAATTAATAACAATGAATAAAAATTAATTTGCAAAACTCAACTCTACTTTTTCTAACCAAAAATATATAGCTGATAAAAACACATATATTCGACCCGCCATAACTGAGGACTTAACCTTCAATAGAGTATAATACGAATTCACAGATGAAAACTCTAAAAAGAAGACAAATTTTCATTTAACTTTAGGTATATTATAATTGATTTCCCAATATTCTAACCTTTAAAAAGTTTCAAAGATTAAAAAAGAATATAATATAAAGACAATTTAAAGTTTATTAATTCAATACATTGGCTGAAATATTTCATCAAATAGGCATTAAAAATGAGGGATAAGCTTACGCTCATAGAATGAATAATACTTATACAGAAATCGATAGAAATTATGAAATAAAATAAAAGTACAAAGTAAGGCCATAGAGTTAAGAAAATTATTATAAATCGGGGTATAAAAATCAGTATTCTCTTTACGAAAATAGATAAAATGAAATTAAATAAGTAATTGGATCGAAAAAAGATGGGGATATTTCAAAATAAGAAGAGGAATAGATAATAGAGCAAAAAATAAGCTACAATTTTGATCCCAGGAATTTCTCAAAATAAGCATCTAAGGAATTTTCAGAAAAGGGCATTGTTTAATAGTAGACTCCGGGAAGCATTTAAAACTCCAACATACAGGTTCAAGTAAAAAAATTACCACTAAAATTTATTTTGTTGTTATTATAAATATTTTATTAATTGATATGTACATATATATTACTCAATTATAAAGTTACCTTGGCGTATACAAACACCCTTAACACCTTCTGATATAAAATATTCCATAAGAAACAATAAAAAATAATAATAATAGTAACTAAAACATAATATTAATAGGTTTTCGTTTGATTCGTAAACGTTTAATTAGTAGTTGTAACAGCGCAATAGTTTTTCTTAAAAATAATAGTAAACCCCACACTTACATTTGGGAAATACAGATTATCATTAGCTCACTCACAGCTTTAATAACAGAACATTAGAAAAAAGAAAAAGAATGGAGGAGTTGAAATATGGAAACTCCTTTTATGATAAAAATGGAGTTTTTTAAAGCGATATTTCTACCAAGTGTAGCATGAATCACTCAGCCTTCGATATAATATAGTAGCAAAAAAAACTAAATGAATAGCAAAAATCGTAAAATATATGCAAAAAGTTCTAAAAATTTGAGTAGTTATAAGGCTTTAATTAAATGGTAGAATAACATTCGCCTTAAAAAAAGAAAAATAAAAGTTTGTTGAATTAGACATTTAATGAGTTTTCCAATAATAATCCCTTTTACAAAAAAGAAACGTCAGAAGAAAGTAAATAATAAATGAATAATTTTATTATATTTTCAGGTATTAAAGAATTATAATAAATATTAAAAGGAAAGGAAAAATTAAAAAGTATAGTATTTTTGAATGGAAGACCGAAATAGAAACTGGGAGATCATATTAAAAATAAATATACATTTGCAGTAAAAAAACTTTAAAATTATTAGCAAATTCTTTTCCAAGATATAGATGAAAACGATAAAATGATAAATACTATAAAATAAGAAGTAATCCCTAAAAAAAGCAATTTAGTTTTTTTTAAATATAATTTATTTCTATTAAATTTGACAGGTCAAAGTTATGATACACAACCAATACAAATAAAGAAATCAATAGCAAACTTCATCACTGTAAAATAAAATGAAAAAATTAATGCAAAAAAAGCAAGAGAAAATGACAGACTTTTTAAATAATGTCGAGCAAGCAGAAGAAATTCTAAGAGAATCACAAAACCAAAGTCAACAGGCCTTAAAAAAGCAAAAATCTTTTAAAGAGAGTGTTCAAAATCAATAACTAGCAGATAGGGCATTGATTAGCATTCTGAAAGATCAATTTCTCAATAAGAAAAGAGGCCGAAACAGCTTAAATAGAACAATATAAACCATAGCGTCGTTAAATAGTTCAGGTCAATAACTTCCTAAAATTAAAAAAATAGTAGAGCAGAGCCTTTGGCAAGGGGAAACATTTTCAAATATAATTTAGATCAGGAAAGCATGAGCGAAAATGACCAGTCTCCCAACAGCAACAGTAATTTTTGCTTTGGACAAAGTAAAACTAGCATAAAAGATTTGCAGAGAAGTTCTTATAGGTCCATTTCAAACGTAAGTTCATTTGGAGAAAGGCCACAGTTTGAACATGAAGAAGAGAATGATATTGCTAGAAGTAATTTTTTATTTTTCTTTTAAATAAAAAAGGCAAATGAAAATCAATTATTGAATGTAGGAACGAAAGGGTATTTAAAAATGCTAAAGGGGATCTATGAAATGGCTGACACAAGTCTAAATAAGCCGAAAGACCAAATTTTGGCTGATAAAATGGCAGAATATTGGCGATTTGATAAAAAAGGAAAGTTTAAAAAGGGAGAAAAGAAAAAGAACCCCGCCAGTTATAGTCGAAAAGAGGCGATAAAAGAGAGATTTGTGTCTGTAAAATCTTCTCTTATCGAATTCTTGCACAGTATAAAAGAGAAAAAACTAAAACCAGAAGAGGTACCCAATATTTAGCTTCAATAGTTAGTTTAATATTTAAAATTGTACTTAGATACTGGATAATATCGGAACCAATAAATAGGTTTTCATGCAAGAACCCTATTAGCGTCCAGGGTCCTTCGTGTTTTTTAAATCTCTTCGATAAGGAAATCTTGGAGTTGTACTTAAAAAAATTAATGTGGAATGCAGATACCTCATTTTTGATAGAGATCATAACATGATGACGGCTTTACATATCGCACTTTAAAAAGGATACGATTAGTTAGCATAATATCTTATAAATATAGGGTACTACCAATACTAATAATTTAATTTTTTGTTTTCAATTTTTAAATAAGAAGATTGTGTTTTTATTAAGGTCTGACTTGAATGCTAAAGATGTGGCAAACAGAACGCCATTGTATTATGCAATAGCGAATTAAAAGTTTCAACTGGCCTAAATATTACTCTACAATAGAGCGAATCCTTGGAGTTAGGGCAACTACTAGTATGAAGAAATGTCAGGTAGATAATTAATAATTTTGTGAATCTATTAGTAATCTAAACATAATTTATAAGGATCCAATTTAAATATGATATAATGCTTGAAACAAGCACGAAAAATTGATTTAGAATTAAAATTCACAAGAGGTATGCAAAACAGGAGAAACAGATTTGAGGAGCTTAAGTAGTCCATAATGGAGTTTGAAGTAGAAGGCCATTTTGCTTAAAATAGCAGCTTGAACTAAAACTAAGATATATAGCAAGATGAAGTGTAAAATAGCCAAATAAATTAAAATAATTATAACTCGCAATAGGGTCAAGCAAATATAGTCGTAAAAAATTTAATGGAAGCTGAGAACCCTTGATGCAGTTAATTTATATATTAAGCTAATTAAGTTTGGTATAAAAAATTTGATTTATATTTAATTTAGGTATATTAAATAAAACTATTAAAATAACTTTTTTTATATGAAATCTAAATATAATTATTATATAGTTATTTATAATTTTAATATTGTATATTAAATTATTTTTCCAAGTAAATGAATAAATGAATGTTACAATTGCATTAAATTTGTTTCATTTTTTTATTTTAATAAAATGTCTAGGGCACTCATTTTTTATTCCGGCTACTACTACTATTACTTCTTTTAATACTTTTATTATTGCTCCTAGTAAGAATTCTATTTGTAATTACCATTATAATTAGAAGATCTATTTTAGTGATAATTTTTTTATCTATTATCTCTGTGGCCATTTCTATTGTTCGTTTAATCAAATCCTTAAGTGAAATAATCCATTGTAGAACGGCAATTTTATCTTATAGGGATAACATCTCTATTAAGTGCCTATTAACCTAAAGAAACCTCTTATTTTTTATATTCGGTATCATTTTTGGTATTTTTGATTTCTCCTTACTGCTGCAATTTTTTTAGAGCCTCTTCTTATTTTTCTTTTTTTTTCTGTCTTAATTTTATTGTTTTTCCCTTTTCTTTTTCTCGTCCTCCATATGTTTTATTTAATCTTTTTGCCCCAATAACTCTGCCAATCCCCCGAATCCTCCTTAGGAACTCTTGTACGGATTATTAGAAGAATCTTCATCACTCATTTCATCACTATCGGATACATCTTCTCTATTTTATTTCCTTTTTGAATTTTCTCCATTCTCTTCTTTCTAATTTTTTTCTTCCTCTTCTTCTTCATCCTCCTTTATTAATCCCAGTATTTCATAAGAAGGCAACTAAAATTTGGTTATGTTTTTACAAATATTTTTGTAGAAATTTGAATGCAAGTAATTTTAAATCGCTTGCTCGTCATCTATATTATCTTAGA
The DNA here is from genome assembly GCA_037039885.1 of Miamiensis avidus. Taxonomy (NCBI): domain Eukaryota; phylum Ciliophora; class Oligohymenophorea; order Philasterida; family Glauconematidae; genus Miamiensis; species Miamiensis avidus. Next base: position 349,489 of record JAWVGU010000184.1, on the reverse strand, counting down.
GCCATTCATAAAATTTGAGATTCGAAAATCTTATTAAATGAAAAATATTTTATATTTTTTGTTTAAATTATTATTTAATATAAATAAATACCTAACATCGGATGAAAACTTATTCATAAATTTTTCAAAAGTGAAATCACTTATAAATATTTGATAACGATAAGGAATAATTAGCTCTTAATTTAATTTATCATAATTTTCTAGCAATTGTTCGCTTAAATTAATAACACTCTCATCTTTGTTGAGGGATTTACATAAAATAAACATTTCATTACTTACTTAACTTGATGTGAATAATTTGGCGAATTAAATTTTTAAAAGCACTATTTGTTTTTTTAAATTATTTCAATAAAAATATTTAATATATTGATTTCATTATAAATTAAAATTACTTTTGATAAAATGTATAGAATTGATACGGTTTTGACTAAATTGCAAGAATATAACTTTAAAATCATGGATCCTTCGTGCTATAAAAGATTTAGCCCAATAGCTACGTAAAACCACAGAGTTTATAAATGCTGCTATTCCTAATATTCAATAGACTTCTATTTTTTTTATTAGTTATAGTTTTTGCTGGCATCAGAAGATAGAGATTTGGCTCCATAAAAAAAATCAATACCTTCATAGTTAAAATCAAATAATTTGGCTTTTTTGTGAAAATCTTCCAAAAATTAGCAAACCTAAGTTTTATCATTAATATCAAATTCTTTGTAGAAATTGTGAATTCCCTAATATTCGTTCATTTTCTAAGATATTTGTTTTTTTAAATTTATATTTTCAATTGAGTAAAACTGAGGAATCGCAGGGTCATATTCGAAGTCTATATAATATTTCATGTATTCCATTGCCACTGTATTATTGCTGTCGTAGAATATGTGAATTTTATTAGAAATATAATTCGTTCTTTCTAAAATCGGATACTCTAAGTTTAAATGAAGCAAATTTGCTATTTTTACAGTTTTTGGATCCAAAGAAACTCCTTTACATAAAGATATAATTATTTTTAATTTATTATCAAAACTAATTTACCATTCAGGTCATCAAATTTAATAAATTTATTGAACTAAGACTTTTTAATTTTTTACAGTAGATCTCTTAGTAAAAATATTATTTAATAATAATATATATATATATGTAAAATACTCATAAATAAATTATTACAAATGATTTTTTTGCATATCTTAAATAAGGTTATAATATGAAAAAATCTATTCCCTACTCTTACGATCATAGAGTTCGTTGGGTTTTTAAAGTTTGCCATAAGATTCGTTGAAGAGAGACTGAATAATTTTCTATAAATTAATTATATTTGGTATAGATCTTTCAGGAAAAAATTCTCGATCTCTTTCATATGAATTAGTATAATTTTTCTTTTTTTTATTAAATGCCTACTATTTGCTTTATTCTTCATAACCATTTATATAAGCTCTGCTTAATGGTTCACAAATATCAGCCGCATCTGTAACAGCTTCCATATAATATTTATTATCTCTTCCAAAAAGCTCATCGTTTTCCATACTCATATTATATATATACAAATATATGTATTTTTTGCTAAATCCCTTTTATAAATTTTATATATTTATATTATTATAAATAATTACTTTATTTCTATTATATTTTGATTAATTAATCTATTAAATCGATTTCACATACTAATAATCATTTTTAATTGTTATAGCAGTATAAAATATTAAAATTATGAAAAATTTTTATAAACTATAATAGTTTTTACAAGTTGAAATATTTAAAATAAATATAATTATTTCAATAAAAAATGCTATAATTTATTATATAAATCATGTAGTTTATAATGAAATTTACTAATTAATTAACTTTTCAAAATTTAAAATTTAAGGTGTTTAAATCAATTAATATAAAATTTAATTTATAATATTATGATAAATATATAAAAATATAATTTAAATGAAGTAAAATGTTATATAATTAGCAAGTATAATTTAATTTTTGATTGAAAATTATGGAATTTATTATTCCTATATGTTTTACAGTTTTTTTGGATAATTTATAATATTAAATAATTTTTTAATAAATTTCATAAAAATATATGATCATATTCCTAAAAGTGATTATATGGAATTATTTATTATTTTAAAAAAGGAAAAGAGGTTTCATACAAGTAGTTTATTATTAGGTATTTTTATATATTTGATATATTAATTTACAAATTCTAATATAATATAATAAAATATAAATATATTGTAAGTCTATATACATATTAATACATTCAATCAAATAGTTTATCTCCAAATTATTCTATATGAATAATATATTAACATAATAATAATAATGATTGGGACTAATCGAGTAAATTAGATGGGTGTAAATTAATCATGAATATATATATTAATTAATAGTAAGGTTTATATTTCAGCGATGCGAATGTTTATGAATTAGTTAAGAATTATTAATTTTATTATTATTATTAAGTTACTATTTATCATATATTTCGTGATTGCTGAAGAATTTGTATAGGAAATATAATATGAAGAGAATTCCTACCACCATGAAGGAAAGTATAAAGAAATTGAAAACTTTATTTGCGAGTTTGTTCTCCCTCTGCAGGACGACTGCAGAAGATTTTTCAAATTTTTTCGAAACTTTGTTGAGTAAATTTGATTTATTTTCCATTTGCTATATCTGTGCCATTTAACTTGCTAAAGTATTTATTTTTTCTTTGACATGTCTCTTCGTAGACTCAAATTTCTTTTCAATATCATCGAGTTCTTATTGCTTTCTATTTAAAATATTATTGTCTAAATCAATTTCTATATTATTGCTGCATTTTCGTTGTAAATGATTCACATTTTCAGGGTCCGCAAAGCTGGATACATAGAATTCCCTTTATATTAGTTAATTTTAAAGTGAAATTTCACTTTTCTCCTTTTTTGTAGCCTGAGTCTTTAAAAATTGTAAAATTTGTCGCTAAATTTCGTAAGAAAAGTCTGTTGAGTTAACCTTTACTTGGTGCTATTCTAAAATTTACTGTATGTAGTGAAATAAATTTTCTATATTTCCCACAATAACATCACATTTATTGTATCGTACTTATTTAATTATTAAAAAATTAATTACTTTAATAGTTTAGTTTATTTTGTTTTGTTTACTTAAAAGTATTTCAAAAGTTCTGGGAAGACATTGGAAAAATAATTTATAATTTTGATTATTGATAACTTTGACTTAAGGAACCTGGCTTTAGTTATCACCAATGCTTTCGTTTTTCATGTGACGGTTTATCAGATTTTTATCTTACAGAACATGCTATTCATTAGTTTTATCACTGCTAAGAAGGAATATGTGAGTATTAGTCCTTAAATCAAGCATAATTATATATTCCAGATCTTATTTCATAACTTACTATCAAAGTATTAACTTTTTTTTTTAATTGAATTATTTATTATTTTGTATTGTTTTTATATTGGTTGAAATATACAATTTAAATATATGTTTAATTAATTCAATTTCACTTTCTTTGCTTTAAATACCTCTCTTCTTTATTAATTTTGAGCGGCAGTTTAATTAACAGCTAGCTGTATTAATTATTAAATGCACTAATTATTTTTAGGTTATAATAATAGTTTCAAATGATCTTCCGCAGAAGGAATACTTAGTAATTTAATATATTTAGATTTTTAAAAATAAATTAGAAATTTATATAGATTTAGTAGTATATATATAAATATATAAATATAGAGTAATAATAGTGAATATTCATCTATTGTTTGGTAAAAAGGGTAATTGTTGCTAATATTATGGCATTCCCTGTTATCTCGGCTTCTACTACATTCCTTATTGACTTTAAAGTAAACTAAGCATAAGTTATTGCTACTATGCAATTTGATGCTATTACCAATAATACTGTTGCAGCATTTAGTTTTATTGTTATTCTTGTACCTGTATGAGGGGGAGGAATAACTAAGAATTCGAATCATTTATAATATTTTCATTATACTATTGTTGCTATAATTAAAGTTATAGCCCATTATTGTTGTTTGCGAAAATATTAGGCAAAAAGAGCTAATTAGCTTATTTACTCTGTATGGATTATTATTATTATTTTTTCTAAAATTTGCTGCTGATGTTTTCTAGTCTACTGTTCCGATTGTAATTTTAATAGAATATTTGAGATTAATTCTAGGACTAATCATTAGCTGTCTTTATAATAGGCATATTGTTATTTTATTTATATACCTAATGCCTTTGTGCTTATAAAAACCGCGAGTGATCCAAACTGCTCGGAGTTTATTAGGAATACCTGCTTTTTTATTACGATTCTCCCTTCAAGTAAGAGAGCAACGGCTGAGAACGATTCTTTTAAATATAGTAGTGATTTTTGCTTTAGTCATTATTGATGATATTTTTGCTATTGTTTGCGGCAAATTATAAGCCTTCTTGCAATTTTTCAAAGCTTTTGCTGGTATTATTAGGAGTTTCCATTTTGGGTTTAAAAACCTTTTCGTACATATTTTTATTGTATTTCAATTCGTCTTACTGCATTTTCCTTTCTTCGCGAATGAAAACAAGCTGCTTCTGTTCTTGAAAATTTGTTTCTGAAACGTCATTGATCGCGCGGTAGCCGACCCGTTCTTAAATACCGAAGGGTTTAGCAGTCTGCCGTAGCTTTTCCCTGTATGATTTTTACGCATTAATGCCTAAAAACTCGTAAAAAGCATCCACTCTTTCCGTGTCAGACTTCAAAGAATAGTCGTATTTATACATTTCGATGCCGAGTCGGTGGATCAGGTTCGGAAACTCCAAAAACGTTATTTCTTAAGGATTTAGTCCTGTTATTGTAAAATTAAGAGTTTTTAGTATAAATTAATTGATTTTAATACCTATTTATTTGAAAATTTTAGGCAGTTCTTTGCGTCGGTCCGGCAGAACGCGAAATTGCTGGCAAAACAAGTTGAAATTTGCCAAATTGAAAACGAGTTTGTCGTGTCGGAACTTTTCAAATGAGTGGCAAATATTCTTTTGTTTTGAATAAAAGTCAAAGATGTCTCGGATCATGGCCTTGCTTTCCGGTCTGTACTGCTGATATTTTTCAGAAGAAAAAAGAAACTCTGCCAATTCAGATCCGTCATGTAAATCATCTTTTTCTTCATTTTCTATTTACTTTTCTGGTAACAAATGTTCGCTCCTTTCTATCACTGACTGCTACAAATGTCCGTTGTTTTCGATTGAATCATATTGAAATTCGTTTTGCTTAATTTAATTTTTTTTGAATGTGAATTCTTCTTGTTGGTTTTGCTCTTCATTAATCTAAACTTGGTTTTGTTATTCTTGTTTCAAATATATTTTTTTTTATTTTTCAATATTCTAATTCTTTTCGTTTCTTTGTTTTAGTAGATGCTCTTATTGCAACCGCTATTGCGTTTTCACAAGTCTTTCAAATTCATTTTCTTGTTCATCTTCTTTTTCTTATTCTTTTGCTTCCAAGGTTATTTGAGTCTAGTCTTCAGCCTTAATGAGAGGTTTTTTGTTGGACATTTCTACTTCTCCTTTGCTGTTTTCTGATTTATATGTTTAAAATTCATTGTCTTCTTTTTCATAAAATTTTTTTAGTTTTTTTATTAATTATACTATTATTTACTTATATAAATATAATAATATTACATTCCTTATTACTAACATCTCTTTACTATATAAAATTATTTTCTTTTTCTTTATTTTACTAATTTTATTCTTTGAATATATTTTATTTATCCTACTTTTCAGTTTAGTTATCTTCTTATTCTTATAATTTTTGATGTTCAACGTTTTTTTTGACTATTAAATACTTTTAATTTGGGACTTTTTGAGCAGTTTCAAAAGAAGCCTCTATATCTTCTTGATTTAAGTTCTGTTATTTGTGATGTATTTTTTTTTGGTTTTAAGAGAAAATACTGCTGCTGTTGTTGCTTATATTACTGCTGTTTTGCCTCGAAAAAGGTAAGAATCGTGAACTGTTATTCGCAGAAAAAAAACTATTATTGCTTTCACTGATATTTTCATAGAAGAGGTTTAAAGTTTCTTTATAACTTCCGTCATTCAAGCCCATGAAAGCATAAATTTTCGATTTTTTGAGTTCAAGTTTCCGCTCCAAGGGAAACACGAGTTCAGATATAGAAATCAAGGCCTTTTAGAAATCCGAGAAACTGAGTCCCTTGTGAGATGACGCTCTCAGGTTGAAAACTGTTTAGAAATCCGTGATTTTTATTTTATTTGAATAAATTTTTTTCTACTTGTTTTGCTATGTCGATGCCGTTTTCTGCGAACGGAAGCGGAAATTTTTGCAAAATTTGTAAAACTGTTGCGAACCCATGAATTCTTTCGTATCTTCGAAGCCTTCTTTAATGATGTTTCTTTTGACGTAAAAATCGAAAATTTCTTTCAACGTTTCTTCTTCGACATCGTGAAGGAAAGGGTTGTCGTGTGTATCGCGGACTTCTGATTTTTTCACTTAATTTTTTTTGCTGGAAGACTCCAATTCCTTGATTTGCTGGTCCATTGCAACCAACTGCTGTCGATATTTCTGGATTTCTACTTCATTTTTTTCAGCCAAAAATAGCTATTTAAGCTGCTTTCTCACTAGTTTTAAATTCTCAACAAGTACTTACTACTGTTGTTGTTTGAAAAATGTTGACGGTTACTGAGAGTGGGAAGAAAAGTTACCGTTGCTGTTGTTATTAATAACCTAGATTTCGGTTTAAGTTTTATCGGCTGAAACTTGTTCTTCATTGCTGGTGTCTTCTTTTACGTTTTTTTTTTTGCTTTGTTTTTTTTCAGTTTGAAATGTATTTCGAAATATTTGTTTATGAAATGTATGCAAAAATCGTCAACACTTACATTTCCATTTTCGCATCCTTTTTTATTTAATATTAAAAAATCGAATTTTCATATCAATAGAATACCTTCTATGTTGATGAACTCTATTTCTGGATACAGAATTTGAAGACCCTACTTGGATAAGAAGTCGACAGCTATGACTTACTAAAAATCAGCGAAATTCACTCTGTTATCGACATCGCAGTGCATCTTTTCGACCAAAAATTTCCGATACCAATAGTACTGGTTTATGAAAATTAGGAAGTGTTTGAATTATTCGTTATCAGGGGACTTTTCAATAAACCTATCGTGCTTTTTAGATTAAATATTTTTCGCATTCTTTAAAATTTTGTTAGATTGCTCAATTTCCTTAGCCATTTGAAATGCACTTTCTACCACTCGGTCGCTCATAAATAGCTTATTTATTTTTAAGACGTTTCTAACACCTGAAACCACATTTTCTCTGCTTAGTTTATCCATTTCTAAGTTTATAATGAATATATTTGTTAAATATTTAAAATAATATTTAACTTAATTTAGTAAGTTAGTATATATTCATTTTAATATTTCTTACGCTACACGTCGAAAAAGGAAAATAGAATTTCTCTTCTATTCTTGTGTTCTTCGCAATCAGAAATAGGAAAACTCCCATCACTGCTATTACTTATTCTCTCATTTGCATGGTGGTTATTAAAAATCAAATCCAATTGTTGGATTTCCTAATGGGCTAAGTGTAATTTTTCCAGCATTTATCGGTGCTTTTCTCCTTTTTATATAATTAATTATCATAATTTATAATATAATTCTTTTTTTTTCCAAATTTTTTACGATTTTAATATTGCGAGATATCGTAACTTATAGGGTTCGTTATTTTTTTTAAACTCTCATCAATGTCGTGTAATTGATTTTTTATTCCTGATTTGTCTTTCTTGTTGTTTTACATTTTAAGTTGTATTTTTCTTTCTATTTAGGTTTTACGACAAGTAAAATAAATTAAGTATTCTTTTATTTCAAAAGCTATTACTTTTAATGTAAAACACTTATTTATGTTTATTTAATAATTACTGAATGATATTGTGTGTGGCTTTTATTAATTAGACTAATAATATTTAAAAGTGAAATTATTAGAAACATTAATAATTAAAAAATGATATATTGAGAAATTATTTTTTATATACTCATAATGTTTTTGTAGTTCAGTCTTTTAATTTCCTTATCTTTTTAGTTTATTTGTATTTATATTTCCTTCTTTTTAATCCTTTTTCTTTCCAAAGAGATTATCAAAAAAATTTTCATTGCATTTTCTAAAATAATTCTAAGTGATAAATGCTATTCGTGACATTTTCACAGTTTTATTAATGAAAGAAAATTCAATTAATATCATTAGGAATTTTCCTAATATTTTTTTTTTTTTTTTATAGTCACAAAAGATTATACTTACCAGATCAAAATATGTAATTAATTCTAGAATGATTATTATCATAATATAAAGTAATTTTAAAAGTATTTTCAAATATTTTATCAATGTTTAGATTTGTATTTAGATTTAATAATATTCATTTTATAGAACTATAGTTAATATATTAAATAATTAAATATAATAGGAAAAAAGCAGAATAAATAAATTCATAAATTAATTTTCATGTTAAATTATTAAAAAATAAATTATTTAGTCATCAGTTTAATAAAAATTGGATCGAATAATAATCAAGGTTTTATGTAATATTTATAATAAAATGTGAAAAATATATCAAAAAACTTATTTTAATTCCATTTTAATACAGATTAACCCCATATTTATATTATTTATAATACAAATATTTATTTTTTTATATTGTTTGATATATCTAAAATTAGCTAACATTAAATATCATACGAAATATGTCACCTTCACTCTGTTGAAATATTCTAATTCATTTTAGCTAATTTTCATAGCATAATTATATATACATATAAACATATTATGAATTAAAAAGAAATAATGGGTTGGGAATATATATATATTCTTAATTAGTACAATTAATTAAGCAAATATTTTATTACTAAACTCAAAATAAAATTTCAAATCAAAATTTTTATGCTTGGTATTTTAATAATTTATTATGTATCTATGGTATATGCTTTAATTTTATGATATTTAATTTTTATTTTTCATTCATAAATTATGAATATCAATATCAAAAAAACAGATCTAAAAAATATATGTATTATATTTATTATTGAATTAATCATAAAAAATTAGAATATTGTGTTAATCAAATAATAAAAGCATTAATCAAAATATGCTGAAAAAACTGAAAAATATAACCGATTGAAGATTTTTGATAATTTTATAATTTGAAATTTTATTTAGACGTTAGTAATAATATATATATATACATAAATACGTAATTAATTAAATTATTATATTAGGCTGAATATTATAAGGTATACATATTTCTATTTAATAATAATAATGACGTGAGGGGGTATTATATATAAACCTAAATACGTAATTAATTAAATAAATTAATATAAAAGTATGTATAAAATATATGTATAATAAGTAACTCTTATACATTATATACATTTTAGTTAAAAAATTTTTACTATAAAAACCTTCTTGTTTTCATAATTAATTAAAAATAAAATAAAATAAAATAAATAATCTATTAAAATAAAAATAAAAAAAATAAAAGAAATTAAGTTATAAACATTAAAGAATAGCTATTTTTAAAAGGTAATAAAAGAATAATAATAATTTTTCAATAAATATTTTTTTATTTGAAAATTTAAAAAAAATATTATTCAAAAAAATATTATTTAAAAAAATTATTAAATTAGAATATAAAATAATAATAAATGATATTTTTCGAATTTTTTTTGAAAATATATGAATTTTAAAAATAATAGTATAGAAAGAGGGTTATATTATTTTTTTTATTTTCATTTTAAAATTATAAACATACATATAAATGAATCTTTTATGCTTATTACCTCATTCTTTTAAATTAATAATTTGCATTAATTAACTATATATATTAATTTATCATTGGTTGATTACATAAAATAATAAAATATAATCCAAATAATAATTGTATGGTATTAAAAAATAATATGTATAAATTAATATCTAAAAATATAAACCAAAATTCTGATTTATTATTAATTAAATAGATATGGAAGATATTTATATCTATTAAAATATTAACTAAATAACAATAGATGAATATAAAAAAAAATTTTTAACTAAAGATTATTATTTTGTGAGGTATATACAATTAAATAATAAAAAAATAAGTAACTTAAATTTATTATTATAAAAACCTAAAAACATAAAAACAGAAACATGAAAATTACTCTATAGATTATATTTGCAATTTGGATTAATGTTAATAGAAAAGCTAACTTATTTGCTTTGAGTGTTAGGAATAAAATGCACATGGTCACGAAACTTCATCCATGAATTAATATTAATAAATCAAAATATTTTTAGTAGATAGTTACAAAAAATTCTTATAATAATAAAAAGATTATGATTAATATTTTGAAAAATAATTAAGAAAAAAATAAAAATAATTAAAAGAATAGAAAATAGTATTAAATTAAATAGTGGAGGAAATTAAGAATTTGTAAACATATTTAGATAAATATGAAGATATAATCATTTAATAATTATAAGATATGTAATTCTAAAGTGATGATTATTTATAAATATTAATAAAATTCACATAATAGGAATAATGGAATAAAAACATATTAGAAGAAAACATAAAAAAATATAATAAATTAATTTAGGATATGATTTAATCGTTGATTAAAATTAATATATAGAATTAATTAAATAATAAAAAATAGAAAAAAATAATATTTAATTATGTTTAAATAATATAAATTAAATGATAAAAGATTTTTAGGAAACTAAAAGAGAATATAAAATATTAAAAAAATTTTAAGGCGATATATTACAATTAGAAAATGAAATCAGATTGAAAGTAACTACAAATTTTAGGTAAAAATATTATTTATAAAATAGAATCCATATTTTTATATTTTTAATAGATAAGACTATTTGTATTATAACAATACACAAATAATATTAAATTATAAGATAATATCTTAATAAATACATTAAAAATAATAATTAATATTGTTAACTTTAATATATATTATAATATTATTTGATTTTCATTCTTTGTCAAATAATATATATTTAAAAAAAATAAAATATTTAGAATAAATCTACCTAATTGGAGTAAATTATAAATTCAGACTGCGCCAAAGAGTTTTTAATTTTTAAATAATTTTAACATTATAAAACTAAGTATTTTATACATATGTTTTATTTTATTATATTGTTATTATAAGTATATTGGACATTATTGGATAATATATAGCAATTTATAAAATATTATAGAAAAATAAATACATGTGTTTGATATGCGAAATAATAATAAATTATGAGGCATTTTTATGTAATTTCGAAGTATATATAATTTTAATAGAAATGAATTAAATAAATAAATGAAATATTGATTTCATAAATTTGTGTTTTTTCAAATATATTAACTTAATATCGGGCTTTCTATATATTATTATTATTTATGTTAACAATAAATTTAGAATAGTAATGCATTTGTATATATTGTATGCTATGTAAAAATTCATAGGACAATATTGGATATAATTTTTTTATTCATTAGAATATATTAAATAAAGAGATGAAAATTGATAAGATATCTTATCACTGATAAATATAAATTTTTGCTTTGTTTTATTACATTAATAATAAATATTAAATGTTTCAAAATTTGTGAGGATGTAATTGTTAAATATTTATGATATCATAATTAATACTTGATTTTCAAATGGATATTTAATTTCTACAATTCTCATATCATATACAGTATAAATACGCCAATTTAATAATTAAATATTTTCATCAATTTTAATATATCTTTTAAAAAATAATATGCTTCCCTTACCTTATAATATTTTTAAATTAAATCTATAATTTAATTAAATTATTTTTAGTAGCAAAAATAATATTGGATAAGAAGGATGCATTTAATTAGGAAAATCAATTGAAAAACTTACAAATCTTACTTCTTTAAACATTGATTTAACGTACTATTTTTCTTAATTTCAAGAAAATTTTATTAATTATTGAATTGCAAAATTTATTTTTTTGTTTTATTGCATTAATAATATATTCAATGCTTTTTATAAATTTTTAAGGATTTAATTCTTAAATTTAGTGATATTATAATTAATAATAGCTTTTCAATTGCATATTTAAATTCAAGAATTCTTATACCATAAAAAGTCATAATACGTCAATATAATAATTTAATATTTCCATCAATTTTATTAATTCTTTTAAAAAATAATTTACATCCCCTATTTATACTCCAATATTAAATTATTATAAATAAAATATGAAATTAAAATTAATTATTTTTAATAGGAGTAATTAAATTAGTTAGGAAGGATGCTATTAATTAGGAATATCACTTGAAAAACTAACAAACCTGACTTCATTAGAAATTGATTTTGAGTACTATTTTTATTAATTTGGAGAAAATTATATTAATTCTGGAATTATCAGTTACAAAGAAATAGCAAATTTTTATATTTTTGTTTTATTACATTAATAATAAATATTGAATGTTTTTAAATTTGTGATGATCTAATTGTTAAATATTTATGATATTATAATTAATAGTTTCTTTTCAATTGCATATTTAAATTCAGCAATTCTCATACAATAAAAGGTCAAAATACTCCAATTTAAAAATTAACTAATTTAGACAATTTTACTTTTTCTTTTAAAACATAATTTACTTCCCCTATTTATACTCCAATATAAAATTATTATATAAAAAATCTAAAACTTAACTTAATTATTTCTAATAGTAATAATAATATTGGTGATGAAGGATGCACTTAATTTGGAAAATCACTTGAAAAACTTACTAACCTCTCTTTTTTAAATATAAATTTGGGGTACTATATTTATTAATTTGGAGAAAATTTTATTATGGAATTATCAGATGCAAAGAAATAGCAATTTATTTTGATTTTGTTGTATTATATTAATAATATATATTGAAAGTTTCTAAATTTGTGAGGATCTAATTTGTTTTTATATTGCATATTTAATTTGTATGATTCTCAAACCATAAAAGGACATAATATGCTAATTTAATAATTATATATTTTTATCAATTTTACTACTTCTTTTAAAATATGATTTATTTCACTTACTTTATTCTCCAATATTAAATTATTAAAAATAAAATGTATAACTTAAAATTAATTATTTTTAATAGGAATAATTAAATTAGTTAGGAAGGATGCTCTTAATTAGGAATATCACTTGAAAAACTAATAAACCTCACATCTTTAAACATTAGTTTAAAGTACTATTTTTATAAATTAGGAGAAAATTATATTAATTATGGAAATATCAAATGCAAAGAAATAGCAAATTTATATTTTTTGTTTTATTATAAATATTGAATGTTTTTAAATTTGTGATGATCTAATTGATAAATATTTATGATATTATAATTAATAATAGCTTTTCAATTACATATTTAAATTGAACAATTCTCATACCATAAAAGGTCATAATACTCCAATATAAAAATTAAATATTATCATCAATTTTACTTATTCTTTTAAAAAATAATTTACATCCCCTATTTATACTCCAATATTAAATTATTATAAATAAAATATGAAAGTTAAAATTAATTATTTTTAATAGGAGTAATTAAATTAGTTAGGAAGGAATCTTTTAATTAGGAATATCACTTGAAAAACTAACAAATCTCACTGCTTTAAACATTAATTTTTAGTACTATTTTTCTTAATTTCAAGAAAATTTTATAAATTATGGAATAACAAAGAAATAGCAAATTTTTATTTTTTTTTTATTACATTAATAATAAATATTGAATGTTTTTAAATTTGTGATGATCTAATTGTTAAATATTTATGATATTATAATTAATAGTTTCTTTTCAATTGCATATTTAAATTCAGCAATTCTCATACAATAAAAGGTCAAAATACTCCAATTTAAAAATTAACTAATTTAGACAATTTTACTTTTTCTTTTAAAACATAATTTACTTCCCCTATTTATACTCCAATATAAAATTATTATAAATAAAATCTATAACTTAAAATTAATTATTTTGAATAGTAATAATAATATTGGTGATGAAGGATTCACTTAATTTGGAAAATCACTTGAAAAACTTACAAACCTCTCTTCTTTAAGCATTTATTTACGGTACTATTTTTATTAATTTGGAGAAAATTTTATTAATTATAGAATTATCAGATGCAATTAATAATAAATATTGAATGCTTTTAAATTTGTGATGATCTAATTGTTATATATTAATGATATTATAATTAATACTTGCTTTTAAATTGCATATTTAATTTTAATAATTCTCAAACCATTAAAGATAATAATACACTAATTTAAAAATCTATAACTTATTTTTAACTTATTAATGAGACAATTATTACCAATGTTTAAAAATAATTTTTATTGGTTTGATTATCAGTTCTAAATCACTGCCACCACAATTATTTTAATATATTTTTAATTAAATTTCTCTGTTTTTTTTCTCTCCCTAAAACAGAATTTCTATATCACAATAACTAATTGTAATCATTATTTTAATTAAATATTATGATCAATTTTACTTTTCTATTATAAAATAATTTACTTCACCTACTTTATACTCCAATATTAAATTATTATAAATAAAATATAAAGTTAAAATTAATTATTTTTATAGATATAATAAAATTGGTAAGAAAGGATGCTCTTAATTAGGAATATCACTTGAAAAACTAATAAACCTCACATCTTTAAACATTACTTTATAGTACTATTTTATAATATTAATTATGGAATTATCAGATGCAAAGAAATAGCAAATTTTTATTTTTTTATTTTATTATTTTAATAATATATATTAATGTTTATAAATTTGTGATGATCTAATTGTTAAATATTTATGATATTATAATTATTAATTGCTATTCAATTTCATATTTAAATTGAACAATTCTCATACAATAAAATGTCATAATGCGCTAATATAAAAATTAAATAATTTGGACAATTTTACTTTTTCTTTTAAAATATAATTTACTTTCCCTATTTATACTCCAATATAAAATTATTATTAAATAAAATCTAATATTATATATTTTAATAGAAATATTAATATTGGATAGGAAGAATGCATTTAATTAGGAAAATCACTAGAAAAACTTATAAACCTAACTTCTTTAGTCATTTATTTAAAGTACTATTTTTCTTAATTTCAAGAAAATTTTATTAATTATTGAATTATCAGATGCAAAGTAATAGGAAATTATTCTTCCTTTGCTTTATTACATTCATAATAAATATTAAATGCTTTTTATAAATTTGTAAAGATCTAATTGTTAAATTTTATGATATTATAATTAATAATTGATATTCATTTGTTTAGATTTGCATATTTAATTTCTGCAATTTTAAAAGGATAAAAAATCATAATACTCCAATATAAAAATTAAATATTTTCATCAGTTTTACTTTTCTTTTATAAAATAATTTAATTTCATTATTAATACTTCATTATTAAATAATATTAAATAAAATATAAAATTAAAATTAAATATTTATAAAAGAGAAATTAAAATTGGTAAGTAAGGATGCTCTTAATTAGGAATATCACTTGAAAAACTAGCAAAACTCACTGCTTTAAACATTAATTTAGGGTACTATTTTTATTAATTTGGAAAAAATTTTATTAATTATGGAATTATCAGATGCAAAGAAATAGCAATTTATTTTTATTTTGTTGTATTACATTAATAATATATATTGAATGTTTCTAAATTTGTGAGGAACAAATTGCTAAATTTTATTATATTATAATTAATACTTGCTTTTCAATTATATATTTAATTTCTAAAATTCTCAAACCATAAAAAGACTTAATACGCTATTTAAATAATTATATATTTTAAATAAAATTTTAAATTAAATTTAAATATTTTGAATAGTAATAATAATATTGATGATGAAGGATGCACTTAATTTGTAATATCACTTGAAAAACTAACAAATCTCACTTCATTAAACATTTCATTTTTGTACTATTTTTATTAATTTGAAGAAAATTATATTAATTTTAGAATTATCAGCTATATAGAAATAGCAAATTTTATTTTTTGTTTTATTACATTAATAATAAATATTGAATGTTTCTAAATTTGTGATGACATAATTGTTAAATTTAATATTGGAGTATAAAGTAAGTGAAGTAAATTATATTTTAAAAGAAGTAGTAAAATTGTTAAATATCTATGATATTATAATTAATACTTGTTTTTAAATTGCATATTTAAATTCAAAAATCCTCATACATTATAAGGTCATACCTAATACGCCATTTTAAAAATTAAATATTTTTTATAAATTTTATTTTTCTTTTATATTATAATTAACTTTTATTATTAATACTCCATTATAAAATAATTATTAAATAAAATCTAAAACTTACCTTAATTATTTTGAATAGCCATAATAATATTGGTGATGAAGGATGCACTTAATTTGGAAAATCACTTGAAAAACTTACAAATCTCAATTCTTTAGACATTGATTTATAGTACTATTTCTTAATTTCAAGAAAATTTTATTAATTATGGAATTATCAGATACAAAGAAATAACAATTTTTATTTTTTTTTTATTACATTAATAATAAATATTGAATGTTTCTGAATTTGTGATGATCTAATTGTTAATTATTCATGATATTATAATTAGTAGTTTCTTTTCAATTGCATATTTAAATTCAACAATTCTCATACCATAAAAGGTCATAATACTCCAATAAAAAAATTAAATATTATCATCAATTTTACTTATTCTTTTAAAAAATAATTTATATCCCCTATTTATACACCAATATTAAATTATTATAAATAAAAAATAAAAGTTAAAATTAATTATTTTTTATAGATATAATAAAATTTGTAAGGAAGGATGCTCTTAATTAGGAATATCACTTGAAAAACTAACAAAACTCACTGCTTTAAATATTAATTTTGGTTTCTATTTTTATTAATTTTTAGAAAATCATATTAATATTGGTGATGAAGGATGCTCTTAATTAGGAATATCACTTGAAAAACTAATAAACCTCACATCTTTAAACATTAGTTTAAAGTACTATTTTTATAAATTTGGAGAAAATCATATTAATTATGGAATTATCAGCTATATAGAAATAGCAAATTTTTATTTTTTGTTTTATTACATTAATAATAAATATTGAATGTTTTTAAATTTGTGATGATCTAATTGTTAAATATTTATGATATTACAATTAATAGTTTCTTTTCAATTGCATATTTAAATTCAGCAATTCTCATACAATAAAAGGTCATAATACTCCAATATAAAAATTACATATTTTTTATAATTTTACTTTTCTTTTATATTATAATTAACTTTCATTATTAATACTCCATTATATAATAATTATTAAATAAAATCTAAAACTTACCTTAATTATTTTGAATAGAAATAATAATATTGGTGATAAAGGATGCACATAATTTGGATAATCACTTGAAAAACTTACAAATCTCACTTCTTTAGACATAAATTTAGAGTACTATTTTTCTTAATTTCAAGAAAATTTTATTATGGAATAATCAGTTACAAAGAAATAGCAAATTTTATTTTTTTTTTTTTATTACATTAATAATAAATATTGAATGTTTCTGAATTTGTGATGATATAATTGTTAATTATTTATGATATAATAATTAATAGTTTATTTTCAATTGCATATTTAAATTCAACAATACTTATACCATAAAAGGTCATAATATTCCAATATAAAAACTAAATGTTATCATCAATTTACTTATTTTTTTAAAAAATAATTTATATCCCCTATTTATACACCAATATTAAATTATTATAAATAAAAAATAAAAGTTAAAATTAATAATGAAGAAGGTTCGACAAACAGATATAAATATATATATTACCAACAATAATAATATAATCAATTATTTTTAATAGGAGTAATTAAATTGGTAAGTAAGGAAGCTCTTAATTAGGAATATCACTTGAAAAACTAACAAAACTCACTTCTTTAAACATTAATTTAGGGTACTATTTTTAATTTGGAAAAAATTTTATTAATTATGGAATTATCAGATGCAAAGAAATAGCAATTTATTTTATTTTGTTGTATTACATTAATAATATATATTGAATGTTTCTAAATTTGTGAGGAACTAATTGCTAAATATTTATTATATTATAATTAATACTTGCTTTTCAATTATATATTTAATTTCTACAATTATTAAACCATAAAATGACATACATCAATTTTAAAAATTAAATATTTTTTATAAATTTTATTTTCTTTTTAAAAAAAAAAATTTTTTATTTATTATAAATACCCTATTATAAAATAATTTAAAATAAAATCTAAAACTTAATTTATTTATTTTTAATAGTAGTAATAATATTGGATAATAAGGATGTATTTAATTAGGAAAATTATTAGAAAAATTATAAATTTCACTTCTTTAAACATTGATTTAAAGTACTACTTTTCTTAATTTCGAGAAAATTTTATTAAAATTATGGAATTATGTTTTTAAATTGCATATTAAGATTCATGAGTTCTCATACCATAAAGAGTGGCTAATTTAAAAATTATATATTATTTATTAATTTTACATTTCTTTTATAAATAATTTTCTTTCATTATTATACTCCATAATAAAATAATTTTAAATTATATCTATAATTTAACTTAATTATTTATAATAGTTGTAATCATATTAGATAAGAAGGATGCACTTAATTTGGATAATCACTTGAAAAACTTACAAATCTCACTTCTTTAGACATTAATTTAGGGTACTATTTTTATTAATTTGGAAAAAATTTTATTAATTATGGAATTATCAGTTACGAAGAAATAGCAAATTTTGATTTCTTTGTTTTATTACATTCATAATAAATATTAAATGCTTCTAAATTTGTGAGGATCTATATGTTAAATATTTATGTTATTAATATTAATACTTGCTTTTCTATTGCATATATAAATTCTACAATTCTCATACCATATAAAATCATATCATGTCAATTTAAAAATTAAATATGTTCATCAATATTAATTATTCTATTATAAAATAATTTACTTTCATTATTAATACTCAATTATAAAATAATTTTAAATTATATCTGTAATTTAACTTAATTATTTTTAATAGTGGTAATAATATTGGTGATGAAGGATGCACTTAATTTGGATAATCACTTGAAAAACTTACAAATCTCTCTTCTTTAATCATTAGTTTAAAGTAATATTTTTATAAATTTGGAGAAAATTATATTAATTATGAAATTATCAGATACAAAGAAATAACAAATTTTTATTTTATTGTTGTATTACATTAATGATAAATATTGAATGTTTTTAAATTTGTGATGATCTAATTGCTAAATTTTATGATATTATATTTAATAATTGTTTTTAAATTGCATATTTAAATTCAAGACATAATAATACGCCAAATTAAAGTTAAATTTTTCATCAATTTTACTTTATCTTTTTAAAAATAATATACTTCCCCTACTTTATACTCAATTTTAAATTAAATCTATAATTTAACTTAATTAATTTTAATAGTGGTAATCGTATTGGTTAGGAAGGATTCACTTAATTTGGAAAATCACTTGAAAAACTAAAAAAGCTCACTTTTTTATACATTGATTTAGGGTACTATTTTTATTATTTTGGAGAAAAATTTATTAATTATGGAAATATCAGTTATAGATAAATTACAAATTTGTATTCCGTTGTTATATTTCATTCATAATAAATATCAAATGTTTCTAATTTTGTGAGTATCCTATTGTTAAATATTTATGATATTATAATTAATACCTGATTTTCAATTGCATATATAATTTCTACAATTCTCAAACCATAAAAGTTATAATACGCCAATATAAAAATTAAATATTTTCATCAATTTTACTTTTATTTTATAAAATAATATACTTTCCCTATTTTTACTCTAATATTAAATTCTTTTAAATAAAATCTTAAATTTAACTTAATTATTTTATATAGAATTAGTGATGTTAGATACGAAGGATGCTCCTAATTTATGATATCACTTGAAAAACTTACAAACCTCTCTTCTTTAAAAATTGAGTTAAGGTACTATTTTTATTAATTTGGAGAAAATTATATTAATTATGGAATTATCAGATGCAAAGAAATAGCAATTTATTTTTATTTTATTGTATTACATTAAAAATATATATTTAATATTTCTAAATTTGTGAGGATCTAATTGTTAAATATTTATTATATTATAATTAATACTTGCTTTTCAATTATATATTTAATTTATTCAATTCTCAAACCATAAAAGGTCATAATACGCTAATTTAATAATTATATATTATTATCAATTTTACTTTTTTATTTAAAAATAATATACTTCCCTATTTATACTCCGTTATTAAATATTTTTAAATAAAAACGAAAATTTAATTTTATTATTTTTAATAGAGATAGTATTATTTATGTTGATGGATGCACTTAATTGGATAAATCACTCAGAAAATTTCATTTATAATATAGAGAAATATATTTTTGATTAGATTTGTATATATTTTATTTTATTAAATTTTAAAATTTAATATTTTATTTATTTATTTTTATTTATTTAATTTACATATTATGTATATATAACATATTTTTATAACTTACTTTACTTCTATCACTATGAGATTTGTTTATAATCACATATTATTCTAAAAATTGTTAATGGTTATTATTATAATATTATTTGCTTTTAAAGTAATATTAATTATATCTTATTAAATTATATATTACTTATTAATATAAAATTTTAATTATGTAATATTTAAATATATTTTTAAATAAATACTTATAATTTAAGTTGAATTTAAAAATATATAATGTTATAATAAGTTTCTTAATTTTTTAATAATCATTGTAGTTTGTTATATAATTATTATTCATAGCATGAATTAAATTTGAGATTATATGAAATGTATATTTATTATAATTATTGCATTTATAAATAATATTTTTATTACCAATATAGATTTCATAAAAAATTATTAAATTAAACTATAAATTGCAAAATGTATTATTAAATTATATTTATAATTAAAATATCAAAAAAATTTAGAAATTTATATTTTTATTATTCTTATTTTGGAAATACATAGAAATTATTATATATTTTTTTAATGCATAGCATTTTTCATTATGTTAGTTTTGTATCACTAGAAATAATTATAGTATTTTTAAAATATTATTAAATTTATATAGTTCACAATTTAAAAGAATTTCATTAAATGATGTTTTAAGTTGACAAAATCATAATATAATTTTCATTTTATATATAATATGTTATACTGTATTTTATTTTACTTAAGTATTTTTTAATTATTTTTTATAAAATATATTTTATTAATTTGTCGTTAAAACTAAATAACGAAATTTAATTTTAGAGAAATTATGTTTGATTAATAAATAATCATTATCAAAGAAAAATATATGTATTTTTATCATTTAATAATGAGAATTCTTCTTAATAAATCAAATTTAAAGTATAAACTAAAAAAAATAATTTGTATTCATAAGCAAAAAAATAATATCAATATAATAAGAATTTAATATCTTAATAACATAATTTTATGGAATCCATCTTTGTCTAATTTGTGTTTTGGTTTTGATACATGAATTAAAAATTTTATAATATTTTAATATATAAATTTAATGATTAATATTAATTATTTTATTATAAATTGAAAAATATAAAATATTATAATAAGCTGCTTAATTTTGTTTATATAATAGGTTGAATTTGTTGTAAATATTGTTTAAAATCTTTAAGTAATTTTCATTTCTACTACTATGAAAAACTGGAATTAAGAAAATGCTAAAAATACTGTTGCAAAAGAAATTTAATATTTAATTCAGGAAAAATGTCGCGACTTTCTTTACTCTGTGCACTTTCAATTTAAGCAATATCTTCTAATGTTTAAAACAATTTTCTCTACTTTTCAATATCAATAGCAATTTCATTTCTATAATCAGTTTCTTCTTCACTTTTAAATTCTTGTAAATCATTTTAATATTATAATTCGAATGTATTTGTGACTATTGGATTCTTTTATTAATTCCGCAAATAAAAATAACTTCTTTGTTGCTTTATAAGTGGGATTAGGTGTTAATTCAGCTGTATTATAAATGAATTGCATACTGAAAACGCAAGCAATTAATTGGAAATGCATTAAAATGAGTTTCGCGATAATTGTTTAACCGGGAAACATTTAAGAAAAATTCTTTTAACATCAAAATCCGTTAAATTTAGGTTTTCAGTTTTGGTAAAATTCGCTTTTATAATTACACCGCGGACAAATTCGGAGTCGAAAACCAATTGCTTATTATGAACTATTGCCTGACATAATTGTCCCCAATATTTCATAATAATTTTTGTTGCTTTGATTTTCGGTTCTAAATCATCGCCTCCACTATTATTATTATATAAATTCTAGATAATTCGATGTTTTTTTAATTATATTTCGTTAATATTTTCTTCTCCTAGAAACAGAATTTCTTTTTTATAATATCTAATTGAATCATCATCATCTTGTTCTCTTTTTATGTCGAATGTTGATATGATATCGGTAGTAAGATCTATAAAAACAAATTTTAACAATTAGAAAATTTAAATTTTAATTAAAATAAAGCCATTGCTTACGATTATCTACAATGCATTGAAAAATGTAGTAAAACAAAAACTCGTGGTAGAAATAATAGTTGGAAAACATGCGCTTTTACAGTGAAATTTGTTTATCTTTCGTCAAATTTTTGAGCTGTTCTAGGTAATCGTGCTCTATTTGCGGCAGCATAAGAGCGAAAATCTGCAAATCTGCAAAATTTTGGAATCCAAACATCTAGGGCCTGTTTCTCCAATAGAAAATTTGGTCCAAATTCAGCAGTTTGCGTGCATAAGCAGTGGGATTTGAATAGAAAAGCAGTACAGAACAAGAGCAGAATTTTTTCGCTTTTTTTTCGAAAAATCTGTGACAAAAACGGATTATTTTGCGTTCGTTCCGAGGCAAATTCTGAAACGATTTAGAGTACTGCAGAAGGGAAAATCGGAATCGGTACTCTTGTTTATCTCGACTGAAAATTTCGTCGAAATTAATCGCAAAAATTTAGTTTTCGTTTTCGTTTTTCTGATGTTCTGAAGTTCGCGTGTCGAAGAAGGAAAGGTGCCGCAAAATTTCCACATTTTTGAATGCGGCGACTTTTCTTCTGACGAAATCTTTCAAAGGGAAGTACTGGTTCGCGATCGGGTGCAATTGATTCAGTTTTTCGAATTGCAGCTTCAAATAACTTTCTAAGGGCGAGGAGTTCTCGTAGTACATATTCAATTTTTGAAACGAAATTTAGTTAGCTTCCTCTTCTTCTTCGATTTCAAAGCGCACCATCTGACGCTCCTGGCCGCACAGATACCGGTTGTAAATAGCTAAAAGAGCCACATTTTTCTCCAAAACAGAGCACTTTTACTTCAAGTTGAGGAGCTGATCTTCCAAGTGTTTTTCATTTTTTCCTTCGCTGAACAAGAAAAACGAGCAAAAATTTACGTTAAACAAACTTTCCACTCCCTGCTTGATAATTTTTATGCTGCTTTGTTAGACTCTGAGCGTTTTCCCGAACTTTTTCCAATCACAATTTTTTCGAGAAGACGCTACGGCACTTTCTCTGGAAAGAAATTAGTCGCTGGACGTAATTATGGCTTTCAAAAGTTGAAATTTTTTCACGAGAAAAAAGAAAAAGTCCCACTTTTTGGAAACCTTTTTTATTTTATTGGCTTTTTTTGGTTGGGAATGAAATTCATCTTCTTCTGAAAGGAACGGAACTTTCGATAATAGGAGTTCTCGATGTTTTGAAACGGAAAGGTGTTTTTATTATCGTTGTTGCCGTCACCGGAAGAAACTATTTTTTAAAGCAAAATAGCAGATTTTTGCATTTATTTACGCAAAAAAAGCATAAGGCTTTCTTTACTTTCTTTAGATTATACTAATATTTTTATAACTTCTGCGATTTGATTCGCCACGACTTCTTCATAGAATTTCAAAAAGTGAATCCGCATGAAATCCAGCGCTCCGAAGTTGAAAATATTGTACAAATTACTGTTCTTCTTGTTCGCGATTTGCAAACATCTAAGGGAGTTTGGTGTTACTGTGGCGATCACCTTCCATTTCGGGTTTTCTTACAGTTTCAAAGTTTCTGAAAGACGATCGGGAAAGCCTCCATTTGATTCGTTGCTGTTTTAACCTCTGTTTCTCCACCACCACAAATTTTAAAGTCCATCGATTAGAAAAACAACCACTTTTTCTTCTTTTGCTAGTTTTTCCAAAAGAGGCTGTTTCTTGCTTTTCCCTTGCCTTTTTTTTAGCTGCTTTTTCTGCATTGAATTTCCTTCTGCTCTGTAATCATGAACCCGGTTTCCAACTCTTCTTCATCTTCTTAACACTCCCCTTCTTCTTCTGCAAATTGAAGTAAAGAATTTAAATGATTGTTCAGTTGCTATTCATTTTTGAACTTAGCAACTTCAACAACAGGAAAGCAGTAAAAAAAGTTATTTTAGGGTTTTTTCTATTCCTAAACGGCATGTAAATTGCGGAGGAAAGTACTCATTCCCTGGAGGTTTTTAAAGAAAAATTAAAATTAATTAATTAATTAATTTATTTATTGCAATTTACCTGTCCTTGTTCGGAAGAAATTAGCAGGACCTGAGCTCTTTGATTCGAAGAAGTAGAAAAGAAAGTATTGGCAGCAATGTTGTTCGCAGAGTAGTAAGAGTGGCTTTGCTTGAGAAATTCCAAAACGTACTAGTTTAGTCCAAGTCCTTCCCTTTTATGCTAAGAATTGCTGACTACACACTCCATTTCTTTGCAAATGTCAGTTTTTCCACTGCCACTATTAATACTATCTTCTTCTTCTACTTCGTGATCTTCTTGCATGTCGAAAATATCAAACATAACTCCTCCTTTTTCAGCACCGATCAAAACTTCATCCATATAGAGCAGTTTTCGCGCCTTTTGCAGCTACTAAGGCAAATAAACTCCCTTTTCTTGCTGTTCTTCGTTGAAATTTGAAGAAATTTCCAAGGGCTTTGTCTAGTAGTTGTTGTCAGACACAATATTATTTTAACCTGAAATAGGTTTATGCAGTTGTAATTTATAAAATGAATCACTATGGGTACTCAAAATAAACATCGATTCGTTATGTTTTGAGTTTTTTTCACCTGTTTGTTCTTTGATTTATTGGAATGAAATATCTTTTATACAAAGTATATGATGATAATCATTGAGATTTTGCCATTTTACATTTGCCCTTTTTATAACATCATTATCATTTTTGGTTTTTTTGTTGATACTGCGAGTTTTTTAATTTTTTGATTATTGTTTTCTTTTTGTTTGGTCCTATTGTAGCTCCTACAATTGCTGTTGTTGTTGAATTACTTTTTTGGATGATGAACATCGAGAAGTAAATCAAAGAATAACACCATTTGCCTGACGATGTACTGTCCCAAAATGATTTTCTAGAACAAGTTGTTTTTGAAGCAATAACTGCGATTTTCAAACGTAATTGACTTCAATTACGACACCTGTTATTTTTGCGAAATATTTAAAAGCGGGCAATTTCGGAGGACATTTCTGACGAAATCAATCATTTCAGGGTCTTCGCAAATCTACTACGATTATTACTCTTATTAGCAGAAAATGTTTTGTCTTTTTTTTATTTCAGCAACGACGTTCCTTTCCAGAGCCACAGCAGTTAGAATCCCCTCATACATACAATAAAAAAGCCTATTTCTTTGTTCATAAATGTCCTTTTATGGGTGAGAGGAAGTCGGAAAGTTGCGTTTCGGATGTATCTGCTGCAAGTGTCTGGAAATAACTTCTCGCACCAAAGCGTCGAAAAATCGAAATTGATTGATGGATTTGCCCGCGTCGTAGTATTCCTTTCTCGTGTAAATGTCGAAAATGATTTCCAAGAAAAAAACATTGCTCGCCACTTCTGGGGCCTGGATTTGGCGCAAAAATCTATCTATTTCGGCGAGTTCTGCGCTGCTGAAGCCGTTCAGTTTCTGCCATTTTCTGACGAAATTCCAAAACACTCCGCCCGCACCCAACTGCTCGACTTCCAAAAGCAAGCAACTTTTTTTCTGAATTTGTTGGTTTTTGGTTACGCGCGATAGACTAGGGAAAACTTCGGAAATTTGGAAAAAGTTCTTGCCTTTTTCATTGGCGAAGAAAAGATCGTCGAAGTCTGTTCTGCAGGTCAAAAGCACCTTCACCTTCGGGTACTCGTCGAGTCGTAGATACTTCATTACATCAGGCAGGCGGGATCCGTAGCGGCCCTTAGCAATTTCTTTCTCTCTTTCACGACGCAGATTGTCCACAACTTTGTCATAGCCGTCGAGCAGAAACACGATTTCGCTGTTGCTTTTCGACGCGACTTCATTCAAATAGAAATTTTCGAAAAAGTCGGCAATTTCAGATTCGCAATAGAAGCGAGACAAATCGACGTAGTGGAGCATTTTCCTGTTGCCTTTTTGCATCAGTTGCGCGTGTTCCTTGATCCAAAACAACAACTACGTTTTGCCGACGTTTTTTGCGCCCAGCAAAACCAAGACCCGATGATTGTCCGAAGGCGTTTACTATTGCTGTGCTTTGTTTCCGTTTTCTTTCAAATAGTATTTGTACTCCAGCCGGGTTTGCTTTTATTCTTAATTTTTTGTTGTTTGGAAGTGATTTGAGCTGCCAAACAAAAAGTCCTTGACGCTTTTGAAAAGGTTGATTTTTTCTTCAATTTTTTTTTTTTTTTTTTTGCGCAAGATTTTCGTTATCTTCTTCTTGTTCTTTTGCTTTCCTCAATGTCTCCAGACGGACAACGGAGAAGAAGAACGGCGGCCAAAAGGAAATCAAATTCTTCGCAAACTGGTTTCGCGTTTTCCGTGTTTTGTTTTGCGACAACTCTTCCACTTCGTTCTTCTGAATTTCTCTCCAGCGCATGATAGACATCGTGGAGTTGAGTGGAACTTGCAGTTACTCGCTTTCGCTTTCGCTTTCGTCTTCTGTCTCCGTCTCTTCTGCTTTTCTCGATCGCAGCTGGTAAAAGGAAAACGGGCCTTGCTCCCCGTGGCTCTGTTCTAAGAAGCTGGGCGAAAACGGTCTTCTGAATTTGTTGAAATAGTAAAACTACTACTACTACTCTTCTTCTTTTTGTTCTCCTTAGTTGAAGTTACTTTCATCATCATCTTCTGAAAGCGCGACGAAGTGACATAGGGCGAGGTGACGGCCGTGGCTGCTCTTTTCTTACCAAATGTGTCTATTTTCTCTGATTTTATTTTTGAGGTGGTGGTTGGCGAGGATGCGGGCGTTGTAAAGCCCCCGTTTATAGCTGTGTCCGCGCGTCATTTTATTTCCGACGACGTTCACGACCTCTCCCAAAAGCAGTTCGTACTGACTGTTGCTGTTGTTGTTCTGGCTGTCGGTAACAGATTGAAATATCAGCATTGTCAGGGGCAATTCTATCACAGAAGTGGGCGCAGCATCGGAAATCGAGAAATTGTTGACGAAGTCAGCGAACATGGGCGATGCGGATGGAATAATAACGCCGTTTTTCTTGGCTTTCAAATCCGGCGAAGAAGTAATACTGCTATTATTACGATTGTTGTTGCTTTAGTGCACCATAATCATTTTGTGCTTCACGAAGTGCAAAATTTACAGCAAATCAGCACAATTTTGCTTCTGAAACTCCTAACTCTGCCTCTCCTAAAGAATATTTTCCTTCTTTTTCCAAGCCATATAGCCGATCTGTTGCACCAAGTTGTCAACTTCGAAATGCGAAATCCGCCCGCCACTCGTTAGACACGGCGCACTGCCTTGCTGCGCCTGGTTTTTCGCGACGGTTTCCGCCATTTTTACAAACTGCTTGTCAGCTTTTAAGAACTTCCGCAAATTGTGCAAGTTAACATTGTTGCTGTGCAGCGTTTCTGAGCACTTATTTTTTGCAGCTGCGGTACACTATTTGAGGCTTCTGTAGTGTTTAAGTTCCTGGATTTTGACTTGGTTTTGCAGACAAATGTCGAGGAAAAACACGGCGAACTGGTACAGGGTGACCTTGAATTGCAAATTTTGGCTCTGCTGGTAGCTACTCATTTTCTGATTCGTCAATTCCGCAAATAATTCTTGCACCAAGTGCTGTTTGTTTGGCGTCTTCGATTTTTTTTAGTTGTTTTTTGATTTTTCGTTTTTCTCTGGCTTTTCTTCTTCTTCTTCTTCATTTTCTTTTTTATTTTTGTTCACTTTTCCCTCATTCGTTCTTCCTTTTCTTGAGTTTTCTTTTCCCAGTGGTCTTTTCTCCTCAGTTCTTCCACCTGCCTTGCCCATTTCTCCTCGTTTTGCTTCAATTTTTCAGTAACTAGCATCTGCATCGATTTCTCACTCCTGTATTAGGAATCGCCGGTATCACCGACGACGCTGCCTTTGTTTCGAGGAAAAAACTGAAATGGAAAACGCTACTCCTCGTCAACTTCGCCATTTTGCCTTTCGAAGAATAAAAACATCGACAAATCCGTGTTCTTTTCGATTTCCAATTGAAGCTGCAGTTGCTCCCTTTTCTGCTCTTCTCTTTCTATTTTTTGTTGACTTTGAAGCGAGAAGTTCCGTTCAACGCAGGCGGAACTGTCGATTTTCAGGTCGAAAAACCCAGCAACGCTTCCAGGCACCAGATACAGCCAATCACTCCCCATTTCCTTCGGATACACTTTATAGTAGTGCAAAAAAAGCAACATTTTCAACACTTTGTAGAAAATGAAAACCAAGTCCTGGTCGGCCAGCGGCTCATTGTGCGCGAAACGCAAACACAAAAACTCGCTCAGATTCATCACTCCCGTGTCCAAGTACAGCGTCTGCTTGATCGGGTTCGAAAAGCTTAAAAACGCCAAATATTGTCTGAATCTGTCATCGAATTTAGATTGCATTTCTTCGAGTCGTTTTTTTTCTTTCAGAAATTCGGAGGTCCTGTGAGATAGATAATAAAAAAAATTATTTTTTTTAAATTTCTTTTTTTTTTTACATTTTCTTCGCGTATTTTTTCTGCAAAAAAATCTGCGGCTTCCCGTTTTCGATGTGGTTTTTCACAACGATGTGAACAGAAAATGTAGAATTCCTTTCTAATTCGCAAATAATAGACACTTCTTCATTCTAAAGTCCTTCAAATTTAACCTCGTTTTACACGAACGGCAGCACATCATTGAAAAAGAAGTGCTTCATCTGCCTTTAAAAGTCGTTTTTGTTGTTTGTCTGTGTGTATTTCTTGTGCTGCACCAATTAACATTGACTATCACTACTACTGTTACTAATATTATCGAGCGAATTTCTCCGTTTTTCATTTTGTTTTTCTATTTTTCTGTTTTTATATTGCTACAGAATGGCCAAAAGAGAGTCTCTTTTCTTTCGGCTTTCTTGATTTGATTGAAGTTCCTAGTTTTCAAAAGAAAGTTGTATTTGCAGGTAATTCGGAGGCAAAATGCTCTTCAATTTTTTTTGCAAAAGCGCTACATCTTCGTCGTTGTTTTTGCTGTTTTTTTATTGATTTTTCGGTTGATTTTAGTAGATCTCTTCCTTAATTTCTACCACAGCTTCTTATTAACTTTCATCCACCGTTTGCTACTATTTTCTTTAGACTTTCGACGCACTCCTGTTATCATATTCTGTCGTATGCTAGTTGTTGCTTTGCAATTACGAAAGATTTTAACTGCTGTCTTGCTGGTCTTCTCTCGCCATTTACCGCACGTAGGAAATGTATGACCGATTGCATATTGAAAATTTCCCATTTTATTTGTATTTGTTTGCGAAGATGGACTACTGCGACACATCAGTCTCCTAATTCCTAAAAAAAAAAGCATCAAAAAATCATTTTATAAATAAATTAAAAAAAAAATTACACATATGATTCCTTTTACGAAATAGAACTTTCATTATTATTATTAAAGTAAACCTGTTTTTTTGAGAATTAATTGGGGTCTTTTTTCTTCGATGTAGAGTTGCATAAGCGCAAATCTTTTTTGTATTAGATTTGTTTCGCTTGAAGACAAAAGTCGGTCTTAAATTTACTCAAATTTTGCAAACAATTTTACTCCTCACCTTGATTAGGATTATTCAACGAGTAACTGTTGCTATACACGGAAATAAATCGCTGATGTCTTCGAAATTGCTTTTACTTGTTTGTGCTCAAACACCCTAAAACCGGAAGTTTGAAATTCGTAGTTTCTCTTTCTTCTACTTCCATTACGGAAATTGATCGCAGCTTTTCCTAAATCATATTAACTGTTTTCATTTAATTTGGAAAATCCAAATACACTTTTTAATTATCGATTTGCTAATAAGTGTTAAGTCCCACATATTTGCGCGGTTATTGTTGCTGTTATTGCTTGCCTACTACAGAGCGGCTTTAAATTAGATTTTGTGCTGAGAGTTGCAAATCTAAATTTGAGTTTCTTTGCTTTTGCGGTGTGGTGAATTTTTACTTTTTTTAAATATTTGAGTCTGAACGCAGATACGAATCCAATATTTAAACACTTTTGTCTGGCTGTTTATGTGTCTAATACTGTTTTTATTGCAATTCTATTTCTCTCTTTTACTTTGATATGAGAGTTTTTAAATCAGAGTGATTGGAGAGTTTGCTTTATAAACGCGGAATAAAAATATTTTTCGGATCGAGGGAAATTGGTTTTTCGTTAGAAAGTGTATCGCTTTCCTCTTCTTCGATCAGTTCTCTATTTTTTTTATTTAGATTTTGCATATTTCTTTATTTCAAAAATTCTGTAACCAATAAATTCTATTATTCGTTTTCTGATCAAGTAAATTTTAATAATGTTAGAATATTCTATACGTTTGAAATTAAAAAACAGCCAAAATGATAATCTCTACTATGATATATGTTGGCAATCAGTATGTAATATTATTTATTTCAAATTTTTATTAATCAAAAATTAATTAATTATCTATTTACTAACAATCGGTCAGACTTAATTAACCCATAACTAAGCTAAGAAATTAGAATAAATTAATAAAATTATATTTAATTTTATTAGAACACCAAGAATCTATAATCAAAACATTATTTTACAACAAAATTTAATTTAAAAATATCATTTTTATATATATAATAATAAATAGCGATCATTTAATATTAATACCTAAAATCTCTTTTCTATATACAATATTATTAAATTCTATATTTTTGTGATTAAAAATATTATTTAGAGAATTGGATAAGCTGTGAATTAGTATTTTATTAGTTTTACATATTCATTCAATCACTCTATCATTTTGTGCATTTTATCCATTCTTTAATTCATTTAGTAATTACTTTGCTTTAATATTCTTAAAGAATTTATAATCTAAAATACAATAAACAAACTGTAATAAAATAATCACAAAAGTAATAAACGAATTATAAAAATGCGCTCATAATACAATAATCCATCTTAATATTCATTACCTTCAAGGTAAAAACAAACAAACATACAAACTAATTAATAAATCATTCCATTGAATACAATTATTGCGAATATTAATAATAATACATCATTTTAAATAACTCACATATTATTAGATTGAATAGTCAATTTAATTTGCACACACAAACAAACTCATGCTTTGACTCTTTTTTAATCATGATAAGAAAATTTCGGATTGTTAATTGCAAATATCATTTTTTAGATAAACCACAATGGCGAGTTACGGATAAAATTCTCTGATGAACAATTTGTACGGAGGAGGAATAGGAGATGGCGAGGCCCTTGATAAGAAACTCAAACAAAAATAACTGGCAGAGTTTTAGTTATAATAAATTCACGAAAAAAATATGCAGAAAGAAATGGAAAGAATAAAGTTAATCAAACAGTAAGAAATAGATGAGGCCAAGAGACTCCGGTACGTACATACTTATTATCAATATATTTGTCAATCAATCACACACCCCAATTTATGTCTATCATTTTAGATATAACCGAGACATTTATGAAAGAAGAGTAGCTGAAAAGCTTGACCCAAAAGAATTTAATCGAAATATATACGAATCCGTAGATTTTCACATCGAAAAACCTGTCATCATAGAAAAAGAAGAGGAATATATTGACTTAGACAGTAAAAAAACCAAATTTAAAAAATAAAGTGTATATTTGATATTTGTTATAAAAAATATATATTATAATAATAAAAAGGGTGGCAATTGCCTTCTGAGTTTCCTAACCATGTAAGAAATTGGATTTATGACTCGGTGGGCTCAGAATTCCAGGGTTTGAAATCAGATATAAACATAAACAACGACAGCGTTAATAAAGATCTTAGTTCTGCGAATGAAAAACTGACTTAACTGTACAGATGATATTTATATATTTTTAATGAAAAATACTCATTTTAATTTAAGAATCCAGCAAAATGACTTAATGGATGAAAAGCTGAAAAAATTTGCTGAAATTGCCAGACAAGCGAAGATAATCGAAGATTTAAGAAAGAAAGAAATTTGGTTCAATATTTGCAAATCAATGCCGCGAAATGACAACTAAGAGGACGATTATCGCTTCAAACCGGATGATTATTATAACAAGAGGGCTTTCCGCTCCAATGACCAAATCAACTACGAACTTGACAAAATTATTCAAATGGATCAAAAATACATGATTCCAAATAGGCAGCACCCCCATTCGCAAAGTTGTGTTTTTTTGAATCAAAATAAAAAATCTCCCACTGATGCCGACCTCGAGAAATTGGAATATAAACTCATGGTAGAAAATCAAACTTATCAAGACTTAATTAAAAAAAAAAACGGCGCCGATCTTGATAAACACTTATTTTTGCACTACAACTACTCTCATATGAATCAGGTGGATCCGGTAAAATTAAAAAATAAAAATTTTTGTTTTTTATATCAAAAAAATAATATTTTTTGGAGGCGAAAGATAAGTTTGCCTATTTTTGGATGTCAAAAAAAAACTAATGATATTAATGACAAAGCAATGTAAAAGTATTTCCAAGGAATCAGAGACGCAAATGTACAGAATTAATTAGAGCAAATCGATAAGGCGTATTTAGAAAATGGAAAAGATGCGGGAGATCAGGCCACTAAAGATTTCGAGAAGCAATTTTATGGTTAGTATGAAAAACCCACTAAGTTTGAGAAAAATCCATAAAGATACAATTAGTAAAATGTAGGAGATATTTATAATTTAGATAGATTTATAGAAGATCTTGACTATTACTAAAACCGTTATTAATGATCACTCAAAACTAAAATAATTTACTAAGTTGTCTAATTTTTATATTTTTTATAAGTTAAAAATTAATTAAATTATTAATTAACGTTATATATATACAAATTTTTATGATAAATTAGTTTTCACACACGAAATATTACAATATATCGAATACGATTAAAAATAATATAAGAAAATGTTAATATACTAATTTTATATATTTTATATTTAATTTATTTAAAAGTAAATTTTAATATTATATCAGTAAAATTTTAAGTACTTAGATTATTTTTAATTTACATATTATAACCTTAAATAATATTTCTCTCTTTTCTGTTTAATTAGGTTAATTAATTTTTTTAATTTATAGTTTTAATCAATTTTTCCTAGCTAATTAATTTGTTTTTCCCATATAGTTCTCCTACTAAGAACTTTCAGAGGATAAATCTACTATGGTATCTCCTTCTCCGAACTCAAAATCTTTTTCATACTAATTTATAATAAAATAAGTATTAATATAAATATTAAAAAATAATGAATATAGTAAATTACTTCTTCTATAGGAAACTTCATGAAAATAATCACTGCCATAAAACTAAAATAAGCAATGATTAATGCGAGAGATATGTAAACCTGATAATTACTCCAGTCAATTTTATCTGGTATCGACCCATAATAATTCATTCCAATCACAAGAGTTGAAAAAAAAATGAGTAGCCCTAATGAGAGTTTGCTTATTTTGTATCTGATAATTTAAAAATTTGAAATTATAAAATATTTTAAATTAATAAATAAATACTATATATTTTACTTTTTCATGATCTGTTAGTTTGAACAAAATCTAAGTAAAGGAATCACGGCAAAAGGCAACTATACGGCCTGCAACATATTTAAGTACCCATTGAAATTTGAGTTATTATAAGTGAAAGCTATCATAAAGGTAGGGATGATTGCTATGGATCTGGTAAAAAGAGCTCTTTTAAATTTGGATATTTTTAACTTTATAAATCCTTCCATAATATACTGACCTGCCAAAGTCCCAGTTAAAGCTATAAATAGAAATAAAAATAAAAAAAAATAGAAAATAAATAAATTTATATTAATTTATTTTTTAATCATTACTGCTTGATTAACCAGCAGCTAAAAGCCCAATTCCCCAAATGTACTTTGCTGTAGATCCAAATTGTTTATAGAAAATGAAAGCAGCTGATTGTAGATCAATGTCTTCGCCCTAATAGTGAGCGAATGTACAGATTACTGCAGCATTGATTAGAAAACTAATGAATAGAGAAATCCCGGTTTCAATTGAGTTGTATACCATTCTTTCTTTGTTTCTTAAGCTCGCTGAATTGGCTCTAGATGCATTATAATTGTTTTTTAAAATTTCCACCTCGTTGACCAATGAAGAATGCAAATATAAATTGTGAGGCATTAGAACTGAACCCACCAATCCCACCAACTTTTTTAATTATGAAATATTTTCATTGCAATAATACTAAAATATATTTATTTGTTACTGCTAGTTTGGAGTCCTAACTTACTTGTGGCACTATAATGCCCTACATTATTTCGGCAAACTGAGGGTGTACATGGTTTAAATTAATAAAGAAACATACCGCCATTATTCCAATAAATCCTGCGAAAATACCCTATAAATTATATAGTTCATTATTATTAAATTAACTATTATATATTTTATTATTTCTAGTTAAATTATTTACTATATAAACAAACAATTTTAAATAGTAATAAAATTAAACTAATGTGTACCTCCAATAATCTCATTCCATATGCTTTAATGAGTAAAATAAGGAGAGTGTTAGAAATTGTGACTTTAATTTTAAAATAAAAAGCTCTTAAATACCCAATATTATTATAATACAATAAATTAATTAAAATCATTATTACTTAGAACCCCAAGCCATAGACGTAGACCAAATAAAATATTCAAAGCGATTGCTGATCCCAGAACTTCTTATATATCGCTTCCTATTATGGCAATTTCAGCCATAATCCACAAAAAATAACTAGTCTTCTTCCCATAATGTTCTCTGCACAAACTAGCCATATCCCTACCCTAAATATATTGAAAATTAGTAAGGTATAAAATAAATATAATATAAATATTAATAGAAAATTTAGCAATCATACTGTTGCTATTCCTAATATCAGAGCATAGATCTAAAACACCCAACCTAAAATTGTCGAATATAGTAAAGCCCACAAGAGTCCGTATCTAGCATTTAATCCTGCATCCATATCCCCTGACACTATATAATAATGAAATATGTATTATACCGTTACAAAATCCTATATAAATATTTATTATAATTTTATTACGATTTCCTGGGTCAAGATATGCTATACTAATTAAGAGTCCAGGACCCATTGATTTCCAGAGTTATTTCCAACTAAATTTGAATTTATCTGAATACTAGTCAGAGTCATGTTAGTTATTAGGTCCTTCGAATTCTGAAATTGAAATTATTTTTACTTTGGGCTGTTAAAATTCACCATTGTTCTTTTAATATTCTATTTTGTTTAATTGCAATATTTATTTATTATTTTGTTGATTTAGTTTTCGATTTCTATTTTTTTAATTGAATAATTTATTAATGTATTAAATAATTATTATATTTCAATACTGAAATACTAATTTATTAATTTTATTTTCTAATCACTAATTTTTATCTATTTGGTTTACATTCTTAATGATATCATCTATGTTTCACACAAATTGAGTCTCAATTTTCTGGAATAAAATAATAGATCTAATTTTATTTAATGACCTCACAAAATTATTCTTATTAATATAATTATTTTTTTTTCCCTCCTTTTGAAAATGATATTAATATATATATATATCTTTTTGCTAAAAACAAATTTAATAATATTCAAAAAGATATTTTACTATACATAGAAACATGCACTGAAGCATTCATTATAAAAATACTTGATTTACTTTTAATTTATCATGTATGAGAGAAAATAATATTCCGAAAATAAAAATAATAATAATTATCGAATAAAATTATATAATTAAAAATTATAGCTTTTCATTATTCATTAATTTTAGGTCCCAAAAATAATTTTTATTCTTTTTTTTGAGTCATTTTTTGAATAAATTTAATTTCTTTATCACTATAGGCTGTTCCGTTTGTCCAAAATATATCATGGAACCATACTTTTGGAATGGGACTTCCAGGTTTAGATCCCCATGGGAAAATAGTTTATGTTTTCCCATAGACAAGTCCCCAATTAATTGCTCCTACATTATATTTCTTGAAAACTGGCAGAGAATTTTCAAAAGTAGAATGTTAAGGTCTTGCCATATATTCAGTACAAATCAAAGGCCTTCCTTATTTTTTGAGTTCTTTTATTTTCATCTCTAAATCAAGCGGAAAACTATACTTATGAAAGGTAACAATGTCTACATTTTCATCCAAAAATTTGTTTATAGTTTTAGACCATCCTGCAGTTACCCAGTGTCCGCTGGTAATTGGTTAAGTAATGTCTACTTCTCTGGCATATTGAAACACCTAATATTTAAATGAAATATAATATTTGTCATTAATAGACCAAAACTAGTCAAATAAGTAAAATACTTTCTATATTATTGGATAGGTTGAATTCTCATGGCTGGAGTTTCCTGGTTCGCTTTTTATAAAAAAAATAAAATTTAATATAATCTCTTTGATATAAACTATATTAATATTAATTAATTAGAATTTTGTTTAATTAGAATAATTTAGAAAAATTTTATCACTTGTAGAGATCCCAAAAAATAATTCGCTCGTCATTTTTGAAGGCAGTAAGTATGTCCTTAACATATCCTTCGATATCATAGACCTTTCCTTCTTCTAATTCACCAAGAGATTGAACCCAGCCCGAGTTGTGAACTCCAGGAATCGGATCAGGTTATCTTCCTAACTTAGGGTTACTATTCCAACAATCATCAAACAAAACAAAAAGAACTTTGATCCCTTCGGAATTTGTAACATCAAGGAATTATTTGATTCTTTTAATAAAGTCATCCTTGCCTTGCTCCCATAGTAAATAATGTAGAAAAACTCTAAAAGTATTGAAACCTAAACTGGCAGCCATTTAGGTTTCCCGTTTTATTGTTATAAGATCGAAAGTTTATCTTTACCACATTTCCAATTAGTTGATAGCTGTGCTTGGAATGAAGTTGCAACCAACTAACCAACCCTATTGTTCATACCATAAGTTGGCTTGTTCTTAGGTCCACCTTGGAGTTGAGTATACTATTTTAGTAAAAATTAATATTAATGCTATTAATTTTATCATTCTTTTTTTTTTTTTATCAATATTTTTTAAAGTTTTCAAAAAATTAATTATTACTACTTTTTTTCAAAATATGAAATATATACTTAAGATAAAGATAAGTTTAGTTTTAATTATATAAACATTAGAATGAATAAAAAAATTATAATTAGATAAGTATCATCTAAAATATGAAAAATATATTTCTAAATAATTCTTATTATTATTAGAATAATATTATGATAAATTCAATAATCTTTAATGTTAATTAAAAAATAAATAAACTATTAATGGTATAAAGAAATAATACAATAGAATTTGTTAATTTTAAATATTTTAATCAAAATATATGTAATTTATTTACTTCCACATAATTGTTCGATAAATATGTGAACATTTTCAAACATTAGGTTGCACACAAATTGTGATAAAATATGATATCATTTTATTAAAATTATTTTTTCTATTTATGAATTCATTAAAAATAAAAATAGTAAAAAAGAATAACATATGAAAAAGTACTTTATATAATATAAAATTAAAAACTTTAAAATAAATAATATTGCTTTTAAATAATATTATTAGTTCATATCAATTTTAATTAATAAAATCTATCAAGTAGTTATTTTTAATTTTGTTTTTTATATTTTTTATTATTATTATCAAAGTTAAATAAAGCATTGCCTATTATAATTAATAAAAGAGTTCATAAAGAAAGAAATGAATTATAAATGATAATTATTAATACGAATAATAATTTTATATAAAAAATAATTATCTTTTATTATAAAAATATTATTAATTTGTAGATGACAAATTTAATTGATTCTAAATATATATAAAATAATCTAAATTAAATCTAAAATAAAATAATAATGATTCAATACAAATATAATTGGCTCCCTAATACTTAATACCTAATATTAGTATTAATAAAATGTTGTTTTATAAAAACATATATTTATTATAAATAAGATTATAGTATATTTTCATCTCATATTTTTAATTTATTTTATCATATGTCTGACTAATAAGACTATTCTATTCTATAAAATGTTTACAATATATAAAAGATAAAACAATTGATATATAAATTTATTGATATGGTATCTTTTATTAATAGAACATTAATACATTAATATAATATACTGAAATATAAATATTATTAACAAGATAATTAAAAGAATGAATAGAACTTGTGAGGAAAAATATTTAATATATTTAATATATAAATTAATAAATTTGTTATCAGATGGTTAAATAATTTTTATAATCATTGTTATTTTAATAATTAATCAGTATTAATTTTCTTAATTTATATTGTCTTTTTTTTCTACAAGAGATTATTAGATATCAGAATCTTCTTATTCATCAGAACCTTCTTCCTCGATTTCTTTAAGCTTAATTTAAGAGAGCTATAATGAAAAAAAAAATAATTAGACATTGATTATATAGTATTTTATAATAATATATTACATTCTCGGGATTTAATTTAGAGAAAGTTATCAAAAACATAAAAGCAAAGTAGAAGAGGGCAACTACAATAAAGATATAAATCCAAGCTTCTTTCCAATCAATTTTAGAAGGTAAAGAACCATAGTAATTCATTCCAACAACCAAAACTGAAAAAATAATCAATATCCAGAAGATAATCATATTCATTGTTTTTCTGAGAATTTAAAAAAAATAAATAATTTAGTTTTCAAAATATTTTTTTAAAATATATACAAAACAAAAAATTAATAATTACTCTTTCATAATATTTTTGTTTATACTGAATTTCATTAAGGGAATAACTGCAAAAGGCAATTAAATAGCTTGCAAAACATTTAAATAGTCATTGAATGCATTGGGGTCAGATAAAAAGGAGATCACTAAAGCTGGAATAATGGCAATAGATCTAGTGATGAGAGCCCTTTTGAATTTACTTACTTTTATGTGAACAAATCCTTCCATTATATATTGCCCAGCGAGAGTTCCAGAAAGTGCTAAAGTAAATGGGAAATATGAAATTCTTAACAAATTTTATAATGAAATTATATAAAATATTATTACTGCTCGACTGTCCGGCAGCTAAAAGTCCAATCCCCCAGATATATTTGGCGGCCTTTCCGAATTCTTTTTCTAAAACTGTGGCTGCAGTTTATAAATTTAAGTCATCCTACCCGTAGTAGTGAGCGAAGGTACATATAACTGCCAAGTTGATAAGGAAACTTACGAAAAGAGAAAATCCTGTTTCGATAGAATTGTAAATAATTCTTTCTTTCATCCTTAACCCTACAGATTTGGAATGAGAGGCTTCAATATTACTCTATTTTATGTCTTTTTCATTCACTAATGAAGAGTGCAAATACAAATTGTGGGGCATTAGAACTGATCCAATCAATCCAACCAACTATAAAATAATTATTTAAATTTCATTAATAAATGTATATTAGTGTGTATTATAATAGTCTAATATTTACGGCAACTTTGGAACCTGAAGGAATTTAAGGAACTGCAATTCCCTCCATTATTTTTGCAAAAGATGGTTCTACATATCCAAGATTTATGAAAAAAGCGATCGCCATAATAGCTATGAGTACAGCGAAAATAATCTAGAAATATTAATTAAATAAGTTAAAAAATTCTAAAGCTTTAATAAGGTTAATATTATTAGTTATGGATAAAAATAAAAAACACAATTAAACAAAAAAAGAATATATCTATTTATTTACTTCAATTAGTTTCATTCCGTAAGCTTTTAATAATAAAATAAGAAGGGTGCTCGTGATAGTTACTTTAAAAAAAAGATATTGTTTATGTTAATTTGTTGATTCTATTAGAATATATTTACATATAACTCCTATCCATAAATCAAGGCCAAATAAAATGTTTAAAGCAATGGCAGACCCCAAAACCTCTTGGATGTCACTTCCTATAATTGCAATTTCAGCCATTATCCATAGTAGAATACTAGTTTTTTTACTATAATAAAGTCTGCATAATTAGGCCATATCTTTACCCTACATAAATGTTTAAAAGAATAAATACAAATTATTACATGGCCAAAATATTAATAAAATTATAGTAATTTACGGTTCTAATTCCCAAAATCAAGGAGTAGACTTGGAAAACCCATCCCAAGAAAGTTGCATAAAATAGAGACCAAAGAAGACCATATTTAGCAGTTAATCCTGCGTCCATATCTCCTGCCACTAATAAAAAGGAAAATATTAAAAATCAATATAAATTGGTTGTGTTTTAGTCAATTGATTTTTTTTCTCATATTATATATATATATTCTACAATTGAATTCTGGA
The DNA here is from genome assembly GCA_037039885.1 of Miamiensis avidus. NCBI lineage: Eukaryota > Ciliophora > Oligohymenophorea > Philasterida > Glauconematidae > Miamiensis > Miamiensis avidus. Next base: position 308,625 of record JAWVGU010000184.1, on the reverse strand, counting down.
ATTTTTTTTAAATGTTCCAAACTTATGATTGTATTGACTTGTTAGTATTAAATTGGTATAAATTAAATAAATTATCAATTTAACATTAAATCACCGTAAAATTATTTAAAGTTTATTACTTCTAAGTAGTGAAAAATAAATAAAATCATTAATAAATATTCTAAATATGAAATTAAATTGATTTTGTCTTAAATGAATTCAAGATAATAACAAATAAATTAAAAATATTCCTTTGTTTAGAGAAATTTGTATAAATTATTTACAATTTCCAGGATCCAAATAGGCAATACTAATAAGTAATCCAGGCCCTATTGCCTTTACCATTTAGCAAAAATTGAATTTGAACTTTTCTTATTATTTTGAAGGGTTTTCTATGTCCTTGGAATTAGAGTACTATTTGGTAGAGTTTGCTATCTCTGAGTTTGAATAATTTGATTAAGTCATTTATAAATAATTGGATTTAGAGATTTCTTTTTTTTTATGTATTTTTTATTTAAAATTATTATTTTTGTTTTTTCTGTATAGCTGTTTAATTATGATGTTACCTATATACAATCAAAAATGAGGTATAATTATATATTAAAGATAAAAATTATATTGCAGAATATTTTTTAGAGGTAATGAATGACCTTAAAATTTTTAAGCACAACTTACACCCATCATAATTAATTTTTATACGTAATATTTTTTTCGTAATTATTATGAACCCTGAAATATGACACCTTAGAATAATAATATAGTATAAGCATCTATAAGTAATACGACTACTATAGATAAAAAAATGACGCAAGTCAATGAATTTAAATAAATTTTAAATATTTATTACAAATATTGGCTAAAATAACTAATTCTGGTAAATTTTTAATAAAAAAAATATAGAATCGATGATTCTCTACTTGTACTACCATAAATGATATTTTTAAAATACACCATTTATTATTGTTTTATTGGTGATTATAAATTACCTGCTTTCTATCCACACGAAATCAATTCACTTTTCTCTTTTATAATTATAAGAAATACAGGATAATTTAAATAAATAAATAATTATAGTTTAGAATATACAAAAATAATAGTTCGAAATGAGTAAGAACAAATCCCCATTTGCAGCCATAAACTAACTTATAAAACAAGTAAAATCCCATAATAAGGTCTTAGAAGAAAACCAAATGTGGGAAGAATATGAACGAAAGAGAGAAAATAGTACCTATTAATAAAAATTGTTTCTATATATTTAATAATATAAATAAATAATTCTATAATCTAATATGGTTATTTAATTGAAATTCTATATTTTTATTGAAAATAGAGAAAGATAATATTTAGATAGCGAAAAGAATATGATCCAATCATAAAAAAAAGAGTAAAAAATATAAACATTTTAAAATTGTATTATTTTCTTTCATAACTTTTTTCAATACGATATCAGTTTTGAAAATCATAAAATTCTGGATACCATTCGAGATGAACATTCTATTGCAAAGATGAAAGATTAAATAAATAAAAATGTCTAAATAAGATCATAATCTTCTAATGAGGACCAGTATCATATTTCGTATTAAAATAAATAAATTTTTACTAATGGCATTTTATTAATCAACAGAATGTGGAGAAACGACAAATTCCACTCAATTTGTATGGAAGAGAAAATAAAATAAAACCAGAAAATAGCAACATTGGTAGCAATTCACAAGGATAAGATAAAGGTAGAAGTAAATTGAGCGATATTGGTTGTAGCAATGAAAGTAGTTCTGATAGAAATACAGAATCATTTTTCGATACATCATCCGACACCAGTTTTTCATAAAATAGCAGCATAAGTAGGAGCGGAGAAAACAAAAAAATAGTGAAAAAAAAAATTAGAAAAAACAAAAAATCTAATAAAAGCAAAAAAAGAAAAAATTCATCTTCAGAAGATGAGGGAGATTATGAAAAAGAAATGAAAAAATAATCTAAAAAAAGCAATAAGAATAAGAAGAAAAAGAAATAAAAAAGTAAAAAATCAGGAAAAAAACACTCAAAAAAGAAAAAAAGTGAATTCTTTTTTCTATATACTTAATAAAAATATTAATAATAGATATAAAAATATATTTTATCTAAAGGAAAACATTAACCACTTTGTAATATAATAACTCATAAATTATTGTTTTTAAAAGCTGCTTAAAATACATAATTTCCTTAACTATTTTTGTTAACCATTCTTCCGTCTTATAATTTTTATCTTTTTTGCTTTTTTCTCCAATTTTATTGAAAAATCTATTAGAGTCAAATATAATTTTATGTCTAAATTAATTTGAAAACAAAAAAACAATCAATAGAATTACTAATTGTTTAGAAGAGAATTCTTCATTGCCTTAAAAATTTCTTCTTCCGTTTAGTAGGGAATAAGTCTATCTCTTTGGGTCTTAAGGTTATGAATTTTATTGCTGTGTTCCAAAGACTTAGATTAGAAAATCTGTTTCCGAGTTTGAAAATTGATATACGAGTCATTCAGCTTTTAGTTTTCCTTTTAAATTAAAATTTGCTAGGACTTATCATCGTAAATTCCTGTAAGATTGATATGTCCCAAAGAAACCCTTCCTTGTTCTTTAACTAATGTAAAAATCTTTTATTCCTCCATATTTTTGACAAATTCATTCTATTTTTTGAGTGGCGATTTTTGGGAAACTCTTAGAGGACTTTGTAGACTGGAGTCCTTTTGTTTGCTCTTTGGACTGGAGAGAATCGATTTAGATTTGACGAGTTCTCTATTCCTTTTTAGCTTACCTACAGCTTCCGATTTTAAAGTTGTAGTCTCATTTGTTGCTCCTCTTCTCTAAGGGCCAGTTTTTCTTTCATCCATTTTTCTTTTAGAAAATCTTGATACTTCCTTTCCATTTCTAGCCTTTTGAGTCTTTCTCTTTTTTCAGCTTCTCTTTCCTCATGTTCCTCTCTCTTTTCTTCTTTAAATTTGTCGTAGCTACTTTACCTACTCTCAATCAGCTCCTTAATATATCTGAGTTGTGAAACTCTTTGTCCCTGCTCTCTTGTAATGGCTTTCGTTTCGATTGGAATTTTCAAATACTTTTTAGAAATTGCATTTTCGTAAAGCATTTTAATTTCCTGAGAATTTAAGTCGGCATCCAAATTTCTCTTTTAACTTTAATAAACATCTGCCTCCTTTACTTAATTTTCCTTTTGCTTATAGCTTCCCGCCTATATCCGTGAATGGGATTTACTTCTCAATTTTTTTCCAATTTGTTACGCATACGCTAACATTCCCTGAAATAACTGTCGATCGTTTTGAAACAATTTGTTTTTGGGGTGTGTAATGACCCTTTGGTAAGCAGGGGGTATATGTTAGGAATGGAGTTGTTAAAACGCATGTGAAATGCAAGGAGATGTTTAGGAAATATTAAACTTTTCAAGATACTTATTTTTCTAATATTTAGCGATTTACGTTTACTAAAATAGTAAAGCTTCAGGGTCATTTTTATTCTTTACCTGTATTTTGCATTGGATTCTTTTTTATTCTTCTTCCTATTTGTTGATTTTTTCTTCTTCTGCTTCTTTTAGCTATATAATATTTTTTTGAATACTTCTTTGGATTTTTTCGATCCTTTCCTTCTTTAAATTTGTCGAAAACTGTGAATTCAATGTTTGATATAATTGGTCTTCAAATAATTCAACATTATTGTTGTTGTTTGCAAATAATTGGTTTTTATTCTTATTATTCAGTTTCTAAAGGAATTTCATTCCAGAGTTATCAAGCAAACTATTTCTAGTTGAGTTCAAATCGCCATTTAATTTCCGTGGAGTGCTGTACATTTATGTGCTTTAAAAAGTGTTTTAAAGCGATTGAGACCGTTCTTTCTTTTCGGAAACTTAAAATCCAAACTAAGTGATGTAATTGAATTTGTCTCTTTCTTCTGTGCAAATGTCTGAAACGTTGGTTTCATGGACAAATTTTAAAAACTATCTTTGGTAGAAAATCCGGATGATATTTATTCTAATACAGTGATCTGAAATGAAAATTCCCGTAGTTTGAGAACTAATTTTGTGTATGCAATCGTAAAAAAAACGCTTATCAAACATTTCAAGCAATTCAAATTTTTTCGGAACCAGCATTTTGCAATACAGGTAATTCACCAAATACACATTTACGTATAGGATTTTGTTTATTAAAATGTCTTTAGGGGGCTAGATTTTGAAAAATAGTCTATTGTATGTTTCTTTTATAAAGTGGAATATCGTCGTCTATAATTATTTTAGAAATTCAATTGCTTCCAAGTCCAAATTTTCTTCTCCTTTGTTATTATCGTTGTTTTATAAAATTTTACTTCCCAGCTTCCAGTACAAAAGGGACCAAAAAATGTGTTTTACTAACTAATGATTAAATTCACTTTAAAAATCCAATTGGAATTGGCTTTCATACATTGAATTGTCCAAAGGTTTAATCACATTTTCAGATAAAATGAATTTGCAATGTTTATCAAATGGAATTTCTATGGGATATTTTATTTCTTCATGAAATGGATCAGAAGGCAAACTATTTATTAAAAGGTCTTTTAGCTCGACTTGAGTAAGGTACTCATTTTCATTTGGTAGCTTATCGTATTCTTTTAAATTTGAAAATCTGGAATTGTGAGTTTCAGAAAAATAAATTGTTTTCCTTAAATTAGTATTGGTCATGGGGGTTTTCTATAAATTATCATTCTATTTCATTTACTAATTTGTTGGTTTTAATATAAAGAATATTTTATTTATTTTTTAAAGTAATACTACTTTCGGCTTTTTTACAATATAGTTTAATTTTATTAACAAAAAATTCTAATATTTATTTGTAAATTATTGATTAATTATAAATTTATAAAATAGTAATTAATTAACTAATCACTTAATAATCATATTTGTATATAAGTATCAGTTATTAAGTCTATGCAATATTAATAAGGTTTCATTCCCATTCAAACTTGGTTTATTCTGTAATTCCTGACAATATTATAAGAGAATTTGAAACAATGCAGAATGACTTAACAATCAATTCTTAATATTGCAGTTATTTAATAAATAAAATGGAAAAATATCTGAAACCTTAAAAAAATAATAAAAATAAAAATCTGCATAATTGGTTCTTATATTTTAATTACCTATAATATAAAAAAAGCATCCTAGCATTCCATAAGCTCCGGAAAGCTCACCTGCATAAGTTTATCTATAAAAAGACAGTGTAGTAAGGTTTAAAATTAAGAAACTTAGAGTCGCTAGCATAATTAGAGAAGAGTAATCGTATTATTCTTTGAGTAGATATGTGTCACTTTTAAATATTAAATTATTAAAAGAAACACCTTTAATAAACGTATTGGGTAATATTTACTACACAAATATGCCATATAAAATATACAAAAGAACTATTATTCCCATTCTCTTTTTCTTTCTTCTTTCTCTCTTTGTCATTATTTCATAAAGAAATCCATAGCTGTAACATAAAACACTACCGCAAGACATTAGAAATGTGAAAAAATAGTAAATAAAATATTAATGAGGATTTCTGGGCACCAAAGCAACCATGGCTGATAAGAAGCCTCCAAATAGAATGGCTATTATAATATTATTATTTTCAATCTTAATTTAATTTAATTTAATTTTATTATTTTTGTACAAAACAATATACTTTTTTAATACCTATCTATAAGCGATCTCTTTTTTTTAGTTGTATATCTTAACTAAATACAAAATAGGAAATATGAATTCCAAAATTATAGAATCTACAAAAAAAGAATAAACTTCTTTGCTGGGATAGTAATACATTGTTCCCAAAGGTATAGCAGGTAGAGCAAACGCTAATATTGTTAATATAGCTTCGTTCATATGAGTTTTTAAATATATTTAGTAGTATAATAAATAATAGCTAACTATTAAATATTCGCGGAAAAATTAGTTTGCTAGCTAATTGATTGTAAAGATCAACTATTTTCTAATAAAATAATAGTCATGTAAATTAAATTTTATTATTTGTTAAAATATTATTAAATTAACAACTATATTATTAATGAAATAAGTGTATAAATAATTATCATTTAAATAAAAAAATATTCTAATAAATAAAAAAAAGACAAAAAGCATATACAATTTAGTTTATAACTATAGAATTATTAAATTTTTCCATATTATATATAGACACGTATATGGACATTGATTTATAGGTATTTTTTTTTAAATAAAAAAATGATAAATAATTTTTTATTAATTTATAATTGATTATTTATAGCATAAAAAAATACTGACCTTCTAGTAAGTGCGTTAGGGGTTTGAGGAATAAAAAAATTAATAAAAGAAAGATTAAAATTTTATGAATAAAATCCTGAAAATACTTCGTTACTCACTCTAAGTTTTTCCACTTAGAGAATTCCTTCAGATCATAAAAATAATATTGAGAATAAATAATCATAATAAAGATAAATTTCTCCAAATTGTACCAAAAATTCAAATAAAAACTAAGAAAACTAATAAAGCTAATTAAAAAACTATATGAGTGAATCACGATAAAAATAATAATTTACATCAGAATAATCAGAAAATGTAGTTGATTAAAATTATGATTAGTAAAGAGAAAAATAAAATTTAATCGCAAACAATGTTTTTGAATATCTGTACAAAGATGTAATTTTATTACTTATATTATATATAGAAAAACAATATATAATATAATATTGTTACATAGGCAGAAAGGAAAAAAGAATAACAAATTAAGCATATGAATTCCGATAAAAATTAAATAGATCAAGAATGTACTTTTTACCCAAACTGTAACATATCTAGTAGAAAAAATAGAATCATAAACGAAACTCCATTAGCAGAGCGATGTTTAAATTGGAAAGAAGAAAAAGAGCAATGGCTCTGTTAGGAAAGGCAAAAATAAGTAAGTTTATTTTAATTTTTGTTTAATGAAATTATTAATCTATATATTTTATTTTTATAAAAAAAGATAATAAATAACATGTAAGAATGCTCATTTTAACCCAACTTATAGAAAAGTTCACAAAAAGAAGATTTTAAGAACAAAAAATTAAATTTAAATTTTGAAAATGAAATGCCTCGGTTTATGACTCCTACAAAAAGCTCAGTAAGACATATGCACTAAAGAAGATATTCAACATATTAGGAAGAAATAGCAAAAAAAAGTCATTAATCTAGTACATAATAAAAAAATGGGGAAAATTGTTAGTCTTCCTATATGCAAGAAAATCATTTTAATGAATAAGAATTATAGCGAAATATATTAACTTTTTAGTAGTAGCTGTCATAACAATATTCTAATACATAATATAAATCAAGAAACAATAGAGTAACTAATATATATATAATAAATTATTTTAAAATTAACTATTTAATTGTATTAAATAGAGTTTTTCCTATTAAAAAGCAAAGAAATAAATCCACTAGAAACTAATGAATTTTGATATATAATATGGTTGACATTTTTATATATACTTTTTTTCTATATGTAAATGTATGTGTATTTTTGAATTATATATATTAAGATTAATTATTATATAATATATTGAGTTTTACTTTTAAATTATTATTTTATGTTTATAAAGTTTTATGAATTATAACCTTTAACTTAAATTTTAAATAACTAATATATTATAAATTAATCTATATTAATTAATAATTTAATTAATATAATCAAACACATATTATTGTAATTTTAAATCTATTCGTAATAGAGAAAACATGTCAATCAAAGCAACTTGCTCATATAATGATCACGTAGAATAATTGTATTCAAGTGAAAATAATCAAGATCTCAAAAGTTTGATCAAATCTATTTAATCAGTATAAAAAGCATCCAATGAATACTTTACTAAAATTATTTAAGGTTTTATTATGATTTTAAAACATTAAAATATTAGAAAATTAGATATTCAAAAGACTTTTAGGTTATATTTATATTTATGAATAGGAAATGAAGAAGAAGAAACTAAGAAAAAAGTTAAAACTAATAATGAATAAGATAATTAGAATGAAGATTAAAATAATTAAGAAGATGAAGCATTATTTGATGAAGAACCAGCCTAATCAGATCATTAGGATTAGTAAGAAATAGAAGAATAAAATTAATCAACTAATGTTTAATAAGAATAAATAGTTCAATAGAATTGATAAATTACTTTCTTAGATAATACATTAAAATAAATAATTATTAAAGTATGATATAATAATTTTGATATTTTTTAAAGAAATTTAATTTCAAAACACTTTTTTAGTACAACTAAAATTATTCATTAAGTCTATTAATTCATAAATATAAAAAATAATAGTTTCTTTTACCGTTATACTTATTATTTATTATTCTAAAAATAATAAGAATAATTTTTTATCTAAAGTATTTTTTTAATTGGTGAATTTGAATATAAAGAGAGCTAATCAGATTTTATAATATAACTATTATAAAAATAGTTTAAATCAAATCTGATATATACAAGAAAAGGTGCTATTTAATGTTAAAAATTATTAATTTGTAAATTAATTTTATCTGGAATAGAATGTTCAAAAATTATAATAACAAAGTCTGAAAAAAAAAAAAAATCAGATTTTAATTATTTAATATATTTTATATTTTAATTAATTTTCTTAATTATCATTTATATATTTACATTAAAAATATAATAAATAAAAAGAAAAATCAAAAATTTATAAATCGAATTTAAATAATATAAACAAATAAGTAAATGGCTGAATCAGTTGCTGAAGAAGTAAACATCAAAATTAAGTTAGGAAGTGACAAAAACATTGAATTGAAAATCAAGAATAGTTGGACTGTTCTTGAACTCAAACAAGAAATAGAAAAATAAAATTAATCTAAACCTTCTGAAATGAAAATTATTTATAAAGGTAAATTTTAAAAATCTAATTTGCGATAATAAAAATAAATAAATATTAATTTAAATATAAATAACAAATAATTATAGGAAGAATATTGAAAGATACTGATCCCTTATCAACCTATAAAATTGCTGAAGGATCAACTATGCACTTAGTAGTTTCTAAGCGTAATATTATATAGATTTTGATAGAATTTTAATTATTAATTTTAATCATATTCCATTATAAAATTTTTAGCTTAATAAGCCACTACTTAATAACCATCATAATCTTCAACTTCTTCTTAATAATAACCTCAATAACAATAATAAGGTTCTAGTAATAATGTTCCTCCTTAAATGGCAACTGGAGGAGCTAATAATCCTTTAGGAATGATGGGAGGATTATAAGGTTTAGATTTAGGAGCCCTTGGAGGTGGAATGGAACCCTAATAAATGTAATAAATGCTTTCAAATCCCATGGTTTAGTAAATGATGAATAATGTAACTATAATATTGATTGATTAGTTTACAAATATAATATATTCAAGTTAATTTTCTCATACATTAATTTATAAAATAGTTAATGACTAATCCTTAATTAATGAACAACATGATTTAAAACAACCCTATGCTTAACTAAATGATGTAAAGTAATCCTTAAATGTAAGAATTAATAAACAATCCTGAATTAATGTAAAATGCCATGAATATGATTGGAAATAACCCCAATCTTCTTGGATCTGGATTAGGAGGTACTTATTATTTTATAAATATTAATTTATACAATTTTATAAGTATTTAATATTTGATAAGGATCAGGAGGAAATACTGGAGCTAGCTCTAGCTAATAATCTACTTCTAACAATACTGGATCTTCATAATAATAAGGGTAAGGACAAGGATAAGGACAATAACCTGATATAATGAGTTTATTATAAAATAATCGTAAAAATAAATATTTATTAAATAGTAGTTCTTCTTTATAACTAAGTACTATATTTTTTAATAGCTATGTTTTAAGGAATGGATCTTTCAGCTTTAGGAGGTTTATAAGGTTTATAAGGTTTAGGGGGATTAGGAGGACAAGGATAATAAGATAACAGACCTCCTGAAGAAAAGTATGCTACTTAATTATCTTAGATGGAGGCAATGGGATTCACTAATAAAGAAATCAACATTTAAGCTTTACAAGCTACAGGAGGTAATTAGTGTTATTTATCTTAGTTATTTCAGTATTTTATTATTAACTATTTATACAGGAAATGTTGAAGCTGCCGTCGAAAGAGTTCTTAATATGATTGGATGAACAAATTTAAAAATGAAAGAATTAATTTATTAAACATTGAGAGTCAGATATAAGTTATATCTGAAGTAATAAAAAAGCATTAGTTTTCTAAGATAACTATAATATAAATATATCATAAATAATTTTTGTTCTATTTTCTACACTTATACAATGCCTCTACTTGTTTTTTCCATTCCTTTTAAAAATAAAATCTTATTATATAGCTAAAATGAATATAAAACATTCATATAACTCATACTAAAACATATAAAATTTAACTAATTTATTAATTAATTAAACTAGAAAATATAATATTATTTAGCATAATAATTTTATTAAAATTTACTTATTTAAATTTCCAATACCATATTGATATAAATCTAATATAGTATAATAGCATATGGAATAAAAAAAATAGAAGTTTCTGTTGAAGGAAATCCCAGAGGAAGTATTAATTATATTAATCACTAAATATAAATTTTGCTTGTTAATTACTTTGAAGAATATTAAATCTATATTATCATTATTTTTTGTTAAAAATAGAGTTAATATCAAAAGAAGAAGTCTAATAAGTGATTAAAGATTTGATTTCTTGGTTCAAAGATAATTCTTAAAAGTTAACTTAATAATTAAAACCTGCAGCTAATGATGATGATATTAAAAAATTGTTAGAAGGAATCAGTTTCCAATCTTTAAATAGTGAATTAGAATAGCTGTTAAGAGGAGCAAATGGTGGATTTTAATTACATGATGCTTATGTGACTTTATCTACAAAAGACATAGTAGAAATCAATGAAGTTAATGCAGTGTCTGGATATTGGAAAAATAATTACTTAACCTTTGCTTAAGATTCTGATGAAAATTTTTTAATTATTGAAAATGATACTGGTAAGTGAATTTACATTAAAAGTATATTACTATAAGGGTAATATAAAATTTCATAAAAAACAAACATTATATTAGGAAAATTATCAGCTGGAATAAAGATGAAGGAATATAAGAACCTATAAATGAGAATATGGGCCTTTATTTAGAAAAATTAAGAAATGGAGTTTTAAAGAAAGAACTTGAATATATTGAAGAAGTTGGATTAGTTGAACATTAAGGATGAAAAAATATTATACATACTTACATAATTTATACATTACTAATTACTCATTACATACTTTAAGATATTTATATTTTTCTTTTTAAAATAAAATTACAATTTTTAATTTTTGTTATTCATTCCCCATAGACACCATCTATTATTTTTATTTTGGTATGCTTTATTAACCAATCATTAAAAGAAAGCACACACACATATATATTTAAGTAAGTATAATAAAAGAATAGTCTACTTACACAAATTTTATTATATAAAATCAAAAACTAATTCATATTTCGAAATGGCAAATAGAACTTTTTCCAAAGAAAGTATAATAAAGTTAACTGATTATTAATAAAAATTCATTAGAGTTAAATTCGTCGGAGGTAGAGAAGTAACAGGAGTTTTAAAGAGTTCTGACCAGCATTTAAATTTAATATTAGATGGAACGATAGAAACTCTAAGAGGTAATGACTTAAAAATAATATTTACTGGAATAATAAGTTTATAATAATTGAATAACTCATAAAATATATTTGCTTAACTTATATTTGTATTTAATTTTTAGATCAAAATGACTAATATGCTTAAAGTTAAAATAAAAGAACACATGGATTAACTATTATAAGAGGGGCAACGGTAAAAAAATAAAAAATAAGTGTATTTTAATCTATTAGAAAATATAATATATAATGATGCTATTTTAATTTATAAGATAACTGCTATTTACCCAATGGATGGATCTGAAGTTATAGAAAATCCCTTTTTAGAGTAAGGGGAGGAGGAATGAAAATAAATATATATATTATTGATTATAGACTAAAGAAAATAATATAAAAATAATAATTTAAGAGAGTATTAGATTATATAATTAATAAATAGATACAGTATTCAATTTAAAATATTTTCGTTTTTATCGCCAATTCATATTTTTTTTTTTATAATAAGATTTCTAAATATTTATTAATATGCATTATTAATATTTATTTTATTTAGTATTTAAATGTTATTTCATTTATAATAGCCTAATTTTATTCTTCATTCTTATATATTCCAATTTACTTCTTTTGCTTCTTTTCTTTACCTATTATATTTTTTAATTATTTATTTATTCATTTAGACATATATTATTATTATTTGCTATGATTAAAATTTTACTCTTCTTCTCTTAAATTTCTTTATTCCTAAACCCAATCCAATAATTATTAATTAGAAGCAATGTTATACTATCTCAATTATTCAGCATAATCATGACTGTGAGGTTCATTAAATTCAGCCTTTTTAAAATAAAAATTTATAAAAAATTCTATACTTTCGTAAAAAATTGTTCCTAAATTAGATAATTATTTAAAATCAAGTAAGTCAATTTCTTTACAAATCCATTCATGTAATCGAATTATAAATTTTTAAGGTAACTCCATGTAAAGTATCCTAACAATATAATCCCAAATGCTCTGGGATTATAAGAAACAGGATTTCTTTTCATTACTTTAAATGCTTAATAGAACACCATTTTGCCTCAATTTTATTACTATATTATAGATAATTATTCTTTGTTGTAATATTAAAATTAGTATTAAGTTGATAATCAAAGGTAATCATATTTCACAAAAATAAATAAATACATGCAATAAAACAATAAGTTGGCTAAACTGGAATATATTTTATCAATAACAACAAATATAATAGTAGATTTAAAATAATAAATGGAAAAAAAAATATATTAATATAAATTTGTATATAGATAATTATCAAAATAATTAATTCTATTTTATAAGATATATATTGATTAAACTTAAATGCTATGAAAAATTTGGATTTACATATGAATATATTTATTATATTTAATATTAAAAGAAAAAGAAAATTAGTTTTTATACAAAAACAATATAAAATTATTTAAGGATCATTTAACATTTTATTAAATTTGCTTAATAAAAAATTCTGTCAATTTTTATTATGAAAGAACCTTTATTTCAGCATTTTGGATAGTTGTTCCCATTAAGTTTTAATAAATATTGCTATGACTAATAAGACAAATATTATCATATTTTAAAGTGAGGATAAATAGTAATAATAATAGAATTCTCCTTTTAACCAATGATTTACTTTCATTTTTTATTTCATAAACGCTATTTTCATGTTTTTTATTATCTAAATTTTACTTGACAGGATAAAAAGCCCACCAATGATTATTTTATACGTAATTATTTTAAATATTTAGTTTCTGGCAAAAGTTTTGTACAAATTAAATATCAGACCCGACATCACAGGGGGTATCTAACCTTTCTCTAAGAAGCTCACTGCAAATAGATACTCTTTCATTTTATTCATTATCTTGAGAGTCAAGTTACTTTTAAAAGTTTTTCTAACTTTAAGCTGCTAATTCATAAGTCATGAGAGCTAGTTATAAAAATATAAATAATTATTACGTTTAATCCATAGGCTAAAAAGTATCAATTGAATTTTTTTTAATATTACCTCTTTTATGTGGAGAAACAATTACATGATCAAAAGATAAGTTTTTTAATTCTTATTCTTCTTTCAACAGTTGTACTAGTGCTAAAACTTAATTTTTTCCGTTTTCTGTAATTGATGGATCATAGTTTTCCTACTTATTTCTGTAAAATATAGACCAATTCAGAAAAAAGTCTTTTCTCCACTTGTTATATTCAGATTCGGCATGTCGAATAAAATATATTTTCTTTTTCTATAGTTATTAGACCATTTGCTAAATATTATCTTAAATATTTAAATTTTTTAAAGAATTAAGCAATTCTTAAATGGCTTAGTCTGTTTTTTGCAATTTACTATTAGTCACAAAACTTTCAATTGTTTGTAAAATCTAATTTATATTATTTTAAATTGGATTTTCTTGCATTTTGGTTTTAATTTTTCAATATTTATTTTCCTTTTTATTGAACTGATCTATTTTATTAACTTAAATATTTTTCTAATATACAGTCAAAGTAGAATACATAAATAATAAAATTAAGGAAAATTGTATTTTCTATTATATATATAAAATGTATATAATTAAATATTTTATAGTTTATATGACTTCTATTTTTGTTATATAATATTATCATATATTATTATACTCAATTTGCACCTTTAGTTATTTATTTTAACTTAGAACTTTACTGTGTTTATTTAGATTTTTTGTGAACTGAAGATTTTTTTCTATCTCTAATAATACTTTAATTTGATTTTGCCATTTATTTATCTGAAGAATCTTTGCACTCTTCTTCATTATTTTCAGTTTGTTTATTAAATTCTTGAGTATTGGCTTTATTACTTTAAAATTCAGAAATTTAATTGATTTAGTCATTTATTTAGGATATTTCCTAAGGCACCTCAGAAAAGTTTACAGTTTTAGATTTTTCTTAAAAGGGATTAATTTTGAAACTAACTTATTTGCTTTAATTAGAAGATACTTTAACAGAAAATCTACGTTATGAATTCTTTAAATTTTAATTTTCTTCCTCACTGCTTTCTCCATTTAGAATGTTGGTCTTTCCCTCAGATATTGTGTAATTCTTTGAACGAATATATTCCAAGCTTTAATCTTACTTTATTTATAAATCTGGATCAATTTAATCTAAATTAAATTCTCTCTTGTTAATTAAATAACCCTTCTTGTTAGGAGAAAGGTTTTCTTCTTAAGAAGATAATGATTTGTTATTTATCATCAATCGTTAAATGTATTTAAGTTATTCTATTTTTTTGTAAATTTAAGTTATTATTATTTATATTAAATTTTACCAAATTTTTTTTACTTGATTTCTTTACTATTATATCTTCAAGTCCCTAAATTTTACATCTCATTTCTTGAATATCATGTTTTTATGCATTGATAAGTCGTACATCATCTCTAGCTGAAGGTCTTTAGAAATGTTATCCTTGAAGCTCAATATATTTTTATTGCATTTAAGATACTTCTTTAGTATATAAATCTTTTAATTTAGTAAACTCATCTTTCATATTTTCTATATAATATAAGTGGTTTTCTAATTATTGATTCTATTCTTCATTGTATTTTTTTTGTATGTCAGTCTATTTAAATAAATCATTTTATTAGTAATTTTTTGATTCATAAAAATGTTATTTTTACTTCAATACATAAAACTTTTTCTCTTTAAAATTATAAATCATGCTCTAATTTATTAATTTTTTTTTGCTATTTTATTTGTATTCTTCATATTCTTTTAAAATTATTTAGTATTTTTAATTGACTTCAAAAATTAGTTTTCATGTTTTTGCTAATTATTTTAACTTTTGATTTTCGATTCTTATTTTAACTTATTCATTTCATAGTCATATTCTAACTTTTGTTCTTTTATTTTGCTTACATAATCCTTTTCTGTATTTATAACGATTTATTTTAGTTATTATACGTTTTCCATAAGAACCTATATTTACAAAGTGTCTTCTTATTTTTATACATTCAATATATCTTACATATTATTTAAATTATTTAATTCTTCATCTCTTTCCCAAATTATTTAATTCATTTATGCTACCTAATTTTTTATTTATGAAAATTAATTTTAATAAAAAGTAATAATTAATTTTCTTTTTTATTTACTTTTTTAGCAAATTTTTCATTCAAATTTTTTTATTAAGCTTAATTTCATTTTCTAATTCTGTTCTTAGTTCAAAAATTTACTAATCTGTTTCTTTTTTTAATGCTTCTTTCTAATAAATATAAAAATAGCATGGAATCATGGATATTATACATTAAGTTTTTACCTCTAAACTATGATTTTCCAGCAAATTTTATAATTATATTTAATTTTAATTTTTTAATTATATAATTTAATCCATCAATGAACTTTATACTTTTTCATTCTTTATACTTTATTATTTTTAACTTTCTTTATACTAATTTTCAATGTCTTATATTTAAATTTCAAAATCCATTATTTATTATTTTAGAATTTTATCTCTTTCTACTTTTAATGCACTATCCAGCTCTTTCATTTTTGAATTATTTATTATTATTTAATCTTACAATTTAACTTTGCAAGATTTTTCTATTTTTCTATTTTTTATTCTAACTCATCTTCTTTTTACTAAAATTGTTAAACTATAATTATCATATTTATAATATATATAGTATTAATATATTTACTTGTATTTAATCCTACATTATACTGAGCAGAGATTATTTTTCTTTTTAATACTTTTCTTAATCGACTTTTATTTGCTATTTTAAGTTATTTATTTACATTATATATATATTTTAATCATTCAAAACCGAAATATTTTATTTTATATTATTTTAATCGTCTCCTTATTCTTATTTTAATTATAATTTTTATAATTATTCTTTTAAATTTTATATCACCTATTCCTACGTTTTGGTTTCTTATTTTTTTATATTGAATGTTATTCTTAACAATAATATTATAGATTAAATAAATAAATATCTTACTTTATTCGTATTTATCTATAAATTAGATTTCTATCTCTTTAGTATTTTTCAAGATTTTATAAGACAACTAATTATCTAAATCTTGATTTTTTTATCTTTCTGCATTTAATTACTATGATAAATCAAAATTTATTTTTTATTATTTCGTATTTAATTCCTAAAACTTTATTTCCATTTCTTCTTTTTCTTATTTTTTAATATTTACTTCTTATTTATAGTTTTCGATCTAATAGTTTTTGTATAAATTTAATCCAAATAACCATTATCTTAATATGATTTACCTGACTAAGAATTTCTTTTTGCTATGTTTAAAGTTCTTTATTTTACTAATCTAGATCAGTTATCTATATATTTTGCTACTATAAAATTATTTCAGCCTGTTCCTTTTACTTTTCCAATTATAGAATTACTTCCTAGGTGTTTTTTTTAAATTTTTCATAATTATATGTAGCTATCTGTGTTGTTTCGTCTTTTTCTTTAAATTCAATATTCATATCTGCCATTTAATTTTCGTACTCTTCAAATATTTTTGTAATTTTCTTTAATATAAAAAAATTAAAATTAACAAGTATCATAAAAATACTATATTACTTTTTCTGTTTATTTTTTCACATCCCACATTTTATTTTCATAAGAGTCTTGCATAGTTTTTTTTTCACTATAAAGCTATTCTCTTAATTGCAAAACTTCATCTTGTAATTCTTTAATTTGCTTTTCTGAACCTTAAGAAATCTACTTATATTTTTCTTTTTCTACATCTATAATGCTTTAAAGATGTTGCAGTTATTTACTTTTAGATAGAGCATAATTTTAAAAGGATTTTTTATTTTCCACAATTGCATTTTCTTAATCAATATGAATTTTTTATAAATCATTTATTTATTGTTATTAGCCTTCTATCTACAGAAATCAATGTATTTTTAATAAAAAAATCATAATAATGTAAAAATCATAGATTATATTTAATACTTGATTTATTAAACTCAATCGATGAGTCTCCACATCTTTTTTTGCATTTAATTTTGTTTTTTATATTAAATCTTACATTTTATTTATCTTTTCTTTATAGCTTTCTAACTATTTCGTGTATTTCTTTATTTACGACTAATGAGAATAAAAATCATTTTATAGATGTTCTCTTATTTCTTAAAGAGATCCAATTTTTTTTATCAATTCTCTTGACTCCCCTTTTTCGTTATAGTCTTTAAGAATTTATTTAAATCCCTCTGTCTATTATCTAATAAATTCATTGAGAGCAATTATTTTATCTTTCAATTCCTAGTTTTCTACAAATAACGGTTTGCTTTAGGCTTCGAAGAACTTGGCATTGTTTTCTAAAATATCTATTTTTTTTTATAAAAATGGATTTTTCTTTATTTTAAATAAAAAATAAATTTAGAATAATATTTTTATATTTAATATAAACTATTACTTCATCAGAATTAAATGCTTCATCAAAATTTTCTTATAATATTTCCATTCTATCAAGCTTTTGCTTTTTCAAAATGTTTACACTATTGCTTTTTCTCTATGAATAACTTACATTTCCTAATTATTCATCTTATTATTATTTAATATATTATTAATTCTACTATTGATTTTAATATATTTTTTGTATTATTAAGTTTTTTTTATTTTTTTTAACTTAAGGAAAAGATATTGTTTTTTCATTTTCTTCTGTTAAACAATACCCTTTTTTACAATCAGAATAGCTATTTACTTAACTTGTTTTATTATTATACTAATTTTATTTTTATTATGTAAGAGATAAAAATGTTTTTCTTAGCATATCTCTACTTTCAGATAATTATGAATTTTTATATTATGTTATAGCCATTTACTATAACTTTTGAGATTATTTCTAATTTTCAAAACATTCTTATGACTAATTTTAACTTAGAAATGAAGGTTATTATGTAAAAATTCTCTACCTTCTCATGTAGTTAATAATTTTCTTTTAACTTAGATTGAGTCGTATTAGAAATATATAGGTGTAGAATAATATTTTTATGTGATTAATAAAATTTATTAATAAAAGAAAATGCAATTAAAAAAGATAAAAAGATAACAAATATATAATTTATAATTTTATGGGCATATAAATAATATATTTTATTTAATTTTAATTTTAATAATATTTTTCATTATTATAACCATTTGAAAAATTCTTGCCATTAAAATTACTCAAATTAAGTTGAAAATAAACATTATAAACTTTTTATATATTCAAATAATTTAGCCCATATTGTATCAGAACTCAGTGTCTTTTAATTTCCTTTTTAAATAATTTTAATTTTATAATATGTTATAGAAATATTTAATTTTATTTTAATTTTACCCAAAATTATAAGACCATATTTAGCTCTTGTTACTGCAACATTTAATCTTTTTTCATCATTCAAAAATCCAATTTTTTAATTCATATTCGATCTCACAGTAGACAAAATAATCAAATCTTTTTCTTATCCCTAGAATGAATCTACTGAATTAATAGATATTTGAACATTATTCGGGACAATTATTTATTTTTCTTATATTATGTAGTTTATTAAATCAACTTATTGTTTGTATGGAGATATTACTCCTATTGTTTTTTCAGATTTATCTTAATCATCTTAAATTTCTTAGAAAAAGTTCTCTAAAATGTTAACGACAAATCTTATCAAAAATTAAATATATTAAAAAATTTTATTTTTATTTAGAAAAGAATTGCATTTACTCTGCTTCAATTTCATTTAAATAAGTCTAGCTATCCCAGGAGTCTTATATATCAATAAACATCATTGGCTTTTTTATATTTGATTTAAAAAAGCAGGGTATTTTCTACTCTAGATACTTTAATCATCTTTTAATCTATTTAATCATACACAAATAAACTCATTTTAATTGAATAATTTTAATAAATTTTTGTACTAGTCATTATAGAATAATTTGGAAGAGAATGCTCTAATTTATGGGATCATTCTATATTGAGTATATAAAAATGATAATATTTAAGGATTTTAATTATTAAATATTCTCTCAAAAACACTCAAAACACTTCCAGGATAATTTGGAATAGTTTAACTAGATGCAGACAACTATTTAGGATCTCCAAACATGATTACTTTTTAAGGATTGTAGTTTACTAATGGGATAATAGAACTAAACTCGGTTGCCTATTTATTTTTTATATAATATATTAATTTATTTTTAAATTAATTCATTTACCTAGGTTGACTCATCAATAATTAACAAATTAATTTCCTTTTCCGGACAATATTTTCCTAATTGTACGGATGAACTTAATGTGCTACATACAATATTACTCTGCATTAAAATTTTTTTTTAAATATATTGAACCTAGTTTTAATTATTTTATGGTTTCAAGAATTACTAAAAAATATAGATAAAAATAATACTCCAGCATATTATCATCTAGAAATTTTCCAGCTTCATAATATAAATCTTGATACTCATTAATCTGCCTTTTAACATCCTTAGTTTATTCTTATAATTCTAATTCAACTAACAATTTATCCAATTCTATCATAGTTATTTTATCATTTCTTTCGTGTAGATCATTAAAGCTTCTTTATGCCTTATATTCTTTAATGATAATAAATTTAAGAAGAAAAGTTTTAAATTAATAATTTACCTAATGTTTATTTAAATACTTTATCATCGAACTATTAGTTAGCTATTCCTAATCTAATAATTTAGGAAGTGATGAGATTATCTTTAAATAATTATTCAAGCCTAATAATTATCTCATTAATAGCATTATTAGATGGAGCGCATATCTTAATAGTATTTAATTAATGAGTAAATAATATACTTATAATATTTATAATAAAATAAAATTTTTTTACTAGTATACAAATATCTTCTTAATTTTCTGCCATTTAACATAATATTTTTAATTATTGATGAACCATTTCTACAAGAGTAGAAGTTTTTCCTGTTCCTGGCTAATTTAAATTTAATTATCAAATTATATAAGACATGTAATCTATATTGGTAAATATTATCTTTACAGGTCCTTGTATAAGATGAAATCCTTTTTATAGATTTATACAATTTAAAATGGCTAATTTTTATCCTTCATTTAATCTTGTGTTTTGCATTATATTTTATTCTATTGGTTCGATAAATTCATTTTTCTCATTAAATTCTCTATCATTTAAATTCTCTAAATTCAATAAATTTTTTATTTAAATATATTTTTCACAATGCTAAATACACTTATATTCTCTTAAATAAATAAAATTCGTTAATTAAATAAATATGCATTATTATTTATTAATATAAACCTTATAGAAGTAGTAATTCTTTCTAAATATATCATATTGCAATATTTTATTTCTCCGACTCTAATATTAATTGGTCTATCTAGTATAGATACAAAGGATTCACTAGCGTGTCTGATATGGAATAGGAAAGCATACCATTCATAATTGTTTTAATCTATCAATTTTACTATACTCCCTATATAGTCATCAATTATATAATCGAAATCATATTCTTTATTTATTATATCTATTCGCATTTCATCATTGTATTTTCCATCTTTAGCAACACTAACCTCCAATACGTTTTAATTACTTTCTGGTTTTTACATTTTCAATGAATTTACTGTAGAATCTATAATGACTTCTTCAAAGTATTTTTTATATTGATCAATTTTTACTGCATGTTTTAAATTTATAGATGAAATTATTTCATTTTCAAAAGTATTTTATTTTATCCTTTTAAAAACTAACCTTACAAATTAAAAATTTCTTTAATTTTCTTCTGTATCATATTCTTTATACTCGTTATACCCGATTTAATCAAACTATTCCTCTTCATTGTAATTGTAGCTAATGTCATGTTGAGATAAATAATTATCATCACTTTTTTCGTATTATATTTAGTTAGTTTATATGTATGGCCTTTAGTTTTAATTTTATATATTTTAATTATTATAATACTTGTTAGTTTATCTAGTTTCGTAAAATGAACCTTAATCTTAAGAAAATGATGAATAATTCGGTATATTTTCACTGTTTTCATTTTAATTAAGTTATTATCTATTTACTTATTAATTTTTCTAATCTTATCTAATACTTCTTATGTTAGTAGTTTCTTAACTATCATTTTGATTATAATCTTTTCCCCGTTTTTATCTAGATTAAGTATCAAACATTTCTTTATTTTGGAACTATTTATTTTATTCTGAGCGCTAATTTCGATTTTATTATATAATGTTAGTTTATTTATTTGGCATCTAATTTTAATTTTGTATAATTTAATTATTTTATTTATTAGTTTATCTAGTTTCATATAAGGAACTATCCTAAGAAAAGGACGATTAATTTGAAGTATTACCACTGCTTTTATTATAAACAACTTCATTTTAACTTAATTATTATCTATTTATTTATTAATCTTGCTAATCCTATCTATCACTTCTTATGCTTGTGGATACTTGACTATTATTTTAGTTGCTATTATTTCCCTAACTTTATCTTTATTTAGTATTGGGGATTTATTTATTATGCATATCATTAATAATATCTTCAAAATCATTATTATATATATCACTTTATATATATTAATTGCTATCCTTTTGATAATTATTAATATTATTTTGTTTATTATTTTATATGTTATTTTTTCCTTGTCTTTAATTTTATTAAGTATCAGCTATTTGTATTCTTTATAAATCATTTGTAATGACATTTTTGGACTTTTAAAACGTTAAAGTGACTTCCTCCATATCATAATTAGATAAATCATTTTATGCTAATTAATTGTTGTCATTTTGATAATCAATAATATTATTTTAGTTGCTATCTCTTCCTTGTCTTTAATTTTATTAAGTATCTTCTTTACTTTACAAATCACTAGTAATGACATTTTTGGACTTTTAAAACTTTTAATTGTCTACCTCAATATCATAATTAGATAATTCATTTTATGCAAATTAATTTTTGTCTTCTTGATAATCAATAATATTATTTTAGTTGCTATTTCTTCCTTGTCTTTAACTTTATTAAGTATCAAATATTACTTTACTTTACAAATCACTGGTGATGACATTTTTGGGCTTTTAAAACTTTAACTTGTCTTCATCAATATCATAATTAGATAAATCATTTTATGCTAATTAATTTTTGTCATTTTGATAATCAATAATAATATTATCGGACTATATATTTCCATGTCTCTAGATATTTTAAATTTATTCATTATTACAGTATTACTTCATTTATCTGTTATGAAAGTTATTTTGTAAATCTAATTTGTACTGACCTTCATTTATACGTATTTAACTTTAATTTTAACATTTCAACGAAATAATGAATTTCTTATCACTAATTTTGTTCACAGTAAACAATTTTTTATTATTTGATTTAGGATTCATTATGATAATTTATTTCCTTATGAGTAATTATTAGATATTAAATTATTGTATTATAATTTTAAAAAATTTTTACTTTATGTTGTGTTAGTTTTAACAATGTTTGTATATTTTAGAATATTTCTGTTTTTGATGAATTATCGTGGTTTTTCCTTCAATATATTTTAATTAAAATTATGCATATTTTGTAATAATTTTAATATATAAGTATATTTTATGGCACTAATTTCGATTTCTATTGCAATAATATTATTTTATGGCATTTATTTTATATTATAATTAGGGTAATTTTGTAAAATTGGCATAAAAAAATATTATTTATATATAAGTATTGATTTGTAAATTTTATATCATTATCATCAATTTATAGAAAAATTTTCCTTCTTTATATTAAAAATAGTACTGCTTAAGAATTAAGTTCATTATTCTTCCATAATTATAAGTTTTAGGATTAGTTATTATCACTTATATAGCTTCGATATAAACTATCATTTTATGAATTATTTTATTCAGAATTTATTTATTATTAGTAGTTGCTTTAAAATTAACTTTAGTTACTATCGTTACAAGAATTATTTAAAGTATTATTTACACAATTATTTTGCTCTTATTATTATTTATTTTACAAATTTTGCATGCGAGTGCTTGGGATTTAGTTATTATTTTTTTATTATTATTTATTTCTATAATAATATTAATTCGAATCATTATTTTCATGGTAACAATTATTATTCTTTACATTATTGTTTTAGGACTACTTTGAATCATAATTTTGTTTTCTATTATAATTTATTGGTGTATACTTGTTTGATTATAATTCCTCTAATTCATAGACAGTGACATTTTATATACTCTATTCTTATTAATTATTTTTAATTTAAGAATTTTAATTTCTATTTTACTTCATACCCCTTTAATAATTTACATATCTATCTTATTCTTAGTTATTTTTTGTATTATTTTAGTAGTTCTTTTACAAGGAACTATCTAAAATTTGATTCATATCATATTCACTTTTATTTGATATGCCCTATAATAAAATTAAAATATTATCATTATTAATTTTTATTACAATCTTATTCTAAAAATAAACTATATGTCCCAAAATTATATAATATATACAATTATTTTGATTTATAAATATAGCTTACCGAAATATTATTGCTTCTATTAAATCCACTTTCATTTTCCCAATCATTTGATCTTCCTGAATAACCCTAATTTTTAATTTTATCATTCTTAAAAAATTTCATAGTTCATATAAGTTATAAATAACTTTACCATTCTTGAATTTTAATAATTAAGCCTATCCTTATCATGAATGAAATTGTTTCTATTAGCATGAGATTTGTAATTTTTATTCATTTTAAAATTATTTTACAGAGTTTTAATTATTCTCAGAATAATTACTTCTTTAATAATTCATTTAATTAATTTACATAAATATTATATGAATAATCCCATATATAGAGATAAAAAATAAAAATAAAAATTAACATTATTAATTATGATTCACTATTAGTATATTAGCACTATTTATTAAATATATAAATATAGTCTATATCATATTTTTTATTGTAATTATTTTTAAATTTAATACTCACAATACATAAAGTTTCTATAGCAAATTATTCTTACTACCATGGACAGTCCAAGCATAGATATTATTATATATATGAATTACAATAACTTCATTTTTAATTACTTAGCTTAAGAAACTAATAAAATGGATTTTTAAATTCCATCTATACTAAGACATTTTTTATTTTTTATATCATAGTTATAGGATATATTATTTTATTTATTTGAAATTAATTTTTTCTTCTTAATTTTTTTTTCACTTTCTTTAATAATAGTTTCGCAATATTAATCTAAGAAATTTTTATATTATTCTTATCCCTCCATACTAACAAAACTAGCATTAATATTCAATTTAATTATTATTCCCAAGCTATTTTTCAAGTAATCATTTATTACTTATTCACCATTGTCATGAAATAAAGAAATGTCTTCAAAGTTATCATAGGATATTTTTGCATTGCATAAAGTAAAGGATTTCATTAATTATTTTTTTTTATTATTTTTCATCTTAAAAAATATAATTAAAATTAAAATAAAATAAAATAAAATTCATATTATAAAGGAAATATAATATACTTTAATTTCATTTCTTTATATTGAAATATGTAGAATAAAGTTCAATTTTTTTTGGTATACTATTTCTTTATAATTGTTAAACTTAGTTAAATTGTAAAAATTGAATATCATTTTTGTTATATCAGCTACAAATATCCATTCAAGACTATATAATATATATAGCACTCCTATAACATAATAATTTGTTCCCCCTATATTTTTTCTTCATATTAGGATTTAGTAGATTCTGATTTATTGCTATTTTATTCTTCTTTATTAGATTAAAAATAGAAAAATATGACAATCAAAATTAATATCTATCCTATTATACCATTAATAATATCTTTTTATTGATATTTACATAAATTTTTAAAGCCAGGTTCTATATACCTATTATTAAAATTTTCTTTATGGGGAGTCGATCTACGACTTTGTCCTTTTGATTCGCTAAAAAAAAATTTTTATGGTACTTATATTTCTATATATTAAGTATAAAATAAGTCTATACTAGTATGTAGATTAAACATCATTCTATTATTATGTTTTTTAGTTATTTTGTTTATAATTAAATTCCTCTTCTTCTGTTTAGTTTTCTTATATTATAGGAAATATTTAGGTAAAACTTTTTTTTTGCTATACTTAATTTTATTTCATTTTTTTTCTGCTAATTTATTATTACATATAACCAATAATTATATATAGAATTGAATAATAAAATAAATCCTTAATAATGAAGTATTCTATATAAGATATTATAAATTATGTTCATATGATCATTTTTTAACATAAATAATGTCCTCTAAAATATATTAATAAACATAATCGTATATAGTTTAATAATTAATCATATTTAAGATATATTTTCCAATTAAAATCTCCCTTTATAATATGAAGTAGCTTAATACACATTAAAATTGTTGTAAGTAATAAAAAATTATATAGAACAAATAATATTCTATAGAAGTTAATAGAACAATAAACTATAAAAAATAATTAATAATAATAAAAAAGAGAAAATTTAAAAAATGGAATAACTAAATAAACATGAAGAAAAATTATTTATTTCTTTAGAAATAGCAAAACAATTGTCAGAAATCAATGCTAAAAATGGGTGGAAATTGAGTAATGAAGACAAGAATGAAGGGTTTACAAATCATACAACAATAGATCAAAATTTACAATAAGGACTTACAAGGGGAGAAGGGACACTCGATATTCCGATTAAAATTTTAGAAGATATTTTAAATGATCCTACATCCAGACCAAAATTTGTAAAGTAAATGAAACATGCAGAGCTTCTATAAAAAACTCCTAAAGGCTTTAATATTTCTTACTTTATTAATTCTGCCCCGTAAATATAAAATAATAAATGCTGTCTTGTATATTAATATAACCTATCAAAAGATTCAAAAAAATATAAATTTAGTTTATATTTCATATAATTTTATAAGGCTAGGATATGATAGAGATGTATTAACTATTAGTGGTATAGTAAAAGAAAATGGTATTGCCTATTTTATCGCTACTTCTATAAAAGACGATCAACTAAAGCCTGAAGAGTAGGGGTATGTTAGAGCAGAAACTCATTATTCTTTATACATAATGACATCTAAAGGAGAAAGTTAAACCCATGTTGTAATTATTTCATGTATTGACCCAAAAGGAATGATACCCGGGTTTATCAAGAATAAAATGCTTAGTAGTAGAGGAATTGAAGCGCTGAAGAATATTAGAGATTATGCGAAAACATTATTATGAATTTAAATAAAATAATATTAAACTTATAAAAATATTTATTTATAGATTATAATTAAAAATTTGCATTTTTTACATTTATCATTCTTTGCATAAATTGACAAAATAATAATATTATAAAAGTTTATTTTTTAATTACTAAAAATCAAAACAAAATTTATATTAGTATAAACTATTAACATTATCAAAAAGCAAATTTTTCTTAATAAACCTTATTTAAAAAGATACACATAAAATAAATACTGAAAATGTTATAGTTCTTTTATAATTTAATGAATAGGGAAAACTAATTGGATGAAGAATTGAAAAAAGAAGATGTTTGCCTAAATAAAATCTTAGATTTACCAAACATTTTAGAGGAGATGAGATTTAATTAGAATCTATCTCTATTTCTAATAAAAGAGCCAAAAAGACTTAGAAAAGTAATATAATTTGCTCTTTTTAGCGAAGATTTGTAAGAAATAAATGATGAAGAAAATATTTCTAAAGATAAATTATACAAATACGCCTATGCTTCAGCTCATTTTTTTGCAATGCAACCTGAATATATAGCAGATTATTTATTTGGTGAGGAAATAAATGAACTGGATCCTAATTATACATAGGATAGACTTATTTTTAACAAGAGGAAACTGCCCTCAAACTAAAATATAAACGAGTAAAAAGAGGTAGAAAAAAAAATAAAAGTCAGCAGCTTAGGGAAAATAATAGACTCTGATGAAGAATTAGAAGTAGATGAAATTTCTGAAGAGAAATAAAGCGATGTAAAAGAGGAGGACACACAATTAAAATATGAGGATAGTGGCCCTGAATTATTGAACTACATATTTTCTTTCTTATATAAAAAAAATATTGATATAACAAGTGCAGGATACTTTTAAAAAGTTATGATTTTATTTGATCCGGAATCGCTTTGGGAACATTTTTGCACCTATTAAAAAGAAAATTAAAGCATTATTATAGAAAATGACTA
Source organism: Miamiensis avidus (assembly GCA_037039885.1). NCBI lineage: Eukaryota > Ciliophora > Oligohymenophorea > Philasterida > Glauconematidae > Miamiensis > Miamiensis avidus. The sequence goes on along the minus strand of JAWVGU010000184.1, from coordinate 280,715 downwards.
ATAATAATAAGATTAAACATCTCCTGATTATATCGAATAAATTTTAATGTATACTCATTATGACTCTTTTATTCTTATATTATAGTAATTATTTATTTAGTAATAATCAAAGATTCCTAATAAAAATGACGATGAATATGTTTTTTAGACTGACAGTTTGAAAAAAGTATTTTAAAAGTTAATCTAACAAGTTTAAGAATTTAATAAATAATTATTATCAAATAATTTGAGAACAATTCAAAATATAAATGAAAATGACATATTCGAAAATTTAGTTGATTCAATTGAAAATTTAATAAAACTATTAATAGAAATTGCATAGGATTCACAAGAAAAATGGAAAAAAAAAAATGATATTTGCGATTATTATTAATTTGTTACATCACAAATGAAAAATATACAAGAATAAATGATTACTAATTTTGAAGACTTATCATAAGTATTTTTTGAATAAAAATTTGAAACCAATATTATGGAAGCTATATAATCAGTTCTTAAAAGCTTACTTCACCTATTTAAGTCTATAGTTACATGTCAAGATTTATAACAACCTTAGTCTTTACTTTCTTATATACTTACAAATAATAACTTTTTATTAAAATTACTGAAATATGAAAAATAGGAGTAAATTAATAAATTGGGAAAACTAAGATTAAGTGTTTTAGAAATATACTAAGAAATATTTTAAATATATCATTAAATTTAAGAAAAGTAATAAAAATAGTATTAATCTTCTGAACTAATTGATAAAATTGAATAGTAAGAATAATTATAAGAGGAAGAAAAAAAGTAGATGGCGAAGATTAAATTGAAAATATAAATGATATACTTGTGTCAACTAAATAATAGGCGGTTTATTAAGATAAATTTATTTCTATAACAGAACAATCTATACTTGAAGATAATATAGCAATGATATTATTAAGAATGATAGAACTTTATCCGCTGAATAATTTTATGCAAAATATAATTTACACTATATTTAAAATGATAATTAGTTGGAACAACGAAAAGATTTTAAAACATTTGTTTTAAAATTAAGATTCTATTTAAGATAAAATATCAGACTATTTTTATCAAAAAGCGATAAATAAAATAACTAAAAAATTTGTAACAATAAGGTAGTACTTCAATGTTCTAGGCACTGGCTTTGCTAATTTTAGACAAATCCGAAACCAATGGAAGCATGATCTTTAAAAATATTTTAGTAAAAGTGAAAAGTGGATCAGAGTTAAAAAAGAGGCTATTGTGGAAATTTAAGATAAATGGGTAAATTATAAACTAGGAGACTACTATGCTCAATAACAATAAAAGTAAATAAAATAAGAAACAAATGAGCAAAACAATCTCAAGTTAAAATAAAAACAGTCGATAAAATAATTATTTGCTCTTTTGGTTACTCTTTTTACAACCGGAGGTTGTGATGATTGTGGAAAATGCAAAAATAGTTATTGCAAAAATAATATATAGAATTTTAGTAAAAATTAATTTTGATTTTTTCAGTTTATTAAATAAATTTTAATATTTTAGATAATGATCCTATCACGAAGGAACAAGCAGCTGCAAAAGCACTCGAAATGGTTAAAAATGGATAGATATATAATGTTTAAACCTGTTCAGAATTTAAAGAAAACCAAATAGGGTTTTCTTCAGAAAAATGGCACTGCTAGGTTTGTAAAATGGGTAATTCAAATGAGGAAAATGAGTGTTAAAGATGTGAATCTCCCAAAGGAGAAGCAAAGCAGCAATTCTTTTAATCAAATGAACAAAACTCTAATAATTAATAAGTAAATAAATAAAAATAATAATAAGAAGCACTTATAAGTTAGTTTATTTCTACATCATTTTGGCAAATTAAAAATAATGATAAATATGATATTGATGAACTTTTAAATGAAATTGAATCTCATTTATAAAAGTGAAAGTATTATATTTTATTATTTTTGTTATTTATCATAAATCAATTAATTATATTTAATTAATAAACGTATACTATAATAAAACCATGCATTTTATAAAATCAAATCTACCAAATTATAATTTAGTCTAATTTGTTGTATATGATGTATTTATTAAATTACGATTAAATCAACACAATTTTAAAATATATTCTCAAAAATTATTTATTCAATGGTAAAAAAACAATAAGATACATAGTAGAAAAATAAAAAATTCAATATAAAACAAGGGAAATAATTGCAAAATCATCTTAGAAATAGAATATTCCTAAGAATCAATAGTCTGATTTTTCAAGAACTAAAAATTAATCCCCTGTTTCTAAAAAGACGGATAACAATCCAAAAACTTTAAAAAGCAAAAAAATTAAAAGTAAATTTAGAACAATAAAATAATTTAATTGAAAGAGAAATAATAGTAAAATTCATAAATATTCCCTCGTCCTGACATTGAATTGTTTAGATTATAGGTAATTTAAAAGGCAAACTAGAAATTCTTAGATTTATGTAAATCTTATTAAATAACTCCACTCATGACTGCTTTAGATAGATGGAGATGGTAAAATAAGTTCCTAGAAAGTTAATAGAAGAAAAAATGGCATTATAAAATAAAAACTTGGAATAAAATCTTTAAGAAATTTCTTAAAAATTATCAGATGGAATGATAAAAAATACTAAGGGATTAGAAGCTATGTTAATAGAAAATCTACAAAAATAAACAAAAACACCATAACAAGCCCAGAATATTGCAAATTCGTTATCAAACTAGGTCAAGAGTGATGTGTAATAAATCTTAGAAATGTATAAGCAATAAAAGACAGGAAAGGTTATAATTGAAAATAATAGCAAAGAAAAAACTTATACTATATTTTATTAACATACAAAATGTAATTCTGATAATAAAATCGAAATTGTTTCTAAAGAATTATTAGGCTGTATAAATGAGGAACATTATGATAAACTATTTAAAATGTTTTCAAAAAACAATCCTCAATACAAAAAAAAATAAAAAATAATTAAAGAATTTGAAGATAATTTGTTTTGCTTAGTAGCAAGATATAATAGCTTCTAAGGACCTGGAAGTTAGGCAGCTATACCTGAGTAGGTATTTAAGTAAATTAATATGAAATAAAAAGTTCTTAAAATAAGAAATCTACTATATTTATTAAATTATATGAAATTATTATTCTCAGAATCTTATAATAAGAATTCGGAGTAAAAGGAGAATGTTTTGCTTCGCCTATGAACTGCTTTTTAAAAGAATAATATTTCTCTGCTTTTGATGATACTGATATTCCTTTCGGAAGCTAGGGAAATTTCTTTGAATTTTACCCTTAAGAAGGATCTTTCCAGGCTAATCCCCCTTTTATACCAGAACTTATGCTAGCAATGGTAGATCATATGGAATCTAGTAAATAATCACTTAAACTTTTTTACTTCTTTTTAATTTATAAGATCAAATATATATTCATAATTTAAATTAATTGTATAGTTTTACAGAAAAGTCAGTAAAATAAATAGTGTTTAAGTTTTTGTGTAATTGTACCATCTAGAGACGATTAGAAATATTGGAATAGATTAATATAATCAAAATATTAAACAGGAAAGTTTATTATTTAGTCAACTAAGCACCAATATAAGGAAGGTTTCTAGCACCAGGTCAGAGGACATAGAGCAAGCACTTTTGATACTGGATTTGTTTTTTTATAAAACACAGAAGGAAAAAGTATATTTATATATAATTTTTTTTACTTTTTTATTATAATTACCTTAATTTTATAAATTTTTAAGAAAAATGGCCATTTTCATAAAAAAAAGAAATTTTATTGAGAGTAGCAATGAAAGTAGATAGTCATAAATAAACTAATTAATGATATTTATCATAGAAAATTACCAATTTATATATTAAACTAATATATAATTATTCTTTAATAATCCAAAAAAATATATAATATAGCAACTCTTAATACTTTTTTAATTTATTATTTACTATAAATATGGAATAAAATATAAAATTAGTGATTATAAGGTTTACAAATAAAAATATATTCTACAAAATATGTTGCTAATTTGCTTGTTGATCATTTTATTATATTTAATTCAATTCAGATCATATATAATGAATACCTATTTAACTAGATTCTTATTTAGTTATTAAGAGGCATTTCACTTAATGATATTTCCCAACACACTTAGATATAGAAATCTATGTTTATATAAATGTAACTATAGATTCGTTAATTTTAGTCATTATATAATTATAGGGCATTGTAAGTGTATGATAAATTGAGATTTTTATATTTTATTTATATAAAATTAATAATTAAAATAACAAATAATAGTGGATGATAAATATATCCAAATTTTAAATATATTTAAGTTCATTATAGTAAAAGCTATATCACAAACAAGTATTATGTATGCATGAAGATATTCTCACACATATTATTTATATTATTGATTCCAATTTATAAATTATGACATCTAAAACTCAACTATTTTTACAAATCAAAAGTAATATTATGACTTACAATTCAATTACATATATAATCAAAAATCTCTTATCAAATGTATGTAACCCACAAATAAAATTAGAAATTTTTATATATTGACTTTAATGATAAATTTTATATATTGACTATAATGATAAACATCAAGATATAAAAATATTTAAGATTTTAAGTGTTTATATATATATAGGTATTTTTATTTAATAATTTAAATATTTTTCTATAATAAATAATTATCATAGTTTTTAATTTTGTGAATAAAAAATATATAAAAAGGATTTATATTAATGAAAAATATTTCTAGATATTTTATATTGTGAAATATTTTGATAATTAGACATTTTTTAAATGCCATAAATTATACCACAAAACAAATATAAAATTGCAAATTCAGTAAATTTAATAATATATATATTATAAGAGTTAGAATTCCATAAAAAATATATATGTAGAATATTCCAAATAAATCAAAACTGATTAAATACAACTTTATATTCCCAAAAATATTAGAATAATTAATACATATAGAAATTAATATATATATATATCGATTTAACAATGAAATCTTTACCATTTCTAAAAGAAAATTTTAACTTATAAAAGATCTTCATAGAAAAATTTTAAAGTATATGATGTATAAAATATAACATTTATTAATTTTATTTTTATAAATAATATAAATTTTATCATTTACTACCAATAAAAAAAAACTTAGAATACAAATAAATATTTCGATTTCATATATTCAATTATGAATCATTGTTATTACTTCTAATATTTCTTATCTATATTATATTATTATTAAATATTGTAATTTCATCTATTTATACCTCTAAGTTAAGTGATGTAATGTTAATAAAAATAAATAAAAAAAAATTAAATTAAAAAAAAAAAAATTAAACTCAAAATCTTAGCATAATAATGTAATGCTGTATATAATCAAAATCGAAAAAATAAAATATTTATAAAGAATTATTATCACCTTATATGCTGGGAGATTTATCTCTTAAAAATAGAATGGTTGTAGCTCCCCTGACGAGATAAAGAGGAGAAGTAGATACTGGAGTTCCTAATGACTTAATGCTTGAATACTATACTTAAAGAGTAGGATTTGGATTAATAATAACTGAATGTTCTCAAATTTCTCCTTTAGCTAATGGATTCCCAGGCTCTGGGGAATATATTCATAAGACCAGAAAAAAGGATGGAAAAAATAGTTGAAAAGGTCCACTAAAAAGGAGGGAAAATATTCTTATAAATTTGGCATTGTGGTAGGTAAACTAAATCAGAATACATAGGAGGCGAAATTCCCTACTCTTCTTCAAACATACCTACTTCTAGATTTTCCTAACCTAGGGAAATGACTGTTCAATAAATTAAAGAAGTAATCGAAGAGTTTAGAGTCGGAGCATAAAATGCTAAAGACGCTGGATTTGATGGGTAGAACTTCATGGGGCAAATGGATATTTAGTAGATTAGTTTTTAAGAGATGGGAGCAATAAGAGGACAGATGAGTATGGAGGTTCCATTGAAAATAGATCGAGATTTCTGTTTGAGGTACTTGACGCTTTGATATCAGTATATGGAAGTAAACGAGTGGCAGTTAGATTGTCTCCAACAGGAAGATTTGGAAGTATGTACGATTCTAACCCTCTTGAATTAATTAGATACGTACTGAAACAAATTGAAAAGAGAAACCTACTATTTGTAGAGATTAAAAGACATGGATCAGCTGACAAATAAAGTAAAAAACAGACAGATGGGTCAAACTCAGAATAAATCAGCCCAGATGAATAAATTCCAGATTTCTTCAGAACAATAAGATCACTTTATAAAGGCATTTTGATAGGAAATGATGGACTGACACCAGAAACCGCAGAAGAAGGAATTAGGGAAAATGTTTTTGATTTGGTATCTTTTGGAACACTTTCTATTGCTAATCCGGATATGCCTGAAAAAATAAAGAATGGAGTATAACTTAATAGCCCAGATCCTAATACTTTTTACACTGGGGGATAAAGAGGATATATTGATTATCCATTGTATAAATAAAATTGATTACTTATATTAATAATATAATAAAAAAGAGCAATTAGTATTAATATATACATAAATAAATAAAAATGCTGAAATTATTACATTATTATAAGAATATTATATATTAAAATATATCATTTATACAAATTTAATATAGTAATTTGAAAAAAAAATTTAATTTCTTCACATTATAAGCAATAACCTTTTGATTTTAAGTATAGTTTGATTTATCAACAATAGACCAGTAATATAATTTATTTAATAAAAATTAAAAAAAAAATATAAATTAGTACAAATTTTATATATATTCAAACAAGTAAAGCATAAAGTTTATAATAACAAAATTTATTATATAAAAATAAAGTTAATCAAGAAATTATAAAATATAGAGCAGTTCCAAAGCCTACCAACATTCCTAATATCAATAGAATTATACATAATTTGCTTGGCTTATATCCTTAATTTTATCTGCTATCGACATCATCATAACTATGGCTTTATGAAGTCATTTAGTTTACAGGATATTAATTTTGATCCTGATTTTATTGATGTGCTTAATTCTATTGAGAGGTTTAATATTATTGTTGTTGTTATTAATTTTAAAAATATTGAGGCTGGTATGGGCTATAGTTAGGTTAGTTATGCTGTATGTTATTATTCGAATATTAATTGTTTGAATTTCCTTAAAAATCTACTTAGTTTGACATTTAATTTTACTGATATTAATAATTAGAAGTTTGTTATTATTATTAAGAGAAATTATAACCATTGCTATATTAAGCCTAAGGTTGACTCATATTTGAATCTAAAATATATAAATGGTTTTTATGATTAAAATATTTTAAAAATAATAAACAATTTAATTATATATATACTTTATGCATATGGATTTTATTACGAAGGTTATTAGTAATTTTAAATAGGCTAGCCAACAGGAATTTAATTTTCAATCAAAGGTTAATAATTGTTGTTCATTTTTAAAAAAGGAATCCTAGTTACTTATTCTTATTTATTTATTTGTTTATTTATTTGTAATTAGAAAACAGATAATTTTCGGTGATTTATAAAGAATAAAGTACTTACAATAGTTTTTTGGGTAAGTAGAAATATAATTATTATAATGATTTTAACTGAAAATTAAAAATATATATTATGATAATTTTAATTTTATATATTAAATACTATAGAAATAAGTATATATTTAAGTCATTATTTGTAATTAATTACTATACCTAAAAGTAGTAATTTATTACTTTTTATATATTATTTAAATATAGTAGTTTAATTATTCCAATTATTCATTTTGGAGGGAGTATTATTCAAATCAAAACAAATTAATAAATTTTAAGCAGAAAAATATCAATAGAATACGATTTATTTTCTCTAAAGATATAAACTACCTCAATAAAATACAAGTGTGTCTATGTAAATGTTATCATAATAATAAGTGGCAGATCGATTTGAATTGTTACCACTATAATAGTGCTAATAATCACTATAAAATAATGAATTGGGATTTTGCTAAAAAGGCTCAGGAAACCAATTAGGTAATGAATTAAATGTATAAAAACAGTAAAAATTTTCAATTAATTATTTATTAATTTACATTAATTTATATAAGAATCATCTGCCTAGCATGGATTCCTTTTTGATTCTGAAGGATCAGGTAGTATTTTTGCTATAACCAATTTGGATTTTTATAAATATATATATCCATATATTTGAATTAAATCTATACTATATTATTTAATAATATAAATTTAAATAAAAATGCAAAGACTTATACATTCGAAATGAGGATTGGATTAAAAATCATTTGCATTCTTAGTTATAATTACAATAGTATTCATAGTAAAATTCTATAAAATTTGGAATAAACTTTATTGACAAAGAGGCTTTTAAGGAAATGATAGTTAGAATAAAAATCAAATAATTTATTGAAAATAATCCATAATTATAAATTAATAATATAAAAAATGATGATGTCTAGTGCAATTTAGGAGATGATTTTCAAATAATTAATAGAAACATTGTAAATATATCAGTTTCTTAATGTGGAAGATTAATAGGATTGGGAGTTTAGGAATAAATAAAGTTTAATGTATAACTAATTTGCTAAACTCAATAGGGTTTAAATACTTAAAGCTAGTAAAATGGTAGTTTTTGTCATTTTTTGGTATATAGAATAGTAGAAATTTAAGTAATGATTTTAAATAATCAATGATTTATAATTTATTATATATTTAATTATTGAAAATATAGGAATTTTTAACAAAATAAAATGAAATTATTGCTCCCATAATATCTAGATATTTTTATGGAGATTAACTAATGGAAATACATTGGAGTTAGGTTGATAAGTAAATGATTCATAAAGTTCCTGATATATATGTAGCCGTATCTGGGATTAAAGAAATAGTAGTATTCTCATTAAGGTATTAAACATACTATGAGGTTAATGTGAACAATAATGAGCAGGCATTTTGCTGTTCATTTGTGCCTGATCCTTAATTAATGGTGCAATTACTAGTAGTAATAGGGTAAAATAGATTATAAGAAAGCAGCAATATTTTTAAATTATAGCTATTAAGAGTAATAATACAATACTATTTTTTAGTTTCTATATTTTATATAAGTACTGTTTATTTTATTTAAAAAGTTGAAATCGACACCAGATACTTTCTATTAATATGATGTAAGGTTAGAAAAATAAATATAGTTAAATTAAATATTTACTCCAGTTACGATGGTTTTTCCTCGGAAAACAACTGTTAATAATATTGCCAGAAATTTATAATATAGTAACTTTTCATCTAAATATAAATAAAATATATTGCATTATACGTTTTTTTGTATTAATATAAGTTGAAATATACATTATTGGATATGTACAACATAAGTAATCTAGATATTCCCACATTATAGCGACAACTTTAAATAATTAAAACAACTAAAGTGGGCAAGATTATTAATTTATTTAAAATTTATTATTCGATGGGATTGAAGCATAGGAATAGTATTTATAACCTAATTTTCCTCATAGATATGAAGTATAATATTTAAGTAATTTCTAATCAATAATGATTTATAATCCTGAAGTTCATATTATTGAGCTTCTATGGATAACTAAAGGATAAGAATAAAACAAATAAGATCTAGTTTTCAATGACTCTCAATAAATAAACATTCAGTCCTAATCAATAAATTTAAAAAATTTGGTTTAATAAAAGATCCTATCTAATTCTTCTTAAATATAATGGGTATTTTTTTAACTTTGTTTATATTTATTTAGAAAATATAACTAATTTTTATCATATTTTAGAAATAACTAAGTTAACCAGATGTTGGAATAACCTTATACAGACCATAGTTTCCAGGAGAAAATAATGCATTATTTAATATTTTTATTTTAAATTAGGAAAAATTTATAATCAGATATTGCATCAGAGATAGAGTAATAATAAAAATTATATTATTAAAGAAATATTTGATAATTTTATAAATATCCACTAAGCTTGCTTTATCTGAGTTGAAAAAGCGAAATATTGAAGAATTCGATCTGAATGACGGATTGAAATAATGGTTTAAAGAACCAAAAGACCGATTTATATAGTAAAATAATAAATTAGTATTATATTATATTTATATATAAATTTTTTAAAGAAATGTAAGATAAAGTAGTTAAATACCTCACTAAATATCTAGTCAGTAGTAAAATAATGTTTTTAATAATAAAATAAAATTCCATTCAAATCAGAATTGTAGTAAACATAAGTTAGCAATGAAATGAATTACAATTAAATACAATAAAATAATAAATAGGAATCACAAGGTGGAAATTTAAATTAATATGAAAAAAATACCAATATAATCTTATAATAAAAATCACAAGAATAGCCTTAAAATTGCTAATAATCTAACAATATACCAAATACTATATTAAATAATAATTAAAAATAACACTAGCTAAGCAACAGTTAATCAAATAATATATTTAAATAAAATGAAAATATTCAATCAAATAATATATTTAAAAAGAATCAATCTTAATAACCTAATTCATAATAAAATAATATCTTTTAAAAAACTTAAGAATAAGAGAGTAACAAATAGCCAAATAATATATTTTTAAATAAGTAGGAAAAAAGTTAAAGTTCCACAATCTAAATTAATTAAACAAATATATTTGAAAATATTTAGAGTAAGGCTGTAAATGCTTTTTCTAAGCCAAGTATAACCAATTAAAAATAAAATAGCTTACTGTAGGTAAAACCATAGAAGCTCTAAGATTTAACCTAATAATAAAATGAAGATGAAATTAATTTAGATAATATTCCAACTCCTAAGTTGGCTGATAAAAACTAGAACTTTTCATTTAATACTGCTTATAACTAATAAATCTAATAAAATCTGCCAAACAATCAAATAAATACTGCTTTATAATAAAATTAGATTAATAATCAGACACAACAATAATAATCTAATATTTTTAAATAGTTTTAAAGCCAAGCATAAGATGAAAATCATAAACAATAGTAATAATAGGATCTAACAAATATCAAATAGAATATATAAGGTTTGGAGCAAACACAATAGAATTAAAATGAGAATTAACGACCATAATTGTAAAAAATGAAGAAAGCACTATTTAAAAATAATAATAATAAGTACCTAACACTAAAAATTAATAATAGGTTAAAGTGAATATTTTTTAGTAAAAAAATATTGAAAATATAAAATTAAATTAGGCAAAATAAAATGAATAAAATTAAAATTAAAATGATGAGAAAAACAATGATTAATAAATTAGCTCTAATAGTTTAGAAGATTTAAACGAACCAACTCTTCATAGAGAAGTTTCATTTGGAATAAATACTTTATAAAGTGCAAATGAAGATAGTAAAGAATCAAGTAAATAGCCAAAAAAATTAGTTAATTTTAAGAAAATCTAAAATTCATTACCGACAATCATCGAAGAAGATGGTTAATAATAAGAAATTATTTAGTATCAAAAATTGATTCCTATTAGTGAAAACGGTATATAAACAAAAAAATTATATAAATAGTATAATAATTTATTTTTACTTCTTTTAGATATTGAATGTTAGGAAATAAAGGAAATATAAAAATAAAATTCTTTATTTCATCAGTTTTTATAAATTTAGTGGGAAGATATACTAGATATAATTTATATATCAAAAATCTCACTTAAAGAAATAAAAGAAAGTATATATCCCTATTTTAATTAATTTCGAAATAGGTTCAGTATAGGTATTAAAGTAAGTAATGAAAATAGGGATAGGTAAAGTTAACAAAATAGTTTAAATTCTGGTTTCATAGAAGAATTTATAGCTTACTTTCTCACAGAAAATATAGAGAATAAAATCATAAATATAAATATGCATGAAGTAAAATAAGATAAAAACTCAATCACATAATAGTAATTATAATCAGGTTCATAAACAATTAAAAAATAAGTTAATAAATTTAATAACCAATTACTTTATGCTTTTAATCATTATCGATTTAGAATAAAACTTAAAATGAATTTTAAACTCCTAATAAACACTATCAAAGTAATAAATAGAATAAAATTAATTCGTTTTGTAGTAAACAAAATAATATTTAAATTGAACATAAACTTCTACTATTAATGTTTAAACTATAAACAAAATGTAGAATAATATGTCAATATTAATTAAATGAAATAATTAAATCTAAACAGATCTATCCAAAATTTAATTCAAATGAAAATAATCATAAGATAGTTCTAAATGACTAAACAGAAAATTTTGAATAAATTAAATCTTAAAAAATAAAATAGGAAGCAGTAGAACAATTCCAAAATAAATTGTAAAATATAGAAAGGTATTTTAAAATTAACAAATTTTATAAATTCATACAATTATAATTTAATTAATCATTGTTATTATTTTTAGATTAAACAGAAAGATTCATATATACTTCAGACAAGTTTTTTCTAAATCTTTAAATAGAAAATTTTAACTATAAAAAAATAATGACAAGCTCATTATTGATTTCTCTTATCTTAAGCAAAACTAATCATTAATAGGTTAGTTTATTATGGAAGATATGGATAATATTTAAAAAATAGAAATATAATAAAATTAAGAGCGATTCAACTAATTTTCAGAAATTATTTAGTTTAAAGAGAATACAAAAAAAATAAAATAAAATAATATTTTTAACAATTAAAAAATAAGTTTTAAATAAAAAATCATGATATTACAACTTATTACCCTTAGTATATAGAAGACAAATAGCAACATTACATTTAAAAAATTCAATAAATGTCTTAAGATGTAAATATCGTATACTAAGAGACTTATTAAAAATAGAAGATGATAACAAAAGAAATTTCTAATTAAAACATATATCCTTCGTATTTTGCTTAGCTATGTGACAGAATATCTATGATATGGTAATTAAATAGATCTTTTTAAACATAATATGAAATAGATAGATTAACAATGACAGAATAACAACTCAATAAACTTAAAAACAAGTCTCGTTAATTCTAATTGCAAGAAAAAATTAGATAAGATTTACTTCAATTAAATATCAATTAAATTAATGAGCAAAAAAAATGGAAGGAAATGATGGCTTCAAATGGAGGAAATAATCAATCTTAATAAGATTCAGATGAATTCTAGGTTTTCCCTTCTAAATTTATCCATTTCGGTAATAAATATACTAAAGCAGACCATGATTTTGATAAAACAGATTTAGAATATTACCAGAATTTAAATAAAAAATGGGCTTTAATGCGCAAAAAGTAGAAAATGCTGTAATATTAAATTCAAATATAATAATAGCATATTTAGAATCAAAAAAATAATTAGCAAGCTAATATAGTTAATGGTAGTATTCCTGTAAACTAGAATCAAAACTAAGTCAAAACAGCCACTAATATATTTTCATAATAATAAAATCAACAAAATTAAACTAGCAATCAACCAAGTTAAAACAGTTAATAAACACAATAATAGTAAAGTAAAGGTAATATATCCAATATATTTGCAAATAAGCAGAACTAATAATAGTAATAGAAAAACGTAAATAATATATTTGCAAATTAAACTTAATAGAATTAAAATACATAATAATAATAACTATAATTGAATAATAATTAAAAAATAAATATAATTTAACAATAAAACTTGTAGTAATAGTAAGTAAATACATAAGGATAGTAGTCAGTGGCCAATTAACAAATATAGTAATAATAGACTTCTGTTTAGCCATTAAAACCGGTAAATATATTTAATAATGGCATAAATTAAAATACCTAAAACTAGACTTCTATAAAAAATATATTTGTTCCTTAATAATAATAGTAGTAGTAACCTCCATAATAGTTATAATAAAACTAAACATAAAATAACATATTCTAAAATACTCAATAGTAACATTTAAATTAAATTTAACAATAACAGGCTTAAAACTAACTACAGAGTAGCTAGAATTAATAAAAAGCTCAAGGTGTTACAAATATCTTTTAAAACAATCAATAAAATTAATAGTAACAATAAATTGGGTAAAATTAAAATATGAATAATATATTTGGTGGATAAAACTAATAAGTAAATCAATAACAACCAAATTTGTAATAGTAAAGTTAAATGTAGAATTTACAGTAAAATGATATTTTTAAATAATAGAATTAAACTCAGATTTCATAGTAAAACAGCATATTGAACTAAAACTAAGGATAAGTTTCATAATAAAATAACAATATATTTTAATAAAATTAAGGACAAAATGCGTAATAAAATAATATATTATAGTAAAATTAAACTACCTAATAGGCCATTTAAGCATTTGGAAATAAACAAACTTAGCAAAATGTACCTCCTTAAACAGTCTTCAATAATATTTTTAAATAGTAATAGCAATAAAATTAATAATCTTCTTAATAACCATTTTCTCAATAATAACCATTTTAATAAGCTAACTAGTAGAATTAATAACAATAACCTATCAATATATTTTAGTAACAGCAAATATAACAATAAGGATAATCTTAATAAAATTTATTATAAAATAATCAAATTTAGTAAGCTGCTGTTTAAGCTTTTGGTAATTAATCTTAACAATAAAAATAGAATTATAATGCTGATTAGAGAATTTAGTAGTAAAATTAAATGGGTGGTTCGCAAGGACCCCTTCCAACTGGCCAAAGATTAATTAAAAAAATCATTCCTGGAGGGAAAAAAAATGGTTTAGGATTACCCTCTTATTCTCAATATTGAATATTATGTATTGTAATATACATGAAAAAAACCATATATTATTTACCTATTTTTATTAATATATATATATAAAATATTATTATTGATAATAGAATTGTATTTGAATTATTGTATTAGTAAGATATTATTTTATATTAAAATTTATACAGGTAATTAATTTTAAGTTATAATTTGGATTATAATTATATATAATTCAGTCTCCATCAGGGAAAAAAGTTGATAATGCAAGAGATACTCTTTAAAATACTCTTTCAAATTCCTGGGGCGAGTTTTATGCTACTCTTCTTCTTTGGAAAAAAGCTGAAAAATTAATTGGGTTTTATTGATTCCAAATAAATACTGTTTCCAAAGTTAATATTAATAATAAATCATCTACAACATATACTACATCTTTGAGCCTAGTATTAAAATTAATATATGTAAAATTAATTAGAAATAGCATAAATTGTTTAAAATAATACCTTTAAAAAGCATTTTATCTACTTACGAAATTTTGGATTGGCTTTTTTAAATTACCAATCAATTGAATGATCAAATTGTATAAACTGACATAAAAGTTCTCGTTATAAGAAAAATCGCTTTCTATATATTTTTCCAAAGAAAAATCTTTAAAAACTACATCAAAGTCATATAGTGTTACGTTTACATATTTATTAGCCTATTTATTTAGAATAATGAAACAACTAAATATCACTATGTATTATAATTTTACCTCTTATTTAACCTTCTAATAAATCATGTTTTCGAAAAGCTTTGTTTCTTTATCTATAGCCATAGTTATTTTGCATAATTCTTTGTTTTCTTATTCATTTTAAAATATTTTCCATTCGTCTTCTGTTACACCAAATTATTTATACCCATTTTTTTTATCTTGCAAGCCTTCTATTAATCTGTGCATCATCATTAGTTCAAATTTTGCCAATCCAAAACGAATTAAATCAAGATAATCTTATATTATAACTCTGTGCTCTCCAAATATAACTCTTCCAGAAACAGTAAATTCTTTTACACTTTTCGCCACCATTCTAGTTACTTGAGCCTTTAAAATATGATAATTAAAAATTTAAAAAAGAAAGAAAATCATTTTACTCTTCCTTTCTCAAATTTAAGTCTTGCAATCATTATTCCATTAATTTTTATCCTTAAAGCTTTCTCTCTACCATATTTACATATTCTAAAGCCCATTCTTCTTTTTTCTCATTATAATCTTCCTCAACTTCTTTTGGTAAATACAAGTCAAGTTATTCTTCAACTTATCTGGTTACTTAATCAATATCAACGATTTCTGTACTTATGCTGTCATAGTCTATTGTATTAATAATATTTAGATTAGGGTTTTCCATCAAACTCTTCATATTAAATATAGGTAATTTGAATAAATCATCCCAATCTATTCTGTCATCTTCTTTGTACTGCATCATTGCAACTATGGCTTATTTTAATTCATCTGAAATTTTGGGAGTATCTAGAAATGTAATATTATTCTTTTTTTGCTCGTTATTTAATCGGAATTGATTCTTAATATCTTAGTATAAGAATTTCTGATAAACCATCCAATATAATGTGCATCCAAGTGAGTATATATCACATTTATCACTATAAAACCCCTCAATAACCTTTTGATTTATAAAAATATATAATTCTTAAATACTGCATAAAATTGTAAATATACCTAAGGAGCCACAGTTGCAAGTGTTCCTTTGAAACTTTCATATAATTTTGGTGCATTTGTCATTGTCTATTTTTAATGTTTAAATTATTAATTTAAAAACGTATTTTAATTATTTATCATTTACTATGCAAATTTCATCTTATTTTCCTTGAATCAGGGAGAAAACACATAGATTTTATTATTTAAACGAATCATACTGAAAGACATTTTTAAAATCTATGTTAATATACTATTCATCTCCGGTTTAAATCGTCATAATGATAATTTTATCTTCTAAATTAACTCTACATTACACATTGTATTATTCTTTCATTGTGAACTCTTTTTCATCAGTTACAATTTCTCCTCCAAATTTAGACTCATAAGAAATTCCCTGTGAAGATATTCCATAAAATCTATTAATTTATGAAAATAGTTCAATATTTATAATTATTATTTTTTAAGATTTCCGTACCCATCTAATTCATATTAATCGTTAAAAATCCAACAAGGAAGTTCCTATTTAATATTTTCTTCATTTTATTTTTTTATACTTTCCAAATCACAAACCCTTATTTTTTAATAATATATGCAATTTAAATTATATTAAAAAATTAAGATACAATAATAAAGTACCCGAAAATTATATTGCTATTTTATTCTTGATCTTATCTATTAATACTAAATCTAAAATCAAATTACTAAGTTTCTTCATCTTAAACCGGTTATTGAATAAGAGTAAACTATAGTAATAAAAAATGAGATTTTCTATAATAATACAGAAAATAACAACAAATTTATATACTTTCAAATAATCATTTTCATCAGGCGTATCCGGCTTCACAGATACAATATAATAATTTGATTCTTTATCCACTTATAATCGATCATTCTAAAATTAAAAAAACAATTTTATTTTATTATTTAAGAACTAATATTACCTTGAATTCCATATATGAAGGAAATTTTTTCTCTCCAAATTTTTTAGCAAACCCAAAATCTCCAACTTTTATTACTCCGTTGTTGACCATAATGTTTTAGGGTTTAATGTCTCTATGCATTAGTCTTTAAGCATGTATATGTTTGAAAGCCTACAAAATTTGTGAGAAAAAATAGCATATTTCAATTTCTGAAAAGTCTTTTCCCTTCATATATGATGTTAGATCACTTTCATTACAAAATTCCATTATCATATATATATCCATATTAACTCTCTTGACATCAAGAAGTTTTACTATATTAGGATGGTCTAATAACTAATATTTTATATAAGTAATAATATATGTTCTTTTTAAAAAAATAAAATAGGTACAAAAAATAATTACTTTTAGTGTAATAATATCATGTCTAATTGAATTTAGAGTTTCTCTTTTATCTGCTTCATTTAAAGAATCTGGTAAACTTTATTTTTTAATAGCCAAGGGCTCTAAGGGCACTTCTTTTTTATTTCCATTCTCATCTTACTCTTTGGTTTCTGGTACATAATACCCTTTATAAACTGTTCCGAAAGCTCCTTCTCCCAAAGTGTCTCTACATTGATACATATACTTATCAATGTAGGTAAATTTTTAATTGTTAGTATTTGCTTATTTCTGTGCACGCTGAGTACCTTATTTCATTTTAATTTTATAGAATTTTGTTATTATTAATTTGATCAACAAGACTGCTTCTTAATTAATTATTCTTAAAAATTATAATGTAATAGCGATATTATTATTTGTTATTATTTTATTAATAAAATAAAGTTACTAAATTTATATTAATTAAGGAATTTTTGTTTAAATATTACCTATTATTTATATAGAAACAATCATTTTAATGTTATTATTATTCTTAATATTTTCTATATATATATACTTCTTTTTAATTGAGTTATCACAAATAATATTTAATATTGAATTAAAAATGTTCTTTATAAATTTCCTCCCATTTTTAAACACATTTTAAATTCTAATGCAAAAAAAAAAGAAATAATATAATAGATTTTTTTCTATGTTATATAATAAAAGGCAGCTAAACTTTTTTTTTTTTTTAATTTTTAATTTAGAGATTATAAAGATTAAATTATTTTTTCATTTTCAATAAAAAAAAAAATATTTTTATTTAGGACACAACTTAATTAATGTAATTTCGAGTAATTAATAAACTTCAAAGAATAAAAAAAAAAATATAAAGAAAAATAACAATAAAACAATTAATAATTTGTCTACTTTTAATTAAATAAATGAACTAATCTTAAAACAGGAATATATCTTTATCTGTATATAATTAATCTGAAAAGCCGGTATCTTTCAATTATAGATAAAGAATTCTATTAGGAATTAAAATTGTGTTTCATTATTTAGATGCCTTTACTGACTGGTACTTGGTTTATGATTAATATAAATTTTCTCAGCATAAAAATATGGCTGAAAATAATCGATTTACATATTATTTTTTAGCTGGAATTTTATGTGTTTTGTTTTTATATGAAAGATATTCTTTTATAAATTATATAAATAATTTATCAGCCTTATAAATTGAACAATATAATTCCTAATAGAAAGAAACTAATGAAAATGAGTAATAAAACTAAATAGAAAAAACAAATATCAATAAAAAATCCTCTTAGACAGTAAAAGAAAAAAATATTTCTAGGAAATAACTTCGAAATAAAGTTTCTTTTATAACTAAAATGAAAAACGTTGGATATGCAATTACATATTCAGATTATTTTGTTTTGCAGAAATTTAATAATATTACTGATTTTTGGTAATTAGCTTTAAAAAAAGAAATTCTTGAACTATTTTTCGAAAATATTCCTTCTTCCATCATAGCTTTAGACCACTCCTTACTAAATTATATCCTAAACAAAGAAATAAATTATATTACTCTTATATCTTGGATGTGTTCTGTTGCTTCTTTAATAATGGTATAAAAAAGATATAAATTATTAAATAATTTCACTTTTATTTTTTTTATAGACAGTATTTAAGGCATATATTTGCAAAATATAGAATAAATAATAATTAATTCCTAAATAAAATCTAACATTAGATAAAATGACAAATTAATGTCAATGCTTTGTATTTAATCCTTACAAAATAGGAGCTCTAAAATTATTTTCTCAAGATATTGTAAAATTTTAGGAATTATTTGAGAATACTTAAATACATTCAACTAGATAGATTCTTGGAAGCTCTACATTTGAAGAGACACAAATAAATAATTCTCAAATTGAAATAACCAAAAAGATTAAAGTGTATCTAATTATACACTTTTTTATATATATTATAGGATATTAAAGTTTGCTGGTGACCCAATCGTGGAATGTAAATTGTTTGAGAATACAAAATACTCTGGCAATAAGTTTTATTTTGATTTAATTATAGGTAATTCATTGATTTATTATTAGAATCATCAAGAATACTAATAAACTGTAATTATTATTTTAGGCTCTAAAATATTTTTATTATGAATTCAAAAGAGCAAAATCATTTATAAAGAAAAGTTAATTTTTAATATTATATCTGGTAAAAATGCCTATTTTGAGTGTAATTGCATTAGTACAGTTTTTTTTACCCTACAAAAATGAAAAAATATTAGGTTTGCCTTTTAATGAGAACTGGGTAGAAAACATTTATCCTACTTGGTTTTATTTACTTTTTAGAATGGTATTTATAAAATATATATTAATATAAATAATAGTAATAATGATTTTAAACTAAATTTTTAGCTAATTATACCATACGAGATTTATATGATATACGAATATTACTTTTTAGAAATAAATTATAGATAATATTTTAAATAAGGGGCAGAAAAAGAATTATTTATCGTTTAGTAGTCTCCTCTATTTCACATAAGAATATATATTAGTCTAAGTTTTGGGATTCTAATTTTTCTATATGATTTAACCTACTTATTTATAATAATTCTGTAATCTGTAAATAAAGGACCTAGTAAACTCTTTTTTAGATATTATAATACAATATTCTAAATTTTATTAAAATATAATTTATAACAGTAAAAAAGAAAGATCCTAAAGAATAAATTATAAAAGAAACTCCCGTAAACATTGTTTAAGTTAATTATTAAAATTAGATAGATAATATAGATAAAATTATGAAAAATAAAGAAGAAGATTTTGGATTAGGAGCTAGTGAAGCATGCTAAGATAATAATATTTTGTCACATAGATTTGATACAATAGATAGACTGAATAGTATAAGCAATTCTCCAATTACCATTAAAGTGAAGAATAGTAAATATTTGTTTAATAGTTAACTTACTAAAGACAATGTAGAAGATTTTATATTGCAAAATTCGCCATATTCAAATAAAAATGATTAGATTAATTAATATTTTACAGATGATGATAAAGATAAAATCTCAATTAAGAATTCATAGATGTTATAAAGAAGTATTAAAGTGGATATCAATTCGTAAAATTTAAAATGATTCTATAGTTAAAATAACATTATAAATTATTAAAAATGTATATATATAATTTGAAAAGTTCAAAAATATAAAAATAAATATTAAAACATATTTATAAGTTAAAATTCATTTGTAATTATCAATGATCGACTTAAGGAAAAAATGTATTGAGGCTTTTTCCAACTCTTTAAAATATTTATTTAAAGTCGTTTTCTGAGTTTTTAGCCATTCTTCTAGATTAAAAAAATTGGAGAAATTTATAGGATTTTATTTATTCCATTTAAAAATTAAATCCATTGAAAAAACCATGAATAAATCATCTATTATAAATACAGCTTCTTTTAATCTTCAAAATAAAAATATATGTGAAATAGTATAATTTTATATAAACTATTTATTGATTACCTGGAATAAGCTACATTAATACTTGTATTTAATACTGGATTTTTAATTATAGATATGGTTTCAATAATAAGATTGTATAAATTTACTATAAACTTGTGCTAGTCATTAGAATTGATTTATAAATAATTAGGATCTTGAGGATTTTTATAAAAAAAATCCTCTAAAAACACTTACAAATTAAAGTTTTTTAAACGATTATGATACTTTAAATTATCTAACTTAATAGCCTATTTTTATGATTAAAAAAATGTTATGTAGGTAATTATAAAATATCTTTTGCTTACTTCCTGCTTTGTCTTTGAATATATTTAAGATTAAAATACTTATATTTCTTTTTATATAGCTTTTAGTATTTTATTGAATTCTTCATTTTCATCTTTATTTACAAATATTTTCCATTGTTCATTGCTGATATTAAAGAACTTATATCCATTTTCAGTATCATTAAGAGCAGTTAAAATTTTAGAAAGCAAGATCATTTCATACTTAGATAATCCAAATATTATTAAATCTAAATAGTCTTCTAAAACAACATAGTTTTCATTTATGCCTGGAATAGTATAACCGTATTCTCTAAATTATTTTATATTTAAGTATACCATTCTTATAAATTGAGCCTAAAAAAAAATATTTATTTAAATTTATATAACATTAATTAATAAATATAATTTTTGATAAGCCAAATCAATTATTTGATATTACCTTTCCTTTTTCAAACGTTAGATAAGTCAGCATTTATCCATTTATATTTTATTTTTATATTTGATTCTCCACTTCTCTTACAAACTATAAAGCCTATTCTTCTTACATTTAATCATTATATTCATTTTCTACAATAGGCAAGTATAGGTCAAATTCTTCTTCAACTTCCCTAAATGTAAATATTTATAGCTATATTACAATTTAAAATTATAATGCTTGTTTCTTACTTTGTTATCTTATCTAAATCATCATTGTTATAGATTATTTTGTCATAGTCTATTATTTTTATTACATTTAATAGAGGATTTTCAATAATACTTTTTATATTAAAGATAGGGAGTTTAAATAATTCTTCCCAGTCAATCCGATCAGACTCTTTATATCTAAATAATTAAATCATTTTAAATTAAATAAGTTTATCATAAAATTTTAATTGTGTTTGTAAAAATTACTGCATCATTTATTTTATCGCACTTTTAAGTTCATCTGAAATTTTCGGAGTTTAAGGAAAATTTATTTAGTTTTTTTACATTTCTCTTAATAATTTATATTCATTTCTTATTTCCTCATAAATATGGAACTTTCTGTATATCATCCAATACAAAGTAGCTCCTAAAGAATAAATATCACATTTTTCACTATAGTAACCTTCTATTACCTAGATAAAAAAATTTTTATAAAATAAAAATACTTGCTTTTTTAATTAATAAGAAATATGTTACTTAGGGAGCTACAGTGGCAGTAGTACCTTTGAAACTCTTATAAAGTTTAGGGGCATTCATCAAAGTCTATAAAAATAAAAATAAGCAAAAAATAATTTTATTTATGTTATATAATTATAAAATCAGCTTATATTACTATCATTGCTTCATCTTATGGAGATTGAACTAAAGCGAAAACCCCGATATTATTACCATTTAAATCTCCATAATTAAAAATTTTATCTATTTCTAAGACTTAAGGTTTCCCTTGTTCATTATTACCATGCATAATAATCACCTTTTCTTTCATATTTAATTTACAAAACACTCCTTCATGTAAAGAAATATTTTTTTGGTTTGGAATTTTAGTTTTAATAATTTCTCCTCCAAATTTTGATTCATAAATGTTATGGTCTGAAGATATCCCGTAAAATCTGTTGAAAATCAATATGAAAATTGTTATTTTACTTTTTTTCTATAATATTTATTATTGAAAAGTAAGAAAGAATACCCCTAATATAGAAATTATTCACTAAAAATAGATAATAGTTATCTATCTCTTATTATTCCACTATTGTTTATGTTCTTTATACTCTATAAATCGCAAAAACTAAAATTGGTTTTTAAGTACTATGAAGGTTTGTATTTTATAATAATATTAATTGATATACCCAAAAATAATCAAACTATCTTCTGCTTATTTATTAATTTTAAACATGAAACTATTTTCAGAATTATTATCATTAAGTTCAATAATTGCAAACTAAAATTTAAAATAAAATATCTTATTTGTTTTTTAAATAAAAATAAAAATAACCTTTAAACTTTCTCTGTGCTAAACATTCTATTAAAGCTATGTATTAATTTAAATTATAAAAGAATTAGATTCTTTTTGTATTTCTACGTAATAATTCTAAAATAAAAATATTAAAAAATTAAAAAGCAAAAAAAAGAAAATCATAATATTTGTTTACTGTTTGAAGTTTATATTCTACTTATTTATTAATTTCAAATTTTTTAGCGAATCCAAAATCTCCAACTTTAATAACTCCGTCATTTACCATAATATTCTGCGGTTTAACATCTCTGTGCATCAAATTGCATGCATGTATAAGTTTAAAAGCCTCTAAAATCTGAGAGAAAAAATAGCATATTTCAATTTCAGAAAATTCCTTTCCTTTCATAAACTAGGTTAAATCCCCATCTTTGCAAAATTCCATAAATATATATATATCTTTATCACTTTTAGAATTCATTTATTTAACATCAATCAATTTAACTATGTTAGGATGATTTAAAAGCTAAAAAATAATAAAATGCACAAATTAGCATAAAAATAACGATCTATAATTTTCTTAATCTAAAAGCAAATATTAGTAAACTATTTTACTTTTAAAGTTATTATATCTCCTCTAATTGAATTAACTAGCTCTAGTTTGTCATATTCATTTAGAGAATCCGGTAGACTTTGCTTTTTTATAGCTAATGGATATATAAATTCATTTTTTTCTCCAATTTCCGGTCTGTAATATCCTTTATATACTTGTCCATATGCTCCCTCATTTAATTTTTGACCCCATTAAAACATATATTTGTCTATAAAGACAAACTTTTCTTGCTATTTTAACTTTGTATCCTACATTTTCTACTGCATATTTGTTTTTTTTAGAATTTAGTTTTATTTGTTAGAAAAATATTAATTATAAATATACTTATTTATTTTTTTATTACATAAGTAAATTGTAAAATTAATCTATTCACCAATTATAGTATATAATTTAATTTTAATCTATGCAATGCTATTTTATTTATTGCGAATGGAGTAAAATACATATTTATATATTTTGATGAGAGGATATTATATAATATTATAATATATTAAAATAAATTGAGATTTAAAAGTAATATTTAATTATTGATATATTGTAATTTTTAATTTAATTTATTTTTTTATATTATTTCACTCCTCGTAAGTAGATCTAATTTTTCTATTTAGATTTAAATCACTAATCCTAACTCTATGTAATTTAAATATAGTAAGTAATTAATTAAAATTGCAAAAATATATTAGAATAAAAAGAATGAATATTACGGATTTTAAAAGTTCTTTTCATTTTGAACGTGAGGCTTTTTCATTTTTTAGAAGAAATTATTTTTTTCAATATTTTATTTATCATTGAAAAGATCATATTAAGGAGGCTCTGTTTAAACTCTCACAGATGAATTATTTTAGTCAATGAAAGAATTATTTTATTTGAGTGCATTCTAATTTTTTTTTGAAGATTCATTTCTTTTTGGAAATAATAGCTACTATTATTATTATTGCAAATCATTAAAAGGCATTTATATTTTATTATTAAACAATTTTCATTATTTGAATTCGTTTTTTCTTTTTGTGAGGATTTTTTAGAAATTGATCTCTTTTACATTTTAATTATCCAATTTTTACTTTTCTAGATTGGCTAGGGAGCCACTTTATTATTATTATTTTAATTAGGCCTTAACAACTGTATTTTCATCTAAAGAGTTTATAAAATTTCCCTAAAATACTGGATTGCCATAACAAATATTTATATTATTACTCGTATTATTCGTTATATTTGTAATTTAATGCTACTGATTTTTAGACGAACTTGCCTGTCTATTTTATACTTATTATTAGTTGGAATAGTGTTGTTTTTACGCAGAGGATTTACTTCCATACGAACATTTTTAACTACTTAGGCTACCAGTTCCACTTGACTTGGGATACATAGTAGATTTAGAACTTGGAGCTGTTGGCTTTTTACTTGAACTCTTTTAAAATGATCTTTCATTAAGGTTTATATTATTACTTTTATTATTTGAAATGTAACTGCGATTGTGGGGAATAGGAGCATTGCTTGTATATTAGTGTGATAATTAGTTTTTAATTCCAAAATACTTTTAAGCCTGCAAATCATTTTAAATTTTATTATGTTTTTTTTAACTGTCCGAAGGGGGAGGACTCATTTCCGTTTTAGCGTGAAAACTTTGAGATTTTTTAACTTTTTTTTTCACCGAATTAAATTTATCTTGTTTTACATGCATTTTTTTATTAAAACTAGAATAAAAAAATTAATTAAAAAAACATAGAAAAATGCATTTTATTGTTTTAGGTTACTTGTTGATATATTAGTGCAGGTTATCCATCATATGCTTATGTTAAGTGTGAATAGATCCATTGGCTACACTTTAGTTTGCAGATATAATTCTCTCTCTTCTTTTTGTGCCATTTTCGGCTGTAGAAATTGAATAATTTTATATAGAATTATTATTATTATTCTTAGTGATGGACTAGTTTGGCTCAGTTGTTATTCTATTAGCCGAACTTTGGGGTCTGTGTTTATTTTATTATAGACTTTTTTCTGAGCCCTGAATATTCATACCATGGCTATTTTGTTGGTTTTAATTGACATATTCTCCTCCATATACATATTAAATACTTTGGTTATTAATATTGGCTACCTAAACTGTATTTTTATGTTTGTTTTGGCTTTTGCTTTTGTTAAAGAAATATTACTGCTACTACTACTACTAAATCTATTGATTTTAATTGTTACTATTAACTACTAAAGAGTTTCCCTTGTGATTACTTTTATTTAATTGTTTAATTGGAGTTTTATCCTTCTTATTAGTAGACTATTTTTTGTTTACTTTGGAAAGTAATTTTTGTAAATCCTGCAAAACGTGGTTATTGTTCCTTGCATGACACTTTTCCTATAGAGGAATATGAGCCTATCCCATTTTTTTTTTATTTTAATTTATAGGGGTATGTTGGGAATTTTAGTGAAAGGCTGGGTAGTTATTTATAGAAACTGACTAAGTATGTTTCTGAACATTTTTCCCTCCACCATATCCCATTGAAACATTTGCTTCTTTTTTAGAAACTGATTGCTAAATGACTGATTTATTGTTGGTATTTCCGGTGGATTTTTTCTTTTAAGTCTTTTTTTAAACATATGCGGATTATCCAATCTAGCCACATCATCATCAGAGTCTGTATCTTCAAATATGAATTTTTGTCTATTTATAAGTGGGTAAAATCACTAATGATATATATATATAAAATTATATTTATTAAAAGAGTAAGTAATAAACAATTACCCACTCGGACTAGATTCCTATTATCCTTAAGTCTGAACATTATTATAATCTCCGAATGCATATTATAATTCATTTCCTTCGGTTTTTAATCGCCCATATTAGTTATTTTATTTCATATTTTGCTTTTATTTTTTTTCACTTATTTCTGTATAGATTTTATAAGCAATTTGAGCTTATTATTCTTTAGTAACCGGTTGTTTAGGCGGCTAGTTCGCTCTATTAGAATTCAGTACTTTTTAAGTTTCATCAATAAAATTGTTTAATTTTTGATTGTATTCTAAATTATTATTATTTTGTATATCAATGTCTCCCACTTCCTTCTCTTCAGTCTACTATTATTGTAGACCCTGTTCTAAATTCTTCTTTTCTATTTTCGGTTTATTTTAGTCACGCAAATTATAAATTCTCACATTATCTAAACTCGATCTTATGCTATCATCATCACTATTACTGAAATCGAAATTATCTTCTTCTCCAATCATTTATTCCTGTTTTCGAGGAAAAACATATATTTTATTGGTTAGTGATTTTTTGAACTTTTTTTCAATTTCTAATTTGAAATTAAAATATTGTCTTTCTGGAGATATTTGCTCTTCATATGCCTCTTCTTCACCATACAAATAATCTTCATCATATTATTCATCATCCTACATCTTTTAACACTACTAATTTTTACCAGTTAATAATATCTGATTTCTATGAATTTTAAGAATTAAATTGTGTGATTTAATATAAATTTTGTTTCTTTTTTCTTTAATCTGCTGTTACTTAATGTAGTTAATTTCTTAATAATTCTTTAATATTAAAAAATTAACTTTTAATTTATTTATAAGGGGTTTAATAAACGATAATATAAAATGCAATTAATTTAATTAAAAATTGAATATTTAAAACACTCGTAGCAACAATCACTAAAAACTTGTTTATTATTAACTCATTTTTTAATAATTATACTATAATAGAAGTGATTAATATTATTTATAAATAAAATTTATTTATATATGCAATTTTGTGTATATAATATAAATATAAAAAATAAAAACAGAAAATACTCTATTTTTTTAATTTTCAAAATCTATTTTCAAATGATTTCATTTCTTCTCCTGCGTTACATAATTTTACGCTCTTAATATTATATATACTTGTGAAATTAACAACCAATTTAGGATTATTAGGGTCTAATTCCTAAGCTTTCATTATATCAGCACTGGCCCCATTAAAATCCTAAAAATGTAATTTAAATTATTTTATTTTATTGTTTATATATAGCTAAATTACTGATTAAGCCTTTTTAGCAAAAGCCCTACCGAAGTAAGCGTGTGAATTATTAGGTTAGAGCTAAATAACTCTATCATAATCAATCAGAGATTTTTAAGGCTAATCAATTTGTAAATAAGATTTAGCTCTTTCATGAATATAACTTGCTTCATTTTTGCAAAGTTCGATGGCTTTTGACAATGGATCAATTGACTCAGCAAATAGTTCCAAATTTGAATACGCTATACCCAGGTGATAAAATATGTCAGATAAATATGTGCTATAAGGTTTATTTTCAAATGCTCTAAAAACAAAAATAATTTAAGTATTTACATATGCACAGATTTAAAAGTAATTACCTATATAGATCTTTTATTGCTTTCTTATATTCTTAATTTTTATAAAAAGCTAATCCTCTTTTATATAATATTTAAGGGTCGTTTGGCTTTTTTCTAAGAGCTTGTGATAGATCTTCAATCGCCATAATAAATTTATCGATGTCAACATATATATTTGATCTTTAAACTAAAAACTCTTCATTTCCTGGACTTTTTTCTAGAGCAGTATTTAAATAATAAAGTGCTTTTTCATAATTTTTCAACAATCTGTAACTTTATCCTAATCCTGAGTAAATTCCGGGATTTTTCGATTTTAATTCTAATGCATAATTAAAATCATTTATAGCATCTTATAATCTTCTTTGTTCTATCCAACTTAATCCTCTATAATAATATATTTCAGGATATCCTGGTTCTAATTAAATTGCCTAAAATAATAAAAATAATGAAAAAACCTTTTATAAAGGAAATAATTTAATTTGAAATAAAAACTCAATTATAAGGTATTTTACATCGTTAAAATCTCTTATAGCATATTCGTGGTTTTTCATTTCTTAGTATACCAAACCCCTTGATTCATAAACTAATCTATCATCTCCAATAGCTTTTAAAACTTGTGTGAAACTTTCAAGAGCCTCATTTAAATCACCATTTCTATGTTGCATCAATCCTAAATGAAAAAGTTACAAAAAGAATTATAGTACAAAAATACCATAATTATTAACAACCAACTTTTTATTCATATTAAATTACCTAAATGAAATATAGAAGGGACATGGTCAGGGGTGATTTATAATGCTCTTTCAAACATTTTAATAGCATAATCATATTCTCCAATGTCTTAATATGCTAACCCCTTTGAATGATAAAATTTGGAATTAGAAGGCATTAACTCAATTGCTCTGTCAAAGTCATTTTATGCCTAACAATAAAATACATCTTTATCTTCATTTCATAAAACAGAATATTTTTAATAGTTTTAATATTATGGTTTACCTACTCATTACTTCCCAACGCTAAAAATGTATTACCTCTATTGTACAATGTTCTAGCATCCTTGTCATCTAATATAATGGCTTTATTGTATTCATATAAACTTTATTATAATTCTCCTATATGATAAAGAGCCAAGGCTTTGTTGTTATAGTATGTAGCTTTTTCTTCTATATTTTTTAAAATAATTTAAACAAATGGTGTTTATTGCATTGTATTATAAAGGGAAAATTACAATCTAATTCTATGGCTCGCGTGAATTTCTCCAAAGCTTGCTCGTATAATTAATTTTCAAAATATGAAAGACCTAGGTTATTCTATGCCGGCGCACTGTCTTTTTTAAGCTCACAGGCTTTTATAAATCATCAATCGATTGTTCGTATTTTTTAATCTATCTGTAACAATTTCCCCTTTAAAAATACGCTTTAAATTATGCTTATTAATCTTTTCCCCCAAGCAATTTTAGAGCCTCCGTATAATCTTCAATTGCATTATGAAAGTTTTCAAGTCTTGAATATACCAAGGCTCGATTTAAAAAGCAGGTACTTGATTTATATAAATTTTAATTTAAAATAAAATTAAATTTAAAATCTTATTTAAATTACCCATCTTAACTATTCAACTCAATAGCTCTTTCGAACTCTTTCAAAGCTTCATTTATTTAATTTAATTGCAAAAGGCAGTTACCTCTATTACTATAGTAAGAAGAATTTCCTTCATCAAATCGAACAGCTGCAGAAAAATCATATAAAGCTCTTTAATACTACCCTATCTGCATGTATGCAGACCCTCTTGTGGAATAATATTTGGCATATGTTTTTTCATTTTGGGAAGAATTTTACCTAGATTTTTAAAAATGTTAGAATATAGCATAATTTTATTGATTGATTTTTTAAAATTTTGATAATTCTTATTATATATTTAGTATAAAATAAACTGATTTTTTACAAAAATGTAATGGCTTCTCCAAAATGCTTTAATGCTCTTTCGATATCTTTAGGCGTTTTATTTTCTGCCTACATTATTTTTTTACCTTAGTTAAATTTTTATTAGGCATCATTTTATTTCTATTAAATTTCTTTGCTTTCGATCGGTTTTCTTTAATTTTTCTAATACTTTGAACTCATTTATTGTTTGATCAGTGTATATTTAAATTTTATTTACTTAGTTTTCGTATTTAAAAATATAGAATTATATTTTTTAAAATTCAAATTTTCTAAAATTTAAAATGATTGTGTATTTGTTATTTTATTTTTAATGCTGAATTTTATTAATTTTATTTAACAGAGAGATAGCCAACTAAAATTCATATTAATTTTATTTCATAAATAATTAGTTATTTTAATGCTAATTAATTTATTATTTTAGT
Organism: Miamiensis avidus; assembly: GCA_037039885.1. NCBI lineage: Eukaryota > Ciliophora > Oligohymenophorea > Philasterida > Glauconematidae > Miamiensis > Miamiensis avidus. Next base: position 249,980 of record JAWVGU010000184.1, on the reverse strand, counting down.
TCCATTGTTTGAAAAAAGCAAATTATGAATACCACAATATGGTTATAAATAATATTTATATATTTAAATAAACTAGTTTTTTGCAATAATTAATCTTTATTTAATAAATATATTATCTTATCTTTATTTTTAGTATCACTAACAAAACGTTTTGAAAGAAATACTTATTCATTTAATTATTAGTTCTTTTATTTATATAACTTTATAATATATTAATAAAATCATCAGAATTAGTTATATTAATTTATTATATATATATTAATAATAAATTAAAGCATAGAATAAAATATTGGCGAAGTAAAAGAAAATAGGAAAGTTTTTAAATTTATGGCCTTTTAATAATAAATAAAATCTTCAGAACCCTATATAAATCAATGTCTGCACAAAATTTGGTAAGTTTAAGATGAAATAAGAGTGCAAGAAAAGATAGAGAATGGAGTAAATACAGAATTGAAAATGCTATAAAAAAAAGATAAAAAATAACAAGAACAAATTAAGTAAATGGAGGCAGAGTTAAAGGCATTAGAGGACAAAATAAAAGAGAGAGATTAATTTATAGAAGAATTAAAGAAATAGATATAAAATGAAAATGATAATGCTTAAAATTTTATGAAAGATAAAGAAGAAATAGTTTCAACGGAAGAGTAAACTAAGTTTTAAAAACTTGATGAACTTGAATAGTTGATAAATGAGTCTAATAAGTAAGAAAAAATTAAATCTAATTTTAATAAATTTTAATTAAAATTTTATACTACAAATATTAGAATAATTAAAGATAAAAAAATCTACATGAATCTAAATTAATGGAGTAATCATTGAAAAAAAGTCAAGTAAATTAAAAATAATCAGAGAAGCAAGAAAGTAAGGAAGAAAAGAATAGGATAACGAAAGTATAAAATCTTAACAAAAATCTGAAAATGATCATTGATAAAAAATATTTATAAATTTATAATTACAGTTTATTTAAATAATAATAATATATTTTTTTTATTCTTAATTTATTTTTAATAATCGTATACAACCTATACAGATAAAGCAATAAATTTTTAGCGGGTTAATTAACCAGGTAATTATTTAATTTTCTTACAATCTGAGGAAAAAAGTATTTAGCTCTTATATTGTTGGTGATACTTATTAAATATTAATTTAATAAATAATACACGAATTAAAAAAACCAAATCATACTTAACAAAAATAAAAAAATATTTAATTATCCATTAACTTTAATTTGAGATTAATTTAAAAAAATGTCTTATACTATCGATCCTGCTTTATTTTTTAAGCACCACCACAAACTATTAGATATGTGGAAAAGTGAAGTAAATTTAGAATTCCTAATATTCATTAAGGATAGATTACTAATAAACATATTAAAACATCAAAATGCTAAAAATCAATAAAATAGTATAAATAACCTATTTTTTTCATGTAGGAACATTCATTTAATAATAATTTTGATGCATTTGTGATTTCAAATGGAAAAGAAGATTCTCTTAAGCCTATTACCTCAAGTTTAAATGTGTGGTACTTTGGATATGATTTAATTGATACTTTATTAGCCTTTACAAAAAAATCAATAATATTCATTGGATCTTCAAAAAAATGTATATTGTCTGTTTATAGAGAGCTATTTTTTAATTTTATATTTCTAATACATTTTTTTAGTAAAAATGCTTGAGTCATTTAAATAAACTACGGAATTTAAAGAACATAATGTGAATTTTATAGAAAAAGACCCTAAAGATAATAGTGAAAATATAAAAAAGTTAATATAAATTATGAAAAATGATGCAGATTCAAACAGTATAAAGGTATAAATCCATCAAATTATTAATTTAAGTTTAATAGTTTTACTACTTTAGTGCAAAAATTAAATTTTTATAATTTTGTACTTAATTAAAAGATTGGATAATTAGTGAATGAAAAACAAATCGGAGCTTTGGATGATGACTACACTCGATTGGTAAAAGAAGATGGCTCATTTGAAATTGTGGAATGTTCTAATTTTGTTTCTGAAGTATTCTTAATCAAAGATAGTTAAGAAATGGTAGGCACTCTTTTTATAATTTATTATTAAAATTAAAATTTAATTTTAATTTTAAATTTTTCAATAGGGAACTATTCAAAAAGCTTCTAGACTTTCCAAATACTTTTTCTAAAGATTAACATAAGAATTTGAAAGATGTGTTGAAGAGGAAGATAATTTGAAACATTCTCAAATTTCTGAAAAAATCTTTGTAATTTCCCGCTTAATTAATAATATTTTAAAAACCCCTTTGTCCAATTTATATTAAACATATATAAACAATACTTTTATATTAGGTATTATTAGACAAACAAAGTGAATAAAATAAGTTGTAAGCAAAATACAACGTTGATTGCAATGTCGTAGATTTTGCTTATTCTCCCAATATTTAATCAGGAGGGGAATATAATCTTGAGTAAAAAAAATGCATAACTATATATACATGCATACATGCCATCTTATTTATTAATAATTTATTTTTTCAAACTATAGATCAGATTCACCCAATGATTAACAATTGAAATATGATACCATTATTAATAGAGTTGGTATGACATACAACTAATATAATTCTCATATGGCAAGAACTTATTTTATTGATCCAAGTTAAGTAATAATTCAGCAAATATGTTTTTTTACAATATTGAAAGTTAAAATAACTAACTAAATTTATAAATGAATAGGAATAAAAAGATACTTATAATGCTTTATGGGAAGTACATTAAAAATTAATAAAAGAGTGGGTTAAACCCGGATAAAAATTAAATGAAGTATATGAAAAGGCAGTGGAAATGTTAAAGGAAAAGCTCCCTAATTTGCCAGAAGATAAAATTCCCACTCAATTTGGAAACGGAGTATTTACTATAATATTTAATGGATTATATTTTTATTTTATTAAATTTTTACTAAAATAATATTAGATTGGTTTGTTCTTCTCAGAAAAATTAATTTCAGTATCTAAAGACTGCAATAGAGAAATTAAGCCTGGAATGGTTTTCAATATTTATATTAAAATCAATGGCCTAAGCGCCGGAAATAAGAATTATGCTATTTACGTATCAGATACCCTTATTTTGACTAGCAAGGAAGTAATAGCTATCACAACTGAAGTAATATAATATTTAAAAAAAAATGTTATATGACTGTATTATTAAACCATTTCGTTATAATAGATCTCTTCCAAACTTGACGACGTTTCTTACGCTTTGAATGAAGACAATGATGAAGAAAGTGAAGATCACGGAGAAAGAAGTAAAGATACAGGGGATAAAAAACATAATCAGACAGGTATCACAACAAGAACTAGAAATAACAGAACTCTAATAATTGATACATAGGCTTTTAATTAGAGAAAAAATCACCAAACTGATTTAAGAAAAAAGAAGGCTGAAGAGATGAAAGAAAGATTGGTAATTATATTTTTTATTAATGAATAAATATCATTTAATTTAATTTTAAATTAACAATAAAAAGATGAATGATGGATTCTCATAAAATAAAAAAAAAGAAAGATAAATTGAATTAGAAAAAATGTAAAGTTATAAGGCTGCTAGTGAAATGCCTGATCTTCCCAAAAACCTTATTCACGTCGATTAAAAGAGAAATTGTCTTCTTTTACCGATTAACGGATAACTCGTTCCTATAAATATTAATATAGTTAAAATTGCAATAAGTAAGATGAGGGAAATAAAACATTTTCAATGAGACTTAACTTCCACTATGTAATTATTTTCTTTTTGCACAGAATAAGATTTCATAATAATAGCATTATTAATTTTTAACTAATTTAGCCTGGTAGTGGAGTCGGATCTTAAAATATTAAATTCCCTATTTTGCCTAACCAAAGTGTTTATATTAAAGAACTGACTTTTAGATCCAAAAATGAAAATAGATTGAATGACACAATAAAAAAAATAAAAGAATTACAAAAGAAGGTCAAAACACAACAACAAGAAAGAAGCAATTAAGATGAAATGGTAGAACAAGATCCTATTTCTTATATTAAGGGAAAGAGACCTGTTCTCAAAGATTTGAAAATCAGACCTCCTATTTCCAATAAAAAATCATCTGGTATGTTAGAATGTCACAATAATGGTTTTAGATATGTTACATAAAGACACGAGCACTGTGTAAAAAAAATTAAACAGAAGTTATTTTATTAGTATAAATTTTTGTTATATAACTTGCATTTTAATAGGAAATTACATTCAAAAATATTAAACATGCTTTCTTCCAGCCTTGTGATTAGGAAATGATCATAGTTTTGCACTTCCATTTGTTCAGTCCTGTCATGCTCAATAAGAAAAAAACGTATGATGTGCAATTCTATACTGAAGCTGCAGTCGCCACCGTTGATCTTAGTAATTTAAAATACCCTCCCAAATAAGTGATTTAAATATTTTTTTTTTAACATTTAACAATAATAAATAGACCAAAGAAGAGGATTTGGATATGATGAAGATTATGAAGATGAAGAACAAGAAAAATTAAAAAGAAAGAAATTAAATAGAGATTTCAAAGCTTTTGTTAAGGCTTCAGAAGAAATAGTATTTTAAAATTACTTTTTTTTCAAATTTTGGAATGTTATAATTTATTTTAAAATAAGGGAGGAGATGAAATAAGTTTCGATAAACCATTCAGAGAATTCGGATTTGATGGAGCTCCTTAAAGAGCTACAGTCTTTTTATAACCTACTATTAATTGTTTGATAAACGTAGTAGATAGTCCCTAATTCATTTTAACTTTAGAAGAAGTAGAGTTATGTTGTTTTGAAAGAATGATCGTAAAAAAAGAATTGAATACTTTTAAAATAAAAATATGTGTATTACTTAATTATTATTCAATTTTAGAGTGGTCTCAAAAATTTCGATTTGGTTTTCGTGTTTAAAGATTATGACAGACCAATTCAAAGAATTACTGCCATTCCAATGAATAAGGCAGAAGAAATTAAAAATTGGCTTGATAAAATGGACATAATTTTCTTTGAATCTACAAGAGCTTTGGTATGGACTACTATTTTGGGAGAAATTAAAAAAGATATAGAAGTATTAAATATTTATTAACCACTTTATATAAGTTGTATTTTATTATAACATAATTTTACAGGGTTTTGTAGAAGATGGAGGGTGGGACCCCGTATTAGACGAAAGTGATAACGAAGGTGAATAGGAGAGTGAATAAGAAGGAGATTCTAACTTTGATTTGGAAGTAATAAAAATATATTTTAATTCATTCATTCATTTTTCCTTCAATTTTTGTTTGTTCAGTCCGAAGAAGAAGAAGATTTAGAGATAGATGAAAGTGATTTCTCAGGATCAGGAAGTGGAAGTTTAGTATCTGAATCTGAAGAAGATAACTATTCAGAAAGTGGAGAAAGTCTTTCTGAAGAGGGTCTTTCTTGGGATGAGTTAGCAAAATAAGCATAACAAGGTAATTAACCAATTAATTAATTATGTAATTATTGTTTAAATCATAAATTAAATATATTATTTATTCGAAAAGAGGACCATGAAATTGCTAAAAGAAAAAGAGAAGAAAGAATAGTTCCTCCTAAAAAAGTTTAGAAGGGAAGAAGATGATTTTACAAATTAAAATTAAAACATAAAAATTATTTAAATTTTCTAATTATTAATTATTTGTACTTATATATAATTATATTAACATTCTATATTTTAATAAATTGACTCACTAAATTTAATTACTTTTAATTTATTAAAAATATGCAATAAAATATTCTCTTATCACATAAAAGATTTTTTACTTCTTTACGATTGGAAATTCTTCCTTACATTTGTCACATCAAGACTATCTTTAGAAGTAGATTTTCCGAAAGATTTTTATTTGTTCACGACGTTGGGTTTCATTTAGTAGCTGTGTGAAAAAGATGAATATCGAGGAATTTTTGACTATAATTCATTTTATTAAGCCCGTTTTTACGATATTTAATTATTTCCATCATTATTTATCTGCTTTAAAGGAATAATCATCTAACTCAAACTAGACAAACTTTGGAATTGCTGCTTTTTGAATTTTTTCTTTATTATACTTGTGGGAGAAAACTTTCCTGATCTATCTTGTTGGAGAGAAATATTCTTTTCTTAAATCAATTTTTACCTAATTTTCTAGTTTTCATATAAAACCCGAGTTAAATTATTGTACGGAAAATAAAAGTTGTATTCCTTAATGATCTAAATGTATTTAGTTAATTTTAAAATATAGTTTATTATTAATTAAAATAATAATTTAATGCTTACTTCAAACACTTCCTTTTACAATTGTTTTTGTAATTCCTATTGCGCAAAAATATCCTCATTATTATTATTGTTATTGTTGTTGTTATAATAGCTTAAAGAAGACATTCTTCTAGCTCTATATAAAATAAATTATTGGATATTTTCAAAAAAAAATCAACTGAGGAAATATTAATTATAAATTTTACATACCCGAACATTGCCTAAGAAAAAGAACTAAACCTTCTTGGGCCAGCAATGAAGGTGTGTGTATTATTTTATGATAAAACAGTTCTATTTCTCATTTTATTTCTTTCAAACTAAATAAAATCATTATTTCCTACGGGTGAAAACATGCTGTCCCTTTTAAAATTAGAATAACTGTCACCTCTTTTTGTATTTCTGTGAAAGGGTTATCTGGTGTACTTTATAGTTTTATTTCTCTTTTTTTTAATGTGAAACTCTACCATTTTGTTTTAGATTGTACTTTACTTCAGTTTATTCATTTTTTATCTACCATTTGGGGTCATATCTTAGCTAATTCTTCCGATAGATCTAAAAAAGAGGTATTAATATAAATATATAAAATATTAAGGTAAATTTCACTATGAATTAAATACCTAGAATTGGATCGATCAGTTCTGTTTGAAACACCTAAGTTAAGTGTTAAATTGTGCATTTTCTCCTTTAAATCATCGCCATTGAATTAATTGACGACTATACTAACACCTGCGTCTTATGAAGTATATATCTAGGCATTTTTTGCACTTATAATTATTGCGAATTTAATATTTGAGAAACCACAGGAATTTGCATTTACGAATTAATAATCTATTGAGTTTAAAACTATTAGTTGGTTTACTGTGAATTATAGCGGTTGATATTCTTTCCTCCAGGATTACTGCTGCTTATATGCATGTTAGAATTTGAATTGTTTTGAGCATAATTATTATTATTATTTGTCGAATTCATTTAGTGATAAGATAAACTGTGCGTGTTATTATTGATGTTGTTAATTATACTGTTGTTCGCATTTTTAGCGTTACTATACTTATTCGGGCCATAGATCGTTGCAGATTATTACCAAGTGTCTCCTTCTTCCTCCAACACTTTCGATAATTTCCTAGTTCCGCCAGCTCCGAATTATGATGACGGAAGCTCTAAATTGTATGTATTATCCCCATCATTTTCGGTAAAAAAGTGCTGTGCTAAATCAGAATCTACACTTACTTGGCCATCTTCATCGTCGTCTTCGTCATATCCCCAATACTCGTCATATCTATCATATAATTAGTCTAGTTCATCAATTTCTAGATACCACGCTTGCGTTTCGAGAAATTCCTGTTATATTTTCAATTGAATAATTAATTGTTTATTTTTTTAACATTATTATTGTGTTAATTACCCGGTTTTCTTACAATATTTTGACACAACTTCTCACTATATCGAATTTTTTATTATTTATGATATAGGGAAACTAAGCCCTAACACTGTTTACTTCTCTATAGCTTCTTCTTTATAAATACTCTTTATTCAAATCTTAGATTTTTGTATTTTTTAGAGTTTGCAACTTATTGAGCACCGGTACACTGTATTTTCTTTTTTTCAAATCAAACCGATGTTGAGCAGGCGAATAATTGTGTTGATATATTAGCTGATATAAGGAATAAATAATAAAATCAAATGAATCGTAAAATAGGAAAATACAACTAATTACTTTATCTTTATTCACCACATACGATATGTACGGACATTTGTGATAGGAATGGTATTAGCTGTTGCAAGAAAGACATTTGCTTCCCAGACTTGTCATATTTTAGTAAAGCTTTATTTGGTCTTTAATGAGACAGAACATTTCGTAATCCTATGGATACTCTTTTAAAACAGATAGAAAATCCTTTTGGCTTATTCTTATTAAAGTGCTGAAATCCTTACTGCGGATGCTGAACTTTCTCTTTTCTGAAGTAAAAAATTCTCTTTCCCCGAAACAGGCCCCGCGAGAAAGGGTTTTTACCACTTAAATGTGTTTCAGTTTTTTTTCTTCTATTTAACATAAGATAACTTCCAGTTCCCCGCCCTGAACAAAATACATGTCTCTTCCCTCATCCCCTTCGAGGAAAATAGTCTGTTCTGGAACATATTTTTCCTCCTTTATCAATTCTATCGTGCGCTGCAGAACATTTTAAGAAAAATTGGAACAAAAAATCTTTGAATCTTTCAACGCAATTTTGTATGATTCCAAAAGAAGACTTTTTTAAGAGAATCTGACAAAATTTCTAAAATTTGTTACTCAATTTTGTGATCATCTTCTATCGATTCTGTAAAGTAAAATTGTATGTATTCTCTTATGCAGTATTACAAATTTTGGGAAATGTTTTTTTTTTTCATATAATTATTGATTCCTTAAAGGAAAATGTTCTTTTTCTTTGACTCGTTTTGGATTTGGGTTAAAACCAGTCCAATTTTGTTAATGGCAAATGCGAAAACTCCACATGCAAATATTATCGAAAACGTTCCAATTAATAATTCTAAGTCATTTGTAGGTTTTATATCTCCGTATCCCACCGTGCACATCGTTACGATTACATAGTAAAAAGCAACTAAATACTCTTAAACCTATGTTTCATATTAAAAATAGATTTAATTAAAAACCTGATAATATAAAAATACAATATTCATACTCCAAAATCATTTTATTGAGTTATAGCTTATTTTTTCGTAGATTAATAATCAGAAAGCCATGATTCTTTTCCATTTTCTGACTAAAACTTTGCTATTTATATCCAAATACATGCGAAATAATGAGACAGAATTACAACAAATGTAAATAGTTCAATTAAACCCATTATATGCTAAAATCGATGATTAAGAATGAATCTCTCGTAGATTTTTTTCTTTGTTTAAACAAACTATCCAGTTTTCAATATAAAAAATACTGGAAAAAAAGATAGATTTTCAAAGTTCATGCTTATTAATCCAAATAACACAATTGTATCTATAATAAACCTTTAAAAAATTTTGTTAAGTATGTTTTATTAAATAAAAGTATATATGAAATGTACCTTGACTTTAAATAATTGATTAATATTTTAAATCTTGAAGTGTGTAACTTTCCCTTTTCATATATTGTTGTATTTAGAGTAACTAAAGTATCAATGAAAAATAGTGAAATTATAATATAATTTCCAATCATGAAATATTATTGAAAAACAAAATAAATAGGTATAATAATGTAGCCGTATAAAACTGTAATTATCTAAAAAATAAATAAAAGGGATAGTTAAATTATAAATTAATATCTTAATAATTACAAAAATGGCGTCTAATAGCATTTTAAAGCTGTCTGATGGATAAATTAAAGGAAAGTTTTCTATGCATGCAATATGTTTATTTTCAAAATATTAAAAACATGTATCATACATTTACTATCTATATCCCTTTTTCTTCAGTTTCATTTAATTAGGACTCAAATCCTCTCCATCATCATCTTCAGTGTAATTAAAGTAAGACCATTGCTTATGAGGAATCATTGTTTTATCGTTAAAAAAATACAAATGAGACATTTTAAATGTTCGTAATCTATAAGAAGTTGACTGTTCTTTTATTTTTTTTGCAAATTAGTTTTTTAATTTCAACAACTATAAAAAATTAATGTGTGGGCTAGATTCAGCTTTTGTGCTTACACATGATTTTTAATTATTCTTTTAATCTGCCTATTCAACCGATGAAATATTTTACTTAATTTTACTATTTTTAGCACTTTCTAATTATAATACGCTTGTTATGTTGCTGCTGAAACAGCCGTTATTTTAATTTTACAAATTTTCCTGATTTTCATTTGATATTTATTATTTTTAATCTTTTTCTTCTAAATCTTCTGATGATGAAAATTTTGATCTATTTGATTAAAGCCTAGATAAATATATTTTAATGTTAATATCTTAATATTTATAAAAATAAAAACACTTTTCTAATTATTTGGTTTATTTAGTTTTAAAATGACTAAAAGTAAATTAATATGTTAATACAAGATTAGTCTAAAAAAATTAAGAAAAACAAAAATAAACTATATCTTTTATTATCTTTTTATTTAATTAATATGTAAATAATTAGATTTTATTTTTTATCCGCCAATAACGCTTAATACTAATTGTTTACTGAAATCAAATAATCTATTAGAAAAAAATCCCTTTTTTCATGAAAAGTTATTATTTTCAAGCATTGTAATTATTCATATATATATAAAATATCTAATTAAAAAAGTTTAAGTAAAATGGCATAAAATAATTAAAACAAAAACTAATAATATCTCACTTAAATCCTATGGATTTACATATTTTATTACTTTTTAGATTTGCAAAAGTAAAGAATAATTCAAAAATTTAAATGCTAATTTATTTGGAAATTTTATTATTAATAATATATATATATATGGAAAATGAAATATTAAATACTTTCTCTGTGTAGTACTAATGGAGGTTTCTTTTTCTTGCACTTTTTTCAAATCACTTAATTAATTGCATAAATTGGCTGTACTTTGGTCTACCTCATAAAAATTATAATGGGATGATTGGTTTAACATTTATCTTTGAGAATTTTCAATGTGAAGCAATTCTAATGTTTTTTAAATATCATCATTTTTCATATTAAAAGTATATCTCTACTCTGTATTTTTTTGCAATTATGTTTATCGAAACTATTGCAACTCAATAATGGGAATCTGCGGAGTCTTGGGGGGAGATAATTTTTCATTTTTATTATTGTAGTGGGATGACTCAGATATGTGAATTGGTGTATTATTGTATTAGTGAAAAGAACTTTATTTTTTTTATCGATTTGTATTATAATCTGAATCATCCGGATACAATGACTATGAATAATTGTCATATTTCATTTCTGTTTTATCTATTTCAGCTTAAAACTGGTTATTCGTTTTTTAATAATTTTATTACAAATTCATTTTATTTTCGAAATTTTATGCTCAATAATTATTGTTATTATATTTCTTTTTGTTTACTGAAGAGTATGGAAATATACCTTAATTAAAAAAAATGGGAAAAATTATTCTTATAATATGAACCATAGTGCTTTCAAAATTAATTTAACTAAATATTAAGTTAATTATTGCTATGACTATACTACTACACAGCTTTTATAATAGAAAATCGTAAAAAAGTAAACTTCTCCATAAATAAGAAGTAATTAAATAATATTATATATTTATATTGATCATATTAATATATCACATTTTGATAGCCAATAAATTACAATAAAAATTATAAAAATATAATAAAATAAATAAATTAATATTAAAAAATATTAGTCTATTTTTAAGTTATATATTTTATGAAAATAAAATTACCAATGAATAAAATAATTTTCAATAATAAAAATATTTAAATAAACAAATTCTGTTAATATGAAGGAGATATTTATTGGATAAATTATTTATTTTTGGAATTATAATTTATAAATAATTTAATTATATATTTTATTTTAAAAATATATATTAATAAAAAATTTAAAATTATATATAAATTAATAAATTAGAAAATTATAACAATATATTTTATGTGTTCATTAGGGAAATTTTTATTGTAATTTAATTGGCTCATCACTCTATTATTTCTATTGCTAACTATTTTCTTATTACTTGTCTTATTCAGATACGCTTTTTTTTTAAACTGGCTAAAAAAATCTTTTTATTCCTGTTTTATCTAACTCTTTTTGTAGTCTTCGATACTCATCAAACACTTTTCACTTTTTTCTCTAATATTATTTACAGAAGGTCCCAATTATTAAATTGTTATATTTTCAATGAAAGACCATCTACTAAGTATATCTTTTGTAACATCAGCAAAAGAATTGCTTTATAAAAATGATAAATATTTTTTTTATTTATTTATGAAGTTTCTTGATATTATTACTTTTCACAGTCTAACCATTTTTCAACTTCATCCTCATTTAAAATCACGGGCATTCTTTAATGAACTTTACCTAAATGTCCTTTAGCTTCTCTAGTTAGTACCATAACTTTATCTTCATTTCTATTATTGATTTAGTTCAAATAAATATTTAACAATTTATTTAAAAAAAAAAAATGTTTTTAAATATAATTTACGTATATAATGCAGCTATTAAAATAGTTTAGTTGTCTTTATTTTTAAAACTATGAGGGTTTTTCTTTGAGTCCCATTCGTAATATCCCTACGCCATTACAACACATCTAATAAAAGTTGAAGATATTATTAAAAATTAAATATTTTTTTTTTTTTATGGATATTTATTAATTTACCTATTTTAGTTTATAAATGGTTTAAAGGTTGGTTTAACAGATGCATCTTCTGATCTTACATTGATAATTAATCCATGTTTGGTATCATGTCCCCATTTTAAAAAATCTAAGACTCTATCTCCTTCTTTCATTTCTTCCATTCTCCCAACATCATCAATTAACTACCCTTTATTTTATTATTCATTCTTATCAGAATTAGAATCTTCATTTTATTATTCCTAATTGTCATTGCTATTATTTTTATTTCTTCATTTTAATTTTATTCTTAATCTTAATCTTAAACTTCTTCTTCTTCTCCTATTTTCTCTACATTATCCATTAATCTATTATATCTTCGAATAGCTGGAATTACATTGGTAGGACCCATATTGAAAGTACCTCCAGTGTAACTTCCTGAGTTTCTTGCAAATCTTGCCTATGCTTCCCTCATAAGCAATCTTAAATTCATAGTCTACCACATTCTTCCACACATTTTATAAAAATACTTGTATTTTAAATATAAATATATATGATTTATTTTATTGTTTTTTCTTAATAAAATTTAGCATTTAATAAAAGTACTAAACAAATTAAAATGATTAAAAAAATAAAAATTTCCGCGTGAAAAAAAATAATTAATTCTGATAAGTATTTATTGTTATAAATTTACAAATAAAATGATAATATTGGTATACAATTATAATTATAAAAGTTATATATTATTATTTTGACAATCACTTATTTTTAAATTATTGTTAATGCTACTCTTAAGCAATTTTTAAAATAGCCAAAGAATTTTATGATCCTGTATGTTTAACCATTTAGGCGAAATGACTCGATTAGTTAGTTATTTAGGTTAATTCAACATTAAAGCTTTTATTTGGGTGGAAATCTTCAATTAATAATTGTAAAGGAGTTCCCTCTTCAACAATCTTACCTTAATCCATAACGAAAATGCGATCATAATCTGCAATAGTGTTTAATCTGTGAGCTATAGTCAAAATTGAATTAGAAGTGAATTTTTCTTTGATTTTTTATTAAATGAATTTATCAGTTTCCATATCAACATTAGCAGTTGCTTCGTCTAATATCTAATAAAAAATGAAATATTTAAATATATTTGTAATTTAATTTAAAAAATGAAAATTATATTTACAATAAGAGGATTGTTTTACAAAATAGCTCTAGCGAGACAAATTATTTAAGTTTATCCAACCTAATTTAATTATTATTAAAATAAAAATATTATTTATAAATTTAAAATAATCATAATTATTACTGAAAACACACTCTTAACATCCGTCATATCTGTTTCTAATCCCTTTTTGAAAGAATTAACCTTTTCAATTAAATTAGTATCTTCGAGTACCTGGTATATTTGCTTATCAGAATAATTTTACAAGGGATCTAAATTTCTTCTCAAAGTTCCATTAAAAACAAAAGGCTATTACGGAATAATCGAAATGTTCCCTCTTAATGTGTGGAGCCCCAACTCTTTTATGTCTTTCCCGTCATAGAATATTTATCCTTCTTCAACTTCTGTCATTCTAAACATTGCTTAAATAATCGAAGATTTCCCAGCTCCAGTACGTCTAAAAATAAAATATTAAAAATTTAATTCCTGAAATTTTCTTCTAATATTAATTTTCCTACCCTATGCATCCAATTTTTTATCCAGGCTACATTTTAAATGTTAATCCTTTAAGGACTAAATCAGTTTCGGGTCTGTATCTCATTTTTACTTCTTTGAATTCTACAAGACCTGATTTAGGCCAAGGTTTTTTCAATTCTTGCATTTCAAAATCATTTTTAATTTATTTGGTCTATTCTTTATTTCCTTCATTTTCAATTTCTGCTTCACCGGGCTGATAGAAAGGAGCTTCTTTTTAAATATCAATGATTTTGTACGTTCTTTCGCAAGAACTCATCGTACTATCGAGCGACATAAATTGTCTTAAAGGCCATTATATATCTATAATTAAATTATAATTAGTGAGGAATTATTAATTATATTATTTTAAATAACAGTACATTCAGTCATAAGTAAGAAATAAGCTAAACTTTATCCTGCAAGAGCGGCTGAGCTAGAATTGCTTTGATAAATAATTATAAATGTTCCAATCATACCTCCCAGCCACGTAATATACTAAGACTAATAAAAAATATAAAATAAAAAAATAACTTAAGTAAAACGAAATTAAACTAAAATAAACTAAATTACATAAGCTCCGAATAATCTTCCTGCAAACCAGAAACAATAAGCTATTGAAAATATTATAATTTAATAAATATAATCTATTATTAATTATTAAAAAATATACTTGTTTTTATATTATTTATTGTTAATCTATTCATCTATTCAATAAATCTCTATTATTGCCCATAAACTTTTATTTGGAGGATTCCACTCGTAGTTGACGAGAATTAAGAGAAAACAGGAGATTTATGAATTAAATCTAATCTTTTTAACTCTAAAATTATAGGTTTACTCCAACCATACCATAAGAAAAGTAAAATATCTAAGCAACACCTTTAAAAAATACGAGATTATAAGAAAATATAAGAATAATTAAGTTAAATAAGTAATTAAGTACCTGGGATAATTAACCAAGGATTAATTATAAAAATAGTTATCATTAAATTTAAAAAATAGAGAGGTCCTTCAATACAATCTATAACAACCTATTAAAGCCATCCATCTAAAATACCCATATCATTTGTGAATCTATTTAATATTTATCCGGTGGGATTTTTATCAAAATAAACAACAGGAGATCTTATCAAAGTCTGAGAAAAAAATGATAAAATAAATAAATAAATAAATAAATAAATAAATAAATAAATGAACATAATCTTCATAATATTATATTTTTACATTAAACATTTATAAATAGATATTCCTAGAAGATCGTACAAGTCCGTTCACAAGAATATTATACTTAAGTAACCCTCCTATTAAGTACAATAAACAGCTGATCCCCACATATAAGAATATTTAATCTCTCCTTAATAAAATAATAAAGATAAAATAATTTAATTGCCAGCAAATAAATTGATACAAATAAAAGGAATATCTTACTTATCAGGCTCCTCATCATATTTTCCTATAATGTAGTGAAAAGCAGCAAAATATAGTTCATTCAGAATGAAAAAAATAGCTAAAATTAATATAAAACCGGGAATTTTTGAGTAAGAAAATAGTCTAGTGTAGGTTTTGGTTGTAATATTAATTTATTCCTTTTCTTCATTACTAAATAAGGCATTTTTCTTTTTTATGTTTTTGTTTTGTTTTTAACCTTTTAATCTTCATCTAACAATATTAAAATATAAATATATTATTTCATTTCATAATTTAATAAATTAAATATACAATTCTCTTGAATGCTTGTTTTTCTTGACATTTTAGCAAGTTCTTCTGAATCGAACTATCCGAATATCTGCTCTTTTATATTTTCAAAACTTCCTTATGCCTTAATGAATCCATTTTGCATTAATAAAACTGTGTTGCATTCTTTAGTGAAATGGACCTGGTGAGTAACCAATAAAACTGTTTTTTCTAATTAATCAATTAGCAATTCTTTAATGACTTTATGGAAAATATTTTTAGCCACTTTCGCATCCACAGCTGACAATGGATCATCGAGTAAATAAACATCAGCTCTTGAATATACAGCTCTTGCCAATGAAATTCTTGCCTTCTATCCTCCAGATAAATTAATTCCCTTTTCCCCTATCATTGTTAAATCTCTTGACTCTCCCATTTCCTCCATATCTGGAAGTAATTGACACAATTTAAGAGTTTTTTGGTAAAATTCTTCATCCATTTCCTTTCCAAACATAATATTGTCCCTAACAGTTCCACTAAATATATAGGGTTCTTGCTCCACATAAGCCATTGAATTTTCATTTTTGTATAATCCTGAATAACGGGGAATTTCCTTTAAAAATAACTGAAGCAACGAGCTTTTTCCTGAGTCGATTTTTCCAATAATTCCGTAGAGTTTTTTTCTTTCGAAAGAAAATGTTATATTTTTTAAAACAGGATTATTAAGGTTTTAAGGATTCCAAAAAGCGTACATATTCTACAATTCAATCAAGACTTAATCATTTTTTTATTTTTGTCATTATCACCACCATCTATTTTGGAAATGTGAGGGACTTTGCTTTATACCTCGTTTTCTATCGATTATAAGGATTTCATTGTAAATTTTTCTACTAAGTTCTATTCGGTTGCAACCACTTATTCTGTAAATTCTATTTCGTTTTGGCTTGGTGAATAAGTGATTTACTTCATTTAAATTTCTTCAATAGATATAATATCAATAAATCTGGTTAACAAGGTTTTAAATTCGAAAATAAACCCGATTCCTATTCCAGCAAACATCATTAGATTGATTCTCATGTTATTTAAGATTTCGATGGTTGAAAAAATTTTAGAAGTGTCCAATTCACCGTTTCCAGAATAATGAACGGCTAAAAAAGTTATATAGGCGGCGATAATAGAAGAGGAAATAGAAATCTAAAATTTAGTAAAAATATTAAAAATTATTATATCAATCAATATAATTGTATTTTACAGCTCTTTCTGAAATCTGCCATGCTCTTTACTTCATTAACATATTTGTCTCCTTATATCTTAGTGAATTCACTAATTTTTAAAAGGCTAATTCCCAGGCATACATCTTAATTAGTCTTATTCCGTCAATTACTTCACTTAGGAATTTGGAGTTTTGGTCTCCGAAACCTTACTTCTTTTTGTAGGATTTTATTGATTGTTTTTGGAATATTTACTAATATTGGACAAATATAACATTAATAAAAAATGTTTTAAACATATTTAATTGATTCTTACTTGAATTGGGAAAGTCAACAATAGAATAAAAATTCCTAAAAATCCCCAAACTCCTAATCTCCAAACCAGTAATATTGTAGCTAAAGTTATAAAAATGGGAGACAAAATCAATACAAACAAAAACATAAATTTGACTTCCATTTATTATAAATCTTGAGCTACAAAGTTAATAATGGTTCCCAAATTAGCAGATTTTATTGAATATGCTGACAATTTAGCTATTTTTTTGTAAAGAATATTGACAAACATTAACCTGAATTTTCTATTTACAAAAAAGGATAATTATTTAGTAATGATGAAAAATATATTTATTACCCACTTAATTGTTATCCTAGTTTCCAGGAATTATGTCTGCAAGTAGAAGACAAAAATGAAGTAGCTGTAAGAATTCCTGCCCACATGTATCCTTCGTCTTTGTTGCTATCAATAATTGATTTGATAACCCTTTGCAGAATAAATGAATTGGCAATTTTGAAAATAGTGTCTAGAATTCCGAAAAATAATATAAAAAAAGCATCGAACTTAAAATTTCCCCAAGCCAATTTTATAACCTCCCACTTGGTTAATAGGGGTTCTCTCTTTTCATTTTCCATTTCGTTGCCCTATTCCCTGCTCTATTTGCCTGTATTTTTTTATTTGCACATAACTTCCATCCCTTTGTAAAAGTTGTCAGCCATTAACGAAGGATCATCAGAACTATATATATTAGGTAGACTTCTTATATTAATTACAGATCCTTTTGCTTTCATGATGTTAATTTAGACCTTTAAGGAAGCCATCATTCGAAAAAGCTGAATAAATATAAAGTGAAATAATTTCGGAACATTGTAATTGTAGGTTCTTTATTCATCAACAGATAATAATTAACTTCCATTTTTAACTCTTCTTTCGATATATTAGAAGCTATTTATTAATTTCCGTTGAGAGCCGGTGTTTGTTATTGCTGCATTTATTTATCTTAAGATAAAACTTTGCCTTATCCAATTGTGCTTTCGTTTTCTTTTTAAGCCATTCTTATTTGAATTAGAAAAATATTTCAGTAATGGTATTCTTTTTTCTCCTCGAAGCTTAGAATTTAGTGTTTAATTATTTTTATGGAATTAATATTTTGATCAATATTATATATCAATATATTATTATTATTTATCAAAATAACAAATATTATTTTACCCTATATACTTTTCTTTTAATAATATAATATATATATATAAATCGATGAATAAATATTTTTAGACGCAACTAATAAAACTTATTCATCCTATAGTTTAATTAGAAACTAATCTAAGCAAAATTTCTAATTTTATATTTTGAAAATTATTATGATATTTAAAATAATAATAATGATAAACTATCCACTATTTTAAAAATTATAAACTTTTTCTATTTGCATCTATCTATAATTAGAGTGCGTATAAAAATTCATTTTTTGGTTATAGAGATTAAAAATTTGATTTAATTCGTATTATTGACTTCAACAATTTTGAAAAGTAAATCAAATAAAATCGAAATTTGAATTTGTATTTAAGTGTAATATTCTTATAAAATAAATATTTAATGATATTAAAATATAGTTATCATTTAAGATTAGCTACTTTTAAAATATACAAATTTAAATAAATAATTAGAATATTATTGTAATAAATATATTTTTATAAAAAGAATAAATTATATTGTACTAAATAATTTAAAAGTTTTGTCTAACTATATTATATAATTTAATCCTAAATTAGATATTTATAGGTCATATTTTTATTTATATGATAAATTATTTTTTGATCAAAAATCAAATATTAATATATTTTTCAGTAATAAAAATAATACAAATACTATTATACTTAAATTACTAAAATTAACAATTTTAAGTAAATAGAAATAAGATTTAGAATAACTCAAATTCCAATATTTTTATTATAACATTTTATAATTTTGATACACTTTACTTGATAATTTGTACTATATACATTTATTAAAATACTGGTATTATATAAAGCTTTCATGCTCTAATATTAAAATTTCGACATTTGTCATCATTAAAAATTCTTCCGCTCTATATAAAATAAGGTAGATTATTTATTATCTGTATAAAAAAATGTTTAGTTATTTATTAGAAAATTGTTTACATCGATTATATTTTCTATCAGCAATGATTTTATCTTTTCTAATTCTTGCAAAAATAGAACCTATTTCTATTATTAGAAATTAATTCTATTACTTTAAACTTTTTATTAGCATTAGAGTTATTTGTTTTGTAGGAGTAGGGTTTTATTTTGTTAAGAGGTGGGCCTCTCAACAGAAAATGCTTATTATGCTTATAAAGACTAGTTATTTATTTAACTATTTGATATGTCTACCTATTATTATTTATATTAGTGTCTATTTAAGCCAAAACTACTACCTGATGTTTTGCTGATATTATGATTATATGATCTATTTTCTTACTTTATTTTTTAATGCCAGGGTTCTTCAGTATTTAATAATGTTACATTTTAAGTAACAGACCTCTTATATTTCAATATATCTTACTCATTATTTTTATTTTATGTTTATGCCTATATTTCTATGTTTTTTGATTTTAGATTCTCTGAACTTACACATTCTGAATCTTGTTTTAGTTAAATTTGACTAGAATCTATATTCTTATGCTCTATTTAAGTTTAATGGTGTTTATTTACCTTTTAAGACAGAGGTCTACTGATAATTACACTTCTATTGTTATTATTATAGCATTTTCTCTGTTTCGCAGTTTCAAAAGTAGATGATGTTTAGTTTACACTCACAGAAATCGAATTAAATTATGCTTTTTCCACTTCTTCTCCTATATCATAAAACTATTAGCTTTATTATTACTACTACTATTAATGCTAATTTATCATTATTTTAGGTGTTAATGAGTGTAAAAGTTCGCTAAAAAATGCATTACTTATCAGTTTTATTTAAAATAAAATATTAAAGAATTGTGTTTACTTTTAATTTTATTCCTACTTTCTATACTAAACAAAATTCTATCTTTTTTATTGGATATCTGCTTTTTCTATTTGCTTTTATTATTCTGTCCATTCATTAAATATGGTTGGAGTATGCAGTTACAACTGATCTATCAAGCTTTTTAGAGCTAACTATATTGTTTTATTTCTCTAGATTGGGCCTAAAATATATCCCTCCATCATATCTTTTAATTTTTGAAACAAAATTGGGTCCTATAGATTAACTATATTCCAAATATCATCGCCAATCCTTTCTGCCTCCTCTTTTTATAAACCAGTCAATAAAAAATTAAGATATTTTTAAATCTATAAATAGCAATACCTTTATTCTTATTTTGCTTTATAAATAATTCATTTAGATATTTTTCATATTATTCATATTTATGAATGATTTTTTATGAAATTTCTTCTGATGATTTTTCTTATTTAGCCTTAATTGTTTGCCATTAATTTTTGAAGTTATCAATGTATTATTTGTTTTCTTCGTTTTAGTTGGAAATGGTAAGGATATCTTATTTCAATTCATCTAAGTTTTATTATAGATTTTTATTTTACATCTTTATAATATCCAATACTTGTTAGTTTTATATATTTTTTATTTGCTAAATTTCTTCCTATAGAGAGGCAGTTTAATTAGTCAATCTATCCTTCATTTAGTAATTATGGTTTGCATAGAATAAAGTTTTAAAAATAATTAATTCATACCAGAATGGCGCTAGAGTCGTTGGTAATTTTTTATTCAATATCTTTTAGTCTATTTTAAATTAAATTGATTTATTTTTCTGCTTAGGATTCAATTTCATTCAAGGTGTCTCTAATGCCACTTAAATTATTTATCTTTTACATTATATTTGGAATTGCTTATATATTTTTTTGAAGGTCTAATCCTTGAATTTCTTTCTAGAGTACTTAAAAACTACACAAAAAATATAACTAATGTTTAATAATTTTAATTATTTTTCTAAATTTAAAATATTTTTATTTTATTACTTTTCAGTTTATTTTTCTAAACTGTCATTTACATTTTATGAAAAATTCTTATTTTAAAGTATTTATTGATAAATATTTTCATTTTCTTTTTTTGGTTTTCATTTTTTTAAATTTCCTTAACTAATTCATCTAAAGTCTTTACTTACTGTTTTACCGTATTTTCCTACTGGTTAGATATGTACCATATAGTTTTTAGTAAGTTAATTTATATTTCACTTTCTTCTCGCATAATGTTTTAGCTATTTACATTCCCCCGTCTAAGAGAGGGAAGCATTAAAAAAATAGAGAATTTTACTAATTATAATATTCAGTATTTTTTTCCATGCAAGAACTTTTAAATAAAGTTTCTAAATCAAAGAGTTTCTTAAAAATTATAAATTTTTACTTTAAATAAGGTTAAAATTTTTAAAGCAATAAAACAGAAAATTATCCTTATTACTTTTATTTTTTAATTTTCTTTGGTAAACTTTTAATCCATCGTTCGAATTTAATTTTCTAAACTATTCTTCGTTCTGTTTAACTCATTTTCATTTTGCAATTAAATATGACGGATAGTTTGCTATAGTTGCAATTAAACTGATTGCTAAATCTTTTGCACACTCTATAAATTATTAAATTATTCAGGAATTGAGCATTTATTAAGCCATTCATCAGTATTTTTCAAACACGAAAAAATTTATGATGTATAATTTTTAATTATCGGAGGTATATTTTCCCAAGTATTTTCGGAAAAATCTAACTCGATTTAATCTCTAAAAACTATTCCACTTTAAATATAACTACCTTATCCTTATATTTCTGTCATAAAAAATTTGTTGCTTATAAAGAATTTATAATATTATTCCCAGAACTCGTTTTTTTTTTTTATTTATTTTTCTAAATACTAATATATTTATATAAGATTATTAAGAATTTTTAATCAAAAGGTTGAATATATTTTAACAACTATTGTTAGAAACTATTTATGCTTTTAAAGTAAATAAAATTAATTAAAAATAATATATTTTGATGATAAAGTCATAATAATAGAATATTGACGTAAATAATATGTATAATTTTTATGTTTATTATTTTATTATATTTTTATTGTCAATTTAACCAATAAAAATATTATTTTTTTTTAATTTTTCATCTTCTGGAAGATACAATAGTTATTTCTTTAGGTTTTCTATATTATAATTATCTGACTTATGGTATGTTAGCTCTTCTATCATCTAAAAATTAAAATGAATTAACTATATAAATATAATAAAATAAATAAAAAATAATATTTTATTGTTTTTACGGTTGATAATTTCTATTTTTCTTCTTTGAGGTTTTAAGATTCTCTATGATAAACTTAGGTTTTCTAATAAAAGAAAATATTTACATATATTTTAATAATACTTGTTAATAAAAAATTTACCTTAATATTATTATTAATCTTAGTTTTAATCTTCTTGCTCTAAATTATCCTAATTCATATCATCAAAATACTATTCACTTTCAGATTACATCTAATTGAAATCTTATTCATTATTACAAGGTTATAGTAAAGTGTTTTTATGATGATGAGACTTGCAAATATAATAAATAAAATTTTAAAAATTACTAATAAAATAAACAAATTTATTATTACTTTCTCTGAATTTCTGTTTTAAAATTCATTGGAGGATTTCCTATTGCTTTATCTGATATCGTAATGCTTTTAAATTGGTTTATTGATAATTTTTCTTCCGGGTCCCTTATCTTCCCCCTTTACTATTTTTACTTCTTTTTTATAATTTGTTTATTATCTATGATTTTTATTGTATCTTTCCTCTTAAGAAGAACTATTATATTGATAATCTTGGTTTTAATCTGAATATTATTGGTGTTAATGATAGGGTGACTGTCTGGGATGATTTTAAAATTCATCGTTATCAAAATTATTATTTTCATCTTCTCTAAACTTAATTTCTTTTGAGTATCTGCCATTATTCGATTTTTTTCCGTCTTCTTCAAAACCTGTCTTTTGCTTATAAGTTCTACTTTCACTATATCTTTCTTCAGAGGAAAATTTTTTTTTTGCTAATCTTTTATTATTCTGGAGGATATCTATTGTGTTCCTCTGTGTTTATTATGTTCATTATTTTCATATGCCTGGTCTTTTTACTTATAGGACTTCTCTTTATAATCTGAAGAATCTCTTCTCCTTGCACTATAGTCCTATTTTCCGGAATCTTATCTTCTATCAATATGGCCCTATCTACTATCTTAATTATTTTTCAAAGATACACTAATTTTGTTTCCGCTACCATGTTTTATGTTTAAAGTTGACTTGGGTTCTGGCTAGTTTCCCTTCCCTACTATTTTTATACTATTTTAGTTTTTTTTAAACACCATATCTTCTATATCCTTAATTCCTTTTTCTCTTATTTCCCTTTCTTTTTTGTTATCTTTCTAAATTACATCATCAGAGTACATTCTTCCGGATTACTAAGTTTTTGACAAATATAAATCATTATCTTATTATGAACTATCTCTCCTTTACTTAGTCTTTTCTTTCAACTGGGAAGATGCATTATTTTTTTGAGTAGATTGCACCTTTATATTACTAATAGACTTTGCAAATATATTTTGCGACATTTTGTGGTTTTTGTCGATTTATAAATTGTAAAGCAATGATGTTTATTAGTTTGTTTGTTTGCTTGGTTATTTATTTATGATTTTGAAATAGACTAGTTTCTAAATAATTTATTTTTTAATTGATTTTATATTATTTACTTAGCAATCTTCTATTAATATAATAAAACCCAACTTTTACTTATATCATATATAATTTTTTATTACATTTCACAAAGGCGGAAGATTCTATCTGGCCTTGTAATACTTTTATAAATTAATATGTAATTAACCATAATAAAGTTACATCATATTCAACTATAATAATGTTTTATAAGCAAAAAATGAAAAATATATAATAATTCATTAAAAAAAAACACGAAAGTCTATTAAATTTTTAAATTTCAATAAATTAATATATAAGAAAATGCAAAATATATTCATCATATTTTTATAATCAAATACATGAAAGGTACTTAAAACAATTAAAAATATCTTAGCTAAATGACGATAAAACAAAAGAAACAAATTTTCAACTTAAAAACATATTATAATATATTGATATTCAATTTAATAAATTCAAAGCTTATTCTACATTAAGTTTAATTTAACTATAATTATTATAATCAAGTTCACTTATAGAGTCTTTGCACAATTAAGTAACTCTTTGTAACTATTATGATTATTGATTATTAGATTCCTAAGTCTAGCTTTATTATCCAGACATCTTTTATTACAATAATTTCTAAAATTTAGAATGCAAATCATTTTTAATTTCTTAGGGGGGTTAGTTACTATGTTAAGGAATTACAATAGGCTATTATACTTAAGGAATTGCTTGTTCAGGAATTAACGGAGCTTGTTAAGGGACTTGTTGCTGTTTAAAAGTACTTTATTATTAAAAAGGTTGTGAAGTAAAGTTTTAGCCAGGGTTTTATTATTGTGACTATTGTAATTAAGACATGGGAGTTTTTTATTATACATGAGATAATAAAATTTCTTATTAAGTTGCTGCAGAAAATGGTTTTTCAGCTTCGTTTATTCTCATAGATTAATAAGGTTATTATTATTTTATATGTGATACTAAAGAAATAATTCTATTTATTGACTTCTAGTCGTTTAATGTGGATTATCCTAGAGTTTAAGCCATTTTCCCAATATATTTTATTTTTAACTATTTAATTTTTTTTATGAAATAGGTCTATTAATATTTTTTATAGAAATTCTTAATATTTAATTCATGTTCCTATAGTAATTATTAGGTTTCGTGAGATACAAGACAAATAGAAATTATCTTATTTTAAAAATAAATTCTTAAAATAAAATAAATATATTCAAACTTAAAAATAAACTTAAATGTATTCATTTTAAAATAAAAAATATAATACTATATACTAAAAAATTATAATTATAAATATAAAATTTGTTTTTAATATTAATTTATTTAAATAATAAAAATTAAAAAAAAATATAATTATATAAATAAAATATATTATTAATTTTTAAATTTTTTGTATAGTAACACAAAAAATAATAGAAATTAAAAAATAAACAAATTGATGAAATTTGATGTATATATGATGGAATTATTATTTTTTTATTTATCATGAGTGAATTAATAAATACTTAAGCTATATTAATAGATGTGGGAGAGAAAATATTTATTTATTTATTAATTAATGGTTTCTTATATTTAAATACACTATATTATGTATTATATTATATTATCTTAATATATATATGTGAGGCGGTTTTAAGGTAAAAAGTTTGATTTAGCGGATATATAATATATGAATTAAAAAATTATTCAAGATTTTATAAAGGAACTAGGAAGCAGTTTCTCAGCAAAAATAACAAAAATATGGAAAAACAAGGAAATAAAAATTAAGAAGATTCGTCTGATTAATAAAATGGGACTGAAAATGCTTAAGAAATGGAAGATGAAGAGAAGAAAAACATAAAAAACCCTAATTATTGATTAAAAAAATGTCTGCGAGATTATAAAATTCTAACCAAAAAAAAAATTATAGAAAAGTTGAAATTATTGGTGAAGATAACGAACCGGTGCGAACAAAAAAGCTAAGTAAGCACAAAATCCATGCAGCTAAATAAAAGGAACTCGAAAAAATAAAGTTAAAAAAGAAATAAAAACAGAAAAATAGCAATAATAATTGCAGCTTAAAAAAGAATAGGAAGAAATAGAAGCTTAAAACGAAATCAAAAGATAAAAAAAATTCACTAAAAAAAGTTGAGAGAATAGCTAAAAATTAAAAAAAAGGAGATAAAGCTTAAAAAAAAAATAGAAAAGCAAAAACAAAAGTAAATCCAAAGAATATTTTAAATATTATATTATCATTTTATTTTTAATTTTTATTGACAATAAAAAACAAATCTTATATTACAAATTCGCGGAAAAATAAACTGATTTCTTTATTATTTTATTATTGTAATATTATTTATATTTATTATTTCATTTTTATTTTTAGAGAAGCTGAAAAAATGAGTTAAGTAAGCAAATAGGGACTAGTTTTTGATGCTTCAAATCTGATAACTTAGCCGAAAGAAGTTGAGGGAGAAAAGCCTCAGTCATCTTCGAAATTAAAAATGTCCATTAGAAGAAAGGCTCCTCAGAATAGGAAATTATTTAATCCCATCAAGTTTTAAGAACATTGCAATCAAAGAGATGAAATATAAAATAAATTAAATGAGTTTCATGAATAATATGGATAATCCTTGGAAAAGCATTAAGAACCGGCGGTTATAACAACTCATTGGGATTTCGTTTTAAAAGAAATGGTAGAAAATATAATATATAATTATTTCAATTTAGCATTCTTTTATTTTTACAAGGTTGACGTCGCAGAATTCATGCAAAAGAGAAGAAGTTATTTCTAATTTTAATGTAAAAAAATAGCAAAGCATGCCATCAATATGTTCAATAATATAAAACTAGCAAAACAATAAAAATAAAGGGTAATTTTGTTTTTTTATTTTTTATTTATTATTTTAATGAATAAATTAGAAAATATTTAAAATTTTTATAATTTTTTCACAGTAAGAAGAACTTAAAATAAAACGAACTGCAAGAGAGATTGGTTTATTGGTTTAGCGAAATTTTTGGAATAATGCCAGAAAAGTTTAAAGATTTGATCATTAATTAAAAGTAATATAAATAAAATAATGTGCTTTTTTAATAATTTATGATATCAATTATGGAAAAAAAATATATAAACTTAAAAAAGGAATAATAAAATATAGAATAAGAAAGAAAAGAAAAACTATAAAATTTAGTAAGTCAATAGCTTAAATTTACATAAAAATTTGCAGATTTAATTAACACAGATGGGAATAAGTAAAAAAAAGCTAAAACAAGTTGTGATGAAGATAATAGTTAAATTTCTGATAGTTCTTCGAGTGAAAATGAATTTTCAAGTAATAATAATAAATATAACTTTCCCGCCAAATATTTATATTAATTTGTATACTTAGGTGATGAAGAAGAGGAAATTACAATAAACTTAACTAAAACTGGAGAAAAAACATATAAATTAGATAGTATCGATTACGATAAAAAATAAACAAACAAATATTAATCTTTAGAATAGCTATATAGTTTTGCATAACAATTTAAAAATGAGTCTATGGCAGAAAATAATATTAAATAGCCATATTTACTTAAATTTTCGTTAAGATCTTATCAATTAGTTGGTATGAACTGGTAAATGCTATAGATTAGCAAAAAATTAATTTTTGTGTGAATTAAATTAAATCTTAAAATAAAGGTTGAGCACAATGCAAGACAAGAAAATGAATGGAATACTGGCAGATGAAATGGGTCTCGGTAAAACAATTTAGACGATAGCGATGCTTGCCAATTTAACGTGTAATAAAGGAATTTGGTAATATTTGAGTTCTTTTATTTTTTTATGTAATCAAACTATTGATAGTAATGGATTTTTATATATTTATATTTAGGGGTCCTCATCTAATTATTGTACCGACAAGTATTATTATAAATTGGGAAATAGAATTTAAGAAATGGTGTCCTAGTTTTAAAATTCTCACCTATTATGGGAATTAGAGAGAAAGATACTTAAAGAGGTAGGGATGGAGTAAAATAAATCACTTCTAAGTTTGTATTACTACCTATAAATTGGCGCTTTAGGATTAAAAAATGTTTAAAAGAAAAAAATGGTACTACATGATTCTGGATGGTATAAAGCACTAATTTTATTTATAAATTAATTAAGTGAAATAAATTTACTATATTTTTATATATAACCATAGAGGCCCAACATATTAAAAACTTCAAAAGTCAAAGATGGCAGGTATTGCTTAACTTTTAAACAAAACACAGACTTTTACTAACAGGTACTCCTCTTTAAAACGATGTGGGAGGTAAAATAAATAAATAAATTAACAAATAAATAAATAAATAAATAAATAAATAAATAAATAAATAAATAAATAAATAAATAAATAAATAAATAAATAAATAATAAATAAATAAATAAATAAATAAATAATTAAATTAACAATTATATTTTAGTAAATAATAATAATTTGTATTTTTATAATAAAAAAGAACTTTGGTCATTGTTGCATTTCCTTATGCCGAAAGTATTTGACAGTCATTCAGATTTTATGCAGTGGTTTTCAGTTCCAATGTAACAGGCCATTTAAAAAAATTTGCCTGTAAGTAAAGAAATTTTATAAAAGTTACATTCAATTCTAAGACCCTTCTTACTTAGAAGGCTTAAAAAAGATGTAGAAAAATAATTGCCTACTAAATAAGAATACGTAATAAAATGCCCCTTATCCAGAAGGCAGCGTTATTTGTATGATGAATTTATTCAAAGAGATGCAACAAAAAAGCACATTTACCAATAAGTAATAATTCTTTATAATTTATGGAGTTATTATGGGTTTATTAATTATTATTATTTTTTTCTCATTTTTATAAGGATTTTTTGGGACTAATGAATATCGTGATGTAACTTAAAAAAGTGTGTAACCATCCCGACTTATTTGAACCTAGAATCATTGAAAGTGGATTTATTTTTGAAAAAATGTTCTACGTTATAGCCTACCATTTTTTGTTTAATGCTTACAAACATAATATTCCGAACAAATTTCAGATTTTGAAAAATGAATTAAATGAAAAGGGGAAATATTTCGTCGAAAGAAGAAAAGAATTGTATTGGCGATAAGATTTTTCTTTTTTTTTGGAAAAAGAATAGGAATTCTTAAGAGAACAGGAACAAAACTAAGTACTTATACCTCATTTTTAACAGCGGTGGAAAAAATTGGAAAGAGAAAGAAAATTTTACAATCTCTAATAAGTACAAAATTACAACGATAAAGTTATCAATGATTGCCACCTTATTTATGGATACGATACAGTTTCTTTCTTGCACCTTTATAAAAACCCTTCGTTTTGTACCTCTTTCTATAATATAGATCACCAAAAGAATGATCTAATCAAATATTTACCTCTTTCCGAATACTAACCCCAGTAAATATTTGAATAAAGAATTTTAGATTTCTAATATATAGCTTAGGAATTCATGTTTGCGCATAAGGTTCATACTCAGCCTATTGAACTTGTCATTTCTCCTATAAATTCATACGAGTTGGTACATTTATAAATATATTAATTTTTTCTTATTATTAATTTTATTCAATTATTTTTATCTCAATACTTTATTAAAAAAAAAGAATAATTACAATAGCATTAACTCACAAATTAAAAAACTGTACTACCCATTAAATAATCAGTTCCACTATTTTTCAGTAAGACAGGATCTATGTTTCCCTAATAAAAAACTCCTTATGTATGATTGTGGAAAATTGAATACACTGGTCCAGTTATTGAAAAAACTGAAAGATAGGGGTGACAAGTGTTTAATCTTCACTTAAATGTCGAAAATGTTGGATATTTTCGAAAATATATTAAATATTTTTAATTTTACTTATGTAAGGTTGGATGGAGCCACAAAAATTGAAAACAGATAAAAGGTGGTGGAACGTTTTAACGGAGATCCTAAAATGTTTTGCTTCATCAGTTCGACAAGAGCAGGAGGAATAGGTCTAAATTTAACAGGAGCTAACTGTGTTATTTTCTATGATACTGGTACTATAATCTAATCATTTATGCTAAATTAAAATATATATGTTAAATAATTATGTGTTTAGATTGGAACCCCGCCATGGATAGGCAGGCTCAAGATAGATGTCATAGAATTGGTTAAACCAGAAATGTCAGCATCTATCGACTTATTTCTGAAGCCACCATTGAAGAAAACATTTTACTAAAGAGTATTTAAAAGCAAAATTAGATCAATACATTATGGAAGAGGGAGAATTCAACACTAATATGCTTTAATAGCAGTCTAATGCATTCACAGTTAAGGATTTATTGGGTAATATGGTTAAAGATAGTTCAAATATTCAAAGAATTGTAAATATATATTTATTAAAATATGCTTAAATAAATCAGAAAAATTACTTTAAAAAAAATATATAAAGGATAAAGCGTAATATGAAAAAGCACTTGACAATGTAGAAGACGAAGAGGATGTAAAAGCATCGAGATAAGCTAAATAAGAAGAAAATTAATACAATGCAGAAGGATTAGCTGAAGTATTTAAAATACATAATTTTTTATAAATAAATTGGCGAATAATAAATAATAAATAACTTATTTTTATCAGGCAGCAGAATTAGACAGAGATGAATAGGAAAACGATTAAGAGCAGTTAACTGTGGAAAGTGATAAATTCCCACCAATTTTCTAATATGCAATGAGATTTATAGTTAATGAGCAGGAAAACTAAAAACTAGAAGAAGATATTGAAATGACGTAAACTGAAGCACAATAAAGTTATGATGATTTAGATGAAGAGGAGGAGGAAGAAGAAGAGGAGTCTGATTTAGAATTAAAAAAAAGGAAAAGTAAAAAAAAGTATTTTAAAAAGAGTACTAAGAAGCAGAGTAGCTTCTACTAATAATGAATCTTTATCCGATTCAGATAATGATAGCAGTAATTAAAAAAGCAATAATGGGGATAATGCAGATATGACAGAATCTGAATAATTAAAAATAAAAAAAAATAAAAAAATACTCATAAAGTTCAGTAAATGAGTAAGAAGAGGAAGAGGAAGAAGAAGATGAAATAGAAGAAGATGAAGAAGAAGTTCAGAATAAAACCAAAATGCAAAAAAATAATTTAAAAAATAAGAATAAAAAATAAAAGGTGGATATAGATTAAAGTGATAATATGGAATAAGAAGATGAAGAAAATAAAGATGAAGATAATGAAAATGAAGAATAAAATGATGAAGAATAAGAAGAATAGTAAATAGAGTAAGAATATGAAGAACTATAAAGTGAAAAATAAAAAAATGGATTGAAAAACGAGGAAGAAAATAATAATAATAAAATTATTAAAAAAATACTACAAATAAAAAGAAAGGCAAGAAAAAAAAAGTAGCCAAAAAAAATAGAATAAAAAATAAATTAATAATAAAGCATAGAAAGATATAAATAATGAAGTAAATGAAGAAAATAAAACACACTGTGAAGATAATAATAATTAAGAATCTTAAGGAAATAAAGAAAATATTGAAAATTAATAATAAGAAGGAGAAAATTAGCAATAGTAAGATGATAATTAACTATAGTAACTACAATAATAATTAAATGAAAAAGAGGAACATAAATAAGAAAAAGCTAACAAATAATCTAAAAAAAAGGAAAAACCTAAAAATAACGATATTTCCGATTTTTATAAAGATGCGTTAATTAATGGATAAAGAAAAACTAGAGGATAATTATAAAAAGAAGAAGAGGTCCTGAAATCCAAAAATGGTTCATAATCAACTTAAAAATAAAATGGGAACTCATAAAAAATATAACCATAATAAATTCCTACCAATGAAAAAAAATCTGTCTAAAAGCCTAAGGGCAAGAATAGTAAATAAACTATAGAAAAAAAAGATTCAATGGAAATAGAAGAGCATAAATAATAGTAATAGTAAAATGATCAAAATAATAAGACCATTGAATAAAATTAAGAGGTTGAAAAAGATAAAATATTATATCTTCAAAATAGTTCTGATGAAGATTATGATGAAAAGGTTAAATAAGAAATGGAAGAGTTAGGGTCATTCAAAATTAAAAAGAAGAAAAACCTATAGACTAATAAAGATGAAAAATGATATATTTTTTTAATCTATTCTATTCTTAATATAGATATCACTATCTAACTACTAAAAAAATTAAATTAATCAATTTATTTAAAAGTTATGTTAAAAATAGATAATTGATTTATATAATGTAAGGGTTTCTTTTTATTTATATCAAAATTTTATTTTATTTGTTAAAAACTTTTACATAAGCTTAATTTTACTAGTATTTTCAGGATTCATCACATAAATCAGGCTCAATTCTAAATAATGCAGAGTCAAATGATGCTATATTTATATAAATTTCCCATTATATCAATAAATTTTGCATACTATTTAGTTTTTCAAAGTGTTTACTATTGTGAAAATCCATCATAATTTTAATGACAGGCTTTAAAATAAAAAAATAAGATAATATGGTTATATTATAAGACACCATAATGTTAATACATATGATAGGTCTTCGGAATATGTCAGATATTATATTTATAATATGGCATACCTTTTTCAACTTTTTACTAATGAATATGTAAATGTTAATAATTACTTACTAATAATTTAATAGAAAAATATTAAAATAAAAAATATTAATAATTCAAATAAATAAATAAATAATTTCACAAAAAATGTAATCAATATAACCTCCTCACGAATTTGATATAAGTGAAATAACAATTCATATTACTTAGCTCCATGAATCTATAACTGAAGAAAGTTTATAGAAATATTTTTCCTAATATGGAACAGTATCCAAAACTAAAATTTTCAGAGATTCCAACTTAAAATCAACTGGATCTGGAGTAGTTTATTATACAAACAGTTAATATGCTCAATTAGCTAGATTTAATACAAATTTTACCTACAAACTCAATTAACGGTATGCCTAAAATTTAAAAAGAATTATTGTACATAAAGAATATGAATATGATTAGTTTTAAAAACTTTAAGAATTTAAGATATATCTTCATAATATTCGATTTTGTATAAATATTTAACTATATTTGGAGAAATTTTATCTATAAATCTTCCTTGTAAAAAATATGATGATAATAAATTAGGTGGCAACGGATATTTAATTTATTAAAATGAATAAAGTGCCTTGAAATTATATGAGATAAATGAAATTGAAATATCAGGAAAAAAGATTAAAATTAGTATAAATAAAAGTCCTGCCTTAAAATTAAATTCAAAAAATACTTCTAATACTATTTATATTAATAACTTTAGCTAAAAAGTTTTTAATTATGAAGAAGCTTAAAAAAAAAATTATTGTATTAAGAAACTTAGATTTTAAGAGAAGTACTTGGAAAATATGGAAAATTATAATCTTTCAAAATTAAATTTAATGCTTAAGAACATAAAATATATGCTGTTACAACATTTGAATAACCTGAAGTAGTTAAATAAATAATTAGTGACTATGTAAATTAAACAAACAAATCTATGATAAATTTCATTATATCAGTATATAATAATTACTAAAACGACATAACTTTAGATGAAAACACGCTAAGTCTTAAAAATTTATGATATTATGAAAATTAAGATGGGAAGATAAATTAATATTACATTAAAAAGGTAAAAAATGGAGCTTATATAATCTTTCTTAAATTCTAATTTCCTGAACATCATATAATGTTGGCCTTGTAAAAATTAATTATAGATTTTTATAAATAAAATTAAAACTACCTTTGTATGTAATATCTATTAGAACACTAAGTATATCAGCCAAAACAGATGCTAAAGAAAAGAGTACTGGAAGTACTGATACAATATTTTCAACAATATTTATTGTTATCTGGGTTGGGGCTGGAATTGTAGCTTTAAATGCCAAATTGTTAGGAGGAAAAATGTAGCAATATTTAATAATTTTCATATTACTATTCAATTTTGCTAATTAAATTATTTATAGCTCTTTCTTTTAATATGTATGTGTACTGGGATATTGTGTATTCCCTATCAATATTAGTGCCTTGATTAATGCTTTTATTGGTTAAAAACTATTTATTCTTAAGTTTTTCCTTTGTTTAGGAGCATTTTTATGGTCAAGTTTCGGTATTTTTATATAAAATTCTTCAAAGATTAAATAGATAATTAAAATTTCATCTTATTATTATTATCTAAAGCCTCTGTAGCTTTTATGGGATCTTTAGTTAGTGAATCAAGAAAAATATTAGCAGTATGTCCAGTATTTTTATTCTACACCTTTTTATCAATGTACAGTTTAATCCCATGAATAAATTAGAAAAATAGCAATTTAAGTAAAAAATGGTGAAATTTAAAATTCTAGAATATATAAACTAAATTTATAAATATCAACTGTATAAGTGGAACTATAAAACAATTTATAATTTATATAATTTAATAAAAAACTAGGCTTTTTAACCCAAAATATGAGATGTATTTTTTAATATTATATAAAAAGTTAAATATTTCAATTTTCAGGGATAATTATATCTAATTTGAATCATAGTTGTCAATTTAATACTAAATAGAATTATTTGGAACATAAAATTCTGAACATCCTTTCTATCCATCCTCTGTATGAGTATATCCATTACCTTAAAACAGATAATTCATTCCAAACCAAGTCCACACCAACACTCTAAAATCTTCAATTTTTTTTTTATAAAATCTTTTTGGTGTTAAATATATGTCTGGATCTGCCATTATATTAGAGTTATCAACATTAGAAAAATTTTTGTAGGTGTTTTTAAAATTATCACTCTGAAAAACCTCCTACGACCTTAATTGGTTTTTATCATATTTTTCATAATATAATATGAGCTCAGGATTTCCAACTAATATCTTTATTGTCATAAATTTAAAAATGAATTTTTTGATCAATCATTTGATATAGTATTTTTTTTTTATAAATTTTTACCGATTTTTTTATTTCACTTCATGTTGCTGGGAAACCTATTTATTCTATCCTAATAATTACGTAAAATTAATTTTTACGAACATAGATCTATTCTAATAAATAATCTCTTGCCAATCCTACATGTAACATACTCTAATATACGTTATATTTTCCTGTTCTTAGTATATATTCCATACCATCACCTCCCATAAAAAATACATATGGTTTTTAAATAGGGTTTTAAGGATCTGTTATCTATTTCTCGTAACAGACAAATTTTTGATAAATCTTCTTAGTCGTTACATATTTTACATATACGTCCAATTAATCTTAAATTACCATTACCATTTTATTGAAATTAAGTTAGGTCATGTTGGTTATTTAAAAATTGATTTCTTATAATTCCATTTTTATTTTATATTTTTAAATATTATAATAATATTAATATAAATAATATATTAAAAATATAAAATATTTTATTAGTCTAAGATGGTTAATAATAATTCTTATATATTTTTATATTTTAGACTACCCTCAAATGGAAGAAATAATATAATTATTAATAATAATACTTATAAATTCTCATATTTTAGTTTCAACTAAATAAATTGTTCTCAAAATATAATTTTTTTATTAAGATTAATACATTATACGTATTTTAATTATAAATACTTTTAAGTTTTTTTAAAAAATAATAAATATTAGAATTTAAAAAATACTCTAATTATTAAAAATATGATATATATTCTTTATATTTAAATAACAATTATTGTGATCATAATATTATAGCATATAAAATAATCATACAGAATAGTTTAATAGATTATATAGTACTCATATTACTATTTTCCTTATTAGTTTCTGGAATTTTAACATTAAGATTTATTATTTTAGCACTAAAATTGTTAATAGCATATTCAAGGGTTTAGTTAGGAATAAGAAATTCAGATGATCCTTTTTTCCCATTAGCATCGTAAGTAAATCCGTTTCCAGCAAATAAGTTATTTAATCCATACCATTTCCATATGAATACTCTGTAGTCTTCAGGTTTTTTTTCATTTTTTTCAAAAGCGGCAGGTGTTAAAAAAATGTCTGGATTTGATTCGGCAGTTGCATTGTCTACAGTTTAAATATCTTTGTATTTATTAACAAAGTATTATAAGTTTTTATCATATGACTATATATTACTTTTATTACCTATTTTAAAATTTTTTTATTATTAATTTTAATATTAATTAAAATATTCTAATATAGTTTTAAACTAAATGATTTTTTAAATATAAATTACTGCTTAATCAATAGCATCCCAGGTAGCTTAAAATCCCTTGCTTTCCTCCATTACTATAAGGTAGAAATGATAATTTTATTCTATTTTCTTGGCAATCCATTCTTTAGTCCACCCAATATATAGCATACTGTCATATAGGCTATCTTTTCCTTTTTTTAAGAGGAATTCTAAACCGTCTCCCCCCATTGCAAAAGCATAAGGTTTTTATAATTTGAAAGGTAAATTTCATTCAATTTCCTTTCGTCCAAAGCTTCATTCAAGTAGAATATACGACCCAGTAATTATATGTTTCCATTGAAATTCTTAGGAGTGAATTTAGATAGATCATTTTATTTTTAATCATATTATTTAACATATTCCTCTACTTAAGGATTTATTTAAGGAGATAAGGCACATAAAGAATCTTAAAAGAATAATATTAAAAAGAAGATAAGAAGAAGTAAATTTATTTATGAGTTCATTTCTTTTTAGCCCCTTGTTTTCTTTTTTTATTTTTATTTTTTAGTTTTATTTAATTTATACGTATGTTAACATAAGATATTAATTTAATTTGAATTATATTGGTTTATTCATAAATTATAAAAATTTTTATAAAAAATATCGGTAAATTTACAAATATATTAAAATGAAGTCATATGTTTGTCTATTTTATTTATTAAAAATAATACTATTATTTTTATACTGTATATTGGAACAAAATAACTCTATTTAATTATACTTAAAAATCTAAACAGTATGTTTTATTCAATATAGTATAATATAAAGTTATAAAATTAAATAAAACTGATGTGATCATAATATTTTAGCAGGGATTTTTACATCAAGTTTAGTAATTTTAGCACCAAAATTATCAATAATATATTTCAGAGTTTAGTTAGGAATAAGATATTCAGATGATCCTTTTTTTCCATTAGCATCTTAAGTAAATCCGTTTCCAGCAAATAAGTTATTTAATCCGTACTATTTCCATAAAAATACTCTGTAGTCTTCAGGCTTTTTTTCAGTTTTTTCAAAAGCAATAGGTTTTGTATTTTCTACAGTTTAAATATTTTTGTATTTACTAATAAAGTATTTTGATTTGAATATAGCTTAAGATCTTAGGAATTTTTTATCATAAGAATATATGAGAGTTTTTAATTAAGGATAGCCTTTTATTACCTATTTTATTTTAAATTTAGTTTTTTAATTAATATTAATTAAAATATTCTAATATAGTTTTAAACTAAATGATTTTTTAAATATAAATTACTGCTTTATCAATAGCATCCCAGGTAGCTTAAAATCCCTTGCTTTCCTCCATTACTATAAGGTAGAAATTATATTTTTATTCTATTTTCTTGGCAATCCATTCTTTAGTCCACCCAATATATAGCATACTGTCATATAGGCTATCTTTTCCTTTTTTAAGAGGAATTCTAAACCGTCTCCCCCCATTGCAAAAGCATATGGTTTTTATTATTTTGAAAGGTAAATTTCATTCAATTTCCTTTCGTCCAAAGCTTCTTTCAAGTAGAATATACGACCAAGTAATTTTATGTTTCCATTGGAATTTTTAGGAGTGAATTTAGAGAGTAAATTTATTTTTACTCATATTATTTAACATATTCCTCTACTTAAGGATTTTTCTTAATAGTTAAATCGCAGTATGAGAGTTATAAGAATATGGTCAATAGCAGAATAAGAGGTAGGATTTTCTTTTTTAAGTTCATTTAATTTCAAGTTTTAATTTTTTTTATTATTTTTTTTTATTATTTTTTTTTTTTTTAATAATTTTTTATTATGATTTTTAATTTGTATGATTAATATACCTAAATCCTTTAATACTTATTTAAGATTATTTTTATCTAACATTTCACTTATAAATATTATATTCTAATTTTTAATATTATTCTATGAATATGAGTAATCATAAAATAAAAGAATGGTGCTATTTAGAAGTAAATAAAAAATTTAAAATATATTTCTATTTTAATATAGATAAATAATTATTTATGAAAAATTTTCTTATTTTTTCTAGTAATAATAATCAAGTATTATGAAATATTTTTTTGTGATTTTTATTTAAAAATAATAATTAACGCCTATTCATATATAATAAAGGGTGAAAATCGTAAATTCATATTATTATTAAGACATATGCAGTAGAATTTTAGGATTTTAAAGTCATTAATTTTCTAAATTTCTAGTAATAAAAGTAAAAATAAAATTTTAGCAATCAAAAAAAGAATCCATAGTTAAATTTTAATTTCAAAAAAATATAATAAAACTGGATAAGAATTTGTCAATATATATAACTAAACTTATTGACTGTAAACAACATTTGACATACTATTTATTATTTATTAAATATATTTATAAAAATATATATTGTATTATGAAAAAATAGAAAAATATACCAATTTAGTTTATTTGCTTAGAATTATATAGAGTATTTTTACTTGAAAAATCGGAATCACTATGTTTTTGAATATGTAATATTGATTACGATTTTTATATGATAATATAAGCATAG
This sequence comes from Miamiensis avidus, assembly GCA_037039885.1. Taxonomy (NCBI): domain Eukaryota; phylum Ciliophora; class Oligohymenophorea; order Philasterida; family Glauconematidae; genus Miamiensis; species Miamiensis avidus. Next base: position 211,193 of record JAWVGU010000184.1, on the reverse strand, counting down.
GGCATTATCTTTCAGTAAAATTAATAGTAGATTAATTTAATACTTGAAAAATTGGAATCACTATGTTTTTGATTATGTAATATTGATTAGGATTTTCTACATAGTGGTTATGGTTATGAAAAAACCAAAATTATTATGATTATTATATATTCTAAATCAAATATAAGTTAATATCCATGGTCAATACCTTTTTACCAGGGATAAAGTTTGCTACCCTTAGAAATTTACATAGACACCAAAACTTATCCATGGTCAATAAATTATTAAACCATGGATAAGTTTTGCTACCTTTGAAAATTTATAAAATTATAATAACTTTTCCCTGGTAAATAAATTATTAAACCATAGATAAGGTTTGGTAAATATATAAATTTCTTATATAATTTTAATTTATATTATTACCTTCTTCAAAATAAAATTACAAATCAAAATTTCTATGCTAAGTTTTTTAAGAATTAATTTTGTATCTATAGTCTATGTATTAATTATATGGTATTTATTTTGTATGTTTTATACACTAATTATGATTATTTAACTAAAAAAAACAATTTTGGTTTCAAAAAAACAGATTGAAAAACATATGTATAATAAGTATATCTATAAAGTTATTATTTTTTTGTGAAAAAATTATTAAGTTGGTTTAAAAAGTATGTATAGTGTTCAAAAAATAATAAAAGCACTTTTCAAAATATGTAAAAAAATCTGAAAAAAAAAATTAAACTGTTTGATAAATCTTTGATTTGTAATTTTTTTTCAATGAAAGTAGCATAATGATTTATGAGTGGTTTTAATAGCTGGCTTAATATTTATAATATATATTAATATTAATTGCTATAATTATATATGTTAGTACATTTTTTATATAATTAGTTAGCAGGATATTATAATATTATACTAATAATAAAATTGAATATTGTTATTCTTTTATTCACATAATATAATATATATAAAATTTAAATATTTTTATATATAATGTTTAATAAATTTTTCTCAAAAAAATGATTTTTTTAAATAAATTTTATATAATCTTGTATTTTTCCTTATGAAAATAGTAAAGTTATATATAACAATTTATAGTAATGAAAAATAAAAAGTTTAATAAAACTTATCCCTGGTCAAAGGGTGTGGCTACCATGGATAAGTTTTGGCACATATGTAAATTTACAAGGGTAGTAAAACTTATCCCTGGTAAATAATGTGTTGACCATGGATAAGTTTTGCTACCCTTGTAAATTTCAAAGGGTAGCACTTTTTATCCCTGGTAAATAAATTTTATTGACCATGGGTATTCCCCCCCCCCCCAAATATAATATATATAAACAACAAATAAAATATTTTGATTTTTGATTTTTGATTTTTAATTTAGATTTTTTTTTTATGATATTACTTTCGTTGAATAATAATTACAAATCAAAGAATTATCTAATAGTTTAATTTTGTTTTTTTCAGTTTTTATTATATAATTTGATTAGTGCTTTTATTATTTTTTGAACACTATACTTAATTTTTAAATTAAATTAATAATTTTTTCACAAAAAAAATGATTAATTTATAAATATACGTATTATACTTATGTTTTTAAATCTGTTTTTTTAAAACCAAAATTGTTTTTTTTAATTCAATAATCATAATTAGTGTATAAAATATACAAAATAAATACCATATAATTAATTCGTGTACTATAGATACATAATTAATTCTTAAAAAACCTAGCATAAAAACTTTGATTTGTATTTTTTTTTGAAGAAAGTAATAATATAAGCATAGGGCATTATCTTTCAGTAAAATTAATAGTAGAGTAATTTAAGCTATATTAATAAAATAGAAATAACAGTAAAGAGAGGATATCATCACATGAATTCACTTACTTCCTTGAAAAATATAATTAGAAATCAGAGCAATTGACATTTAAAAAAATATTGAAAATCTTATTATAATGCAATTCTTTTAAATTTATGAATATATATTTCATTTATAAAAAGTTATTCAGTAATTTAATTGTGAATTTTTTCATAATCCAAATTTTTAATAATTATAATTTTTGATTATATAAATTATTTCCCAAATTTACCTCATCTTTACAGCACAGCTCAAACTTTGTCTGATATTGTCCGATCCATCTTATCATATCGGACATTTTATTAACCTAAACGCGTACTAGATGGACAAATTTTGAGTTATTTTTTCTAAGTTTTTGCCTGTATGAAAACTTATCGGAGAATTTAGGACATAATATTCCATTTCATCGGACATTTTCGAACTGTACTATATCATCATAAAACACATGCACTACCCATATGAATATCATATAGAACCCTTGTAGAGCTATTTTAGCAATCCTTTATCCCATATATAGTTCAAAAAATTTTTGTTAATTAAATTTAAATTTTTTTCAGAATTAATCATATAATTTGGGGTAATTTTATGAAAAATCCATTGGTAAAACATAAAAATACATCCGGAAAAACCGTTTGGCAGTACTATAATTCAAATTTAATATATGTTATATATGATTAATCCTGTAAAAATTAAAATAAATTTTTTTAATATAAGTATTATTGATTTCTATAAAAGGGCCAGAAATGGAATAAAATGTATCCTTAAGCCTTGTTTGGGAAAATATTTGGAAATTTGTTCTTAAAATAGATAAACAGAGCAAAAATTTGAAGGTTATAAATATGTTTTACGATGCATTTACCCGATTGGAGTATGTACTCTTTTTGCCCGTGTACTTTAAGTAGATAAAAACAAAGAAAAACGCATTATAATAAAAATTTCATTGACAAAACATGTAAATTCACCCCGGGTTATGCAATGAATACAGTATAATGAAATTAAATATTTGAATATATATTATAAAATATAAACAAAATAATTTCTAAATAATTTATTTTACTCGGCATAAGAATTTGGGAAATCTTAAATATAATAGCAATAACAAAATCAGCTAAAATTCAAATAAAACTGCCATTTTTCTTGTTAATCAGGACAATGCTTTTCAGAAAGTGCAAAAGATTGTTATAATTTCGCTAAAAACTATGAAAAATATGATATAAATCCAATTTTTATTTAGTAAAAGGCCAGCAGAGATAAAAGAGTTAATAACATGATTATAACTCCATAATTTTCTGGAATGTGTGAATGTAACTCAAAACTAGGTTCAGAATTTTGTAATATACAATAAATATTATCATAATATACTATTATATTAAATGATTCATATAATAGAAAGCAATTTAGTCACGATTGGAACTTTTTAAATTTAAGATTCAGAATAAGGTTGCCAAGATTATGATAATAGTAGAGTTTTATTAGATATACCTGTCAAATACTTTTCTTTTTCTATTTTAGCATTTAACATATTAGAATATGGGATTAAAAAGGATTTTTTTCCTCTAATTTGCTCTTTGTTGCTTTACTAAAACCTGGCTAATTTTTTATTTTTTGATATATATAGAGTGGGAAATTAAGACTCCGTATTTACATTTTATAAAACTTTCCATTTCCCCAGATATACAAAGTTAACTTTTATAACTGGAATAAAAGAAAAGGATAAAATTCTTGTCCAACTATATAGATGATAAATAAGTCTGTAAATATTTTATAAATAATAACCCAAACGGTTATGTAACTATCTGGCTTCCTAATCATTACAATCATAGAAAATATATTTAAAAGAATCAATGAATGTATGATTATATGATTTTTAATTATATTTATTATTTTTTTAGCCAATAATATAAAAGTATATGGGGTTATATAGAATATTGAAATATGTTTTATGATATAGTCTTGTATGTAATGATATTAAATTCAATGGTTTAAATCCAATGCTCATATATTAATATTTTTATAAAAATTAATTTTAGAATATAAAATGATAGTGGGACATTCTATAAAATTAAATTAATATTTTACAAGATGGAAATTTAAAAATTTTCATATATTTTTTTTTAATTAATAAGATTATAACAATTATTTATTTAGCTTAAAATATATATATATTAAGTTATATCATATAACTTGATCATTCTTAGAATTATTTATTATATAAAATTATATTATTAATTTATGAATATTATTTATTAATATGAATATAACTATCATGCGTTTTAATCAATTATTAATTAAATAGTTTTTAACTATAAGATCAAATTCGATTTTTATAGAATATAAATTATATTTTACCACTTTTTAAATTATTAAATTATTCATGTACATTCATGATATTCAACTAATAAAAGCTAGATATTATTTACACATTATATCACATTCAAGCTATACTAACCGAGAAGTTAGAAATTGATATTGTAGATTTTAATAAATTTTATATTTTTTTGACAATTAAATTCCCTTTATTAGGATCATTTTTAATTAGATAATTTAGTAATTATCTATAAAAAATTGTACTTTATTTATATGAATAATAAATTTTTTCGTTTTTTTTAATAATATGAAAATTGATAAATCCATTCCTATAAATAATAAAATCATTATAATTACTATTAAAATATTATATAAAAAAAAGATATCCTAGTTAATCTTTTAAAAAAGAGTATTTGATTTTAAAAATAAATATTAGCATTATATATTTATAAAGTATCAATGAAAAATTAAAAGGATGAATGATTGTAATAAGATTTCTGATATTAGTTATATCAAATTTATCATTCTTAACTGTGATATATTATATATTCAATGATTGGATGGACATAGAATCAATAAAGAATATAACTAAAGCTCCAGATTTTGAGGAATTATAATTAATTAATTAAAAAAAAATATATTATTTTAAAATAAAAACTTTTATTTCAAATGGGAACTTGTTATTCACATAAAGCCTTTTAAAAAAAAGGGTAGACCTATTCTGAAAGAATATAATAAGTAAAAACTTAAAATATTACTCCTCCTGATATAGACCAATTTACGATTATATAGGACATCTATGATGAAAAATATAGAATAAAACTAATTTAAGAAAACTAATATTCTATTAATAATTCTAATAAAAAATTCAAATACTATTAAAAAAATAATTTACAATTAAGAAAATCAGTCCAACTACAATTATTTTCCTTATAATTTTGAAAATTGTGAAGAACTTAGTTTCCCCTCTGATATTTAAATACCAAAAATAAATTAATCTCTTCCTGCTTATAATAATAAAAATTAATATTATCATTAGGTTAGAGGTATTTAAAATATTGAAATAAGAGCGAAAAAATAGAAGTAGAAGTAATTAAATTAATAAGAAAAGGATTAGGGGTATCTTTTAGGAAATAAAAAATAAACATAATTCTAAATTTTTTAATATCAAAAAATTTAAAACTTTAAGAAAAATAATATACCAATTGAATAGTATATTAAATACCAAAATAATTAAAAAAATTAATGTGACTAATAATAAGGAACCATACAGAATTTTTAAAAATAATAATTATAAAATAACTAATTTATTAATAATATTGAGTAAAATTAGAATCATAAAAATCTAAGTATAATAAATTCTAACAAGAGTATGTAAGGTTGCATAAATAATAAATAGTAGTACTAAAAATTATAAAATTCACCTTTTAGACAATTAAATACAATTAAAAGCAATAGGAACGGACAATTTTTTTCTTTATTATCTTGTAAAGAGTCAAGCCTTCATAAAGCGAGAAACTAATATTTGAAATTTAAATGAATTGAAATTTATACAATAAAATGCTAAAATTTATCGATTATTAAACAAGAAAATATTCTTTGAAATTATTTTATATTATAACAATTAAAACTATCACACAAATAATTATAAAAATACAAGAATTTTTATACCTGTAATTATAAATTTTAAATTTCATATACTTATTTATATTAAATATATTTTATATTATTAGTTTTATTAAATGAATTATAATATCATTATTTAGTGATAGATAGAAAATTCTATTGAAATATAACTATATAATAATTTTGTAACCAAAAAAATAAAAACTATAAAGTTATTAGAATAAAAATTTTAATAGAAATTTTTTATTTTATTTTTAAATATTTTAAAATAATAAAAAAGAAAGAAATTATATATATATATCTGTAAATTTAATTAGAAAAAAAAAAAAATATATAGAAATAGAATGTATATTGTTTTGAAATTATATAAAAATATAAGTTTCTAAGAATTCTTATTAAAATAAAAATATTTATGGTAAATAAAAATATTATTCTATAAAATATTAAAAAATTATTCAAACCATAATTAATAAAGTACACTAATTTACAAACTTCCTGTGAAAAATTAAAATTTCAGATATTTCTAATTTGCATTTTATTAAGTCTACACTATATAAAAAACTAATTATTTAAGACCTTTAAATAATTTGAGACTTAAAAATAAAGCAAATAAAAACAAATAAAAAAAAATTAATAAAGCAAATAAATAAAAAACAAATATAATTACATAAAACTAGATGGGAAACTGTATTAATCTAAAAAAGTAATCTTATAATAAATCACCCTTTCCTTAAACAATGCTGGAAGCTTAAAGAGAAAATATATTTTTACCTGAAGATGAATATTCTATCTAATTAAGAGCCTAAGAAGAGTAAAAAGTAAAAAACCGTTAAAAAAGAAAATAAAATGAAGAAAGAATTAATAGTTTAAATAAATTAATTTTTGATTATTCAAATTAAAATGAAGATTCTAAAAATGCTACTTCAGAAAATTCCCCTTCTAATTTTAATAATTGTGATGAAGTAGGAAGTTAAACTGATATTTAGCTTCCTAAAACAAATTACTTCAACCCAGCCACTTCTTGCAATTATGTAGAATCCAATAAAAATTTGCGGATAGGCGGTAAATAAGAAATTCATAAATTGCGCCTATAAAATCCAGATAAAATTGATTAATATTAAAAGTAGAAGTAGAAAACATAGGAAATTTTATAAATTAACTCAAAAGAAAAAATTGAATGTTTTGAATTATCAATTTAAAAATAGATTAAAAATTAGCAAAAACACTATGCTGATCTTAATAATAATTCATAAATCACTAAAAGAAAATAGAAAAATAAAACTAAGAGTGTAACTGAAAATAATTCACAATATTTATAGTAAAATGACTGCACAAAAAATTCTAACAAAAAAATTTTCTTCCAATAAACCGATATTTACAACATAATGTTGTTTGAGAATTAAATATTGGAATTAAAGATTGACGACATCGAGCCTACGTAATAAAATTTAAAAGATTTCAAATATCTAAAATAGATGTATGGGTATTAAGGATGTAAAATTTATAATAATAAAAATGGTAATTAATTTTAATTACGACCATGCTAAAGTTCAATACTTTACTAAAAAAGATTAATTAACTAATGAAATCCTCAAAATTAATAACGCTTGTTTAATAAATAACTAATATTAACTATGTAATGTGTGAGTTTCTCTAATATTAATATAGTAAAATTAATAGAGAAATTTTTTCCCCACAACAATTTATATATATAAAAAATAAGATTAGAATTTAATTTAATAAATATTTGCAATTATAATTTTGTTGAATAATTATTGTTTACTATTCTAACTCTATTCATTTATTTTTATATCACTTAAATATTTTATCAGGGTTATGTATTTTATAATAAGATATAATTCTAACTAGCTAAATATTCTAAAATAATTTTATTTATTTTTTCTTTTGATGGACTTATATAAATTTATTATATAAAATTATTAATACAATTTTATTCTAATTTTTTATTGTAAAATATAAAAACCTACAATTTTTTAATATTTTAAAAACTTTAATTTATCCCATAGTTTATAAGATAGATATGAATTATGTATAAATTCTTATTTCCAATAATGTTAGTTTTTTATAAATTATGAAATATAATATAGTTGTACTATATTATTTCAGAAAGATATATTTATTATTGTGATTTTAATATCATCTAATATTCTCATTTCATATTGTAATTTATTATTTTGATATCTTTAACATAAAGACAATAAATTATGAATCAATATTTATTATTTTATTTAGATAATTAATTTAATATTATTAATTATTGAGTGATATATGAATTTAATAATTTCAGAGGTTTTATTTGCTAGTTTTTATTAATTCTATACTAAAATTTCTATTTCTTTTTGCTTAAGATTTATTATTTTATGAAATCATCGTATAGTATCGATATAAAAAAAATCAAATATATGTTTAGTTTTTTTTTTAATAAACAAAAAATAAAAAAGAAAAAAATAAAGTATATTCTATAAAAATTAGATAATTAATATATAATTAAAAAAACCCAAAAAAACAAACAAAAAAAAAACTAATAAAGCAAGGAATATCTATTTTATTTAAAATAATTCAAACATATTTTATTTTAAACAACAATGGGGTGTAAAGTTACGAAAGCATAAAATAACAAGTAGCCTCTCAGACATCGTAGATTTAAAATAAAAAGCCCAAAGCTTAATCTTTTAGATCCCTTTAATCCTGAAATCAAAAAAAATAGAAGATAATCTTTTAAAAGTTGAATAAAATTCAAAAATTCAAAAAGTACATTAGACATTGACAAGTAATAATGCAATTTTAGAAAATATTCCAGAGGAAGAGGATGAATCAAGTTTTGATTTTAGTTCAAGTTAGTAGTTTTAAAAGTCAAGTTCAACTTCATTCGATTCTAAATCTTGCCTAAACCATAAATATTATTCTCATCCGACAACGTAGCCTAATCTTACTCCAAGTTCAAATGGAAACAAATATATAAAATAATATTTAGACATAAAAAGTTAGCGGCCATTGAATAAATAGTTTTCTGTTTGTTCGCAAACTCAAGACAGAGATAATGAAGACTTATAAAATATATACTACTTTTCCCAATCTAATAGTAATTGTAATAACAAAAACAGAAAGAAAAAAAGTATAAAAAAGAGTGCAAACCATATAGTCTCACAAAATATGAATTAGTATAATCTAGCCATGCAATTTGTAAAAGGGCATAATAATTAAGTAATAGAAGTAGCAGATAAGCTAAGTTCCAACCAAACTATGTGTTCTATTACTTCTAGCAAATCTGTATTTGGATCAAATTAGGGTTTGCTATAAAATTCCAATTCAAACTTTAATTATTAGGGCAAATAGAATAATTTAAAGTATTCATAAGAGACTGATTAATATTAAGAAAACACACTACCAGATGATATAAACAGAGAAAGAATGTGCATAGACTGTAACTCTTCAGAAGAGCCTGCATGTAATTCAGATGAAAATCAAGATATGGGTTTTTAAAATTTTAGAGTTATTCATAAATACCAAGATAATACTTACGAGACTGAAGAATATTCTTAATAAAATTCCAAGTTAAAAATAAAAACTTTTACTCCGAAATTAGGGCCTGCCAGTCCATAGTTCCACGGGTACCATGTAAGAAGGTTTAGTAGTCAATAAAACTTAAATTCTAGTAGTGGGGATGAATTTATTTTGACTTCTAATGATCCTGATTTAATTTTAGAGGATTCTAGAAAGAAAGAATACCGTATTTGAAGATAGCTAATAATTTATGTGCTAACTTCATAACTTTAGAATTTTAAACTTATGGTTCGCATAATGACAAAAAATTATAAATATATATTAATAATTATTTTATATTTATATAATTAATATAACAAAGTTAAATTTAATCAATTCCATTAATTTATATAGATGTTTATATCATTATAATATTAAAATTAGTAAAGAGAATTATGCATGTTTAATAAATGTATTAATATATCCTTATTAATTCAACTTTGTAGGACATATTTTTATTTTTTAATCTTTAATTTTTAAATATTTTTGTATTTAAAATAAATAATTTATTATTTAATAAGCATTTTATAGATACTATTATTCAAGGGTATGTTTTTTTTTCTTGATAAATAAATTAATTATAATTTAAGTACTTTCTATGATAGTCAAGGAATAAATATATTAGTTTTCTATATTAGTATCACAAATGAATATTAGTAAAAAAAATTAAATACCAATCTAATTAGATTGTATAGTTTTTTTTATTTCTACGGAATAAATACCTAATTTCTTTTTTAATATATGTATAGTTTAAATAATTAAATCCCTTAATTTTTTTTTATTTTATTAAATTTTTACATGCAAATTATAATGATTTTTAAATAAATTAAATTATAAATAAAATATAAAATAATTTTAAATATTTTATTTTATATTAATTTGCTTTTATTTAAAAAAAAGTATATTTTTATGAAAATTATTATCTTCATCATTTTATATGTTAGATAGCTTTTACTGTAAATTTTATTATTTTTATAAATATAGGTACTAAAAAAATTAAAATAAATCTAATTATAGATTTAAATAGAAAATAAATGAATATACAATATTATGAATTTTGAATTTTGATATATCTTATTTTATGATTTAATATCAGGTTTTAGAAGTTGCAGTGGGAGATATAATATTCTTAAATCAAATAAATATAAAAGTTTACTAAAATCAAAATATTAGTAAATAATAGCAGTAAGTAAATAAATAAATTTCAAATATTATACTCAAAGATTTTAATTCTAATACAAAATAAATTTCTTTGTAATATCTTTCTTATGGGAAAATAAATTTTTGTGATATAAATAATATCTATATGTTTATTCTTATCATCAGAGTTACTACCAATTTATTAAATCAGAACAAAAATATATTCTAAATTTGAAATAATAGATAAATAAATAAATTTTTTAAAATTTGAAATCTTTAGTATAAATTATTTTAATTGAATAAAAAAATTTTTTCTATCTTTAAGCTAATAATGTAATATATAGAAATAGTAATCAATGACAGTTTGAACTTTAGTTAGTAAGTAATTCATATAAATTAGCTTTTTATTTCCATGAAAATAGTATTAGAGTGTAAAATCTATTTGATTTTAAATTAAAATTAGTATTAAAAATAAATAATTAAATTAATAACAGCACTATAAAATAGCAATAGAAATGGAAAAAGAAAAAAATTAATAATCCACAACAAAAAATATATAAGAACTAGAAGAGTATTGGGATGGGTTTTCTCTATCCTATACCGAAAAATTTTCAAAATCTTTATCTGCCCTTTATATTTCCATGATAACTATGATGAATATAGAAAAGGCTGATTGCATTTTAGAGACAGCTGTTGGTCCTGGTATTTTAATTCCTCATTTAATCCAAAGAGTTAAAAGTGGTGCAAAAATACATTTAACAGATCTTTCTACTGATTTTCTTGTATAATATTTATGATTTATATAATTTAAATATTATATAATATTTTAACATAGTTATTTTATTTATTATATATAGGCATACACCTAGAAGCGGTTAGAATAATTATCTGAAAATTAGGGATAAAACTTATATTCAATCGATAAATCTGAATTGAAACCTTTCGAAGGCCCCATTGAATTAAAAAATTTCAATATTACTTTATAAAAAGCCAATTCTGAGGATCTAAATATGTTTTAAGATAATTCTGTAGATGCTTATATTTCCTCTCTTTGTTTGTAAATTACTGAAAACCCTTAATAAATGGTCAGCGAAGCATTCAGAGTTTTAAGACCTGTAAGTATAAAATATATATTCATATCAAATATAAAAAGAACCTAATAAAAATTCTATCTTAGGGAGGTAAAGCCTGTCTTTCTGTTTGGGGTTCGAAAGAAAATTCTTAATTAATGACTATTGTGCCTTCTGTACTCAGAAAGAATAATATTTAGTTACCGAATGAAAGATCCAACTTTCATCTTGGAGACAGAGAAAAGTTAATTCAAATGTTTGAAAAAGAAGGATTTACGAATATTTTGTGTTGGAACTAATTTTTACCTGTAAATATGATTATGAACTAATAAGATGTGGAAGCTTACATGAATATACCAAGAAATTAAAACTTTTTATAATAAGTTTCGGAATAAGAAAAAGAAAAGATCAAACACTAAGTTGTGAGTGAATTTTAAGTTTTGTTTGATAATAAAATGCCTAATGGACTAGATACTATGGTTATATTAGTTACTAAACCCGATACTAAATGATTATTTAAATTTTATATAAATATATGTATAAGTTAAATTTGTATTAAAATAAAAATATAAACTTTCAAAATGTTAATTTAAATTCCCACGGTTTATTTTGGAATAAAATATGTAATCAAAGTCTTTAAATTTTTATTTTTATACGTACTCATAGTGCTATTTTATCGTAATTAATAAATATTCTTTTAATAGAATAAACTCTATTAATTATAGAATAAATTAAAATATTTCTATAAATAAAAAAAAATATTAACAAATAAACTTTTCATGTAAAAATAGTTATAAACAGTCAAAACTATTGACGAAATTGAGAAATTTTGGGATAATTTTTCCTAATCTTATACTGACAAATTTTCTATATCCATGTCTGCTGTCTATATCTCAATGATTACTATGATGAATATAGAAAAAGCAGACACAATTTTGGAAACAGCGGTTGGTCCTGGGATTTTAATACCTCATCTTATTTAAAGAGTTAAAAAGGGGGCTAAAATTTACCTAACAGACCTTGCTACAGACTTTTTAGTATTTTATATATAACTCTGTTTATTCTCTTAAATATATATATTTGGTTGATTTATTTTATTTTCATTTAAAAAGGCTATTTTATAAAAAAAACTCGAATTATTTTAAGAAAATCCTGCAATAAACTCACACAATCTTATTAGAAAAGATTTACCGATTTTTGAAAAACCTGTTCATTTCGAAAATTTTGGGTTAACTTTATAAAAAGCCAATTCTGAAGACTTAGTAGACTTTTAAGATAATTCAATTGATGCGTATATATCTTCTTTGTGTTTGTAAATAACAGAAAACCCCTAAAAGATGATTAAAGAAGCTTTCAGAGTTTTAAAAAAGGTTTATAAAAATTATTAAATAAATTATATATAATGAAATGTTTTTTTTCAATTAAGAATGGTAAAGCATGCATGTCAGTATGGGGAGATCCTGAAAAGTCTCAACTTGTTAATATGATACCCAGTACTTTAAAAAAGTACGGAATTCAACCTCCTAAAGAAAGAAGTTATTTCCACTTGTAAGATAGGCAAACACTGATCAAAATGTTTGAAAGCGAAGGATTTGGAAATATATTGTGCTGGAATCAATTTTTACCTAGTTCGGCAATAACCAAAGTTTCTGATATTAATGAAGTTTTGAATTCCACATTCAACTAGCCTCTCCTCAACTAAATTCCTTAAGATAAAAAAGATGAAGTTATTTAAGCTATTTATTAGGGATACAAAGACCTATTAGATTAAAAGTTACCAAATGGATTAGATATTTTAGTAATTTATGGTGAAAAATTAAACTGAAGGTCTAATTTAATTAGTATAAATACTAAATTCTAATTAGAAAAAATATATTTGAAAATTACACATATATGAGTTTGAACATTGCTTAACTTTATAATTTTGATTAAATCCATTTTTATATATAAAATAGAATAATTCGAGTAAATAAAGACATTTTAATATTTGTATATTATTTTTTTGATTTCAAAAACTAATAAATATGAGTAAAGTAATGGAATTTATCATATAATACCGTCACAAAATAAAAATATAAGATTAATATGTATGCATTAATATATATATAAATTAATAAATAAATAAAAATATTAAATAAATAAATACTAAAAAAATTAATTATAAAAAATAGTAAAAATAATAATATTACAATGGAATCTAAATAAGAACAAAACTAAATAATAAAAAATATTTAAGAATTGGAATAACATTGGGATGCTTTTTCAGAAGCATATACCAATATAGTTTCTAAATCTATGTGTCCCGCCTATGTTACAATGATAACCATGATGGACATAGAAACAGCTGACTCTATATTAGAAACTGCTGTTGGACCAGGAATATTGATTCCCCACTTAATTAACAGAGTGAAAAAAGGGGCCAAAATATATCTAACAGATCTTTCTTCAGATTTTTTGGTAGAATTAATTTTTAGTTATGCACATATTTGCAATTTATTCTAATATTTTCATTTTAAAACAGGCTATAACATAAAAAAGATTAGAACTTTACAAAGAAGATCCGACCTAAAATTTATATTCTTTTAATACGAAAGAACTCCCCAAATTTTGTGATCCTATTCATTTTGACAATTTAGGAGTTACTTTATAGAAGGCCAATTCTGAAAACCTGGTAGATTTCCAAGACTCTTCTATTGATGCTTATATTTCGTCTTTATGTTTATAACTCACTGAAAACCCATAAAAAATGATTAAAGAATCTTTCAGAGTTCTTAGAAATGTAAAAATTATAATAAAAATAAATAAATAAATAAATGAAAATAAAATTAATTATTTTGAAATTTTTGTTCAATTAGGGTGGAAGGGTTTGTATGTCTGTTTGGGGAGATGAAGATAAATCTCAACTATTATCTCTAGTTCCTAATGTTTTCAAAAAGTTTAAAGTAAATGTACCTCAAGAAAGATCTAATTTCCATTTGAATGATAGAAATAAACTTATTGAAATGTTTGAAAAAGAAGGATTTACTAATATTACTTGCTGGAACTAATTTTTACCTAGTAGAATGGTGTCTTCACCAGCCGATGTAGAAAAAATGTTTAATATGCCAATGACAAAAAGCTCTTTCGATGCAACTCCTGAAGAAGATAAGGAAACTATTAAATAAGCTATTAGATAAGGATTTTAAGAAATTTTCAATAATAAATAGGCCAATGGATTAGATTTATTAATTATCTGTGCCACTAAATGAGGAAATGAAAAATTTAACTATTTAAATATTTAATTAATTTTTACTTTAAATGGTATATTAATATAATTATTTTTTACATGTGCTTTATTTTGTCCTTTTTAAAATTACATCAATAATTAAAGATTATTAATTACAATCAGCATTATAGAATATTATTAATTGATTATCAATCGCATATTTTTAATTTCTGTTTATAACTTGCTAGCTTATTTATTTTAAATAACAAGACTAAGTATTTTACTTTGTATTAATATTAGAAAAAGATTAAAATAGGAAATGCTTAAAACTCAGGTTGCCAAATAAACAAATAGTTAATAATAGGCTAATTCAGAGGCTTAAAAGAGAGAATAAATTTAAAATTTGACTATAAACCCTTAGTTATCTCAATTAACATAAGTTGATAGTAATAATTAAGTGGGAATAAATGATTATTATAGTCCATCTGCGCTTTATCATAATAATAATTTTGTTAATAATAATAATAATGGAAATAACTAAATACATTCTTAAACGTTGTATGTTCCTTTTGATGTGTTTAATAGAGTTATCAAATCAATAGAAGGTAGATTTTAGTAAATGGAAGAAAGGCTTGACAATAATGAAAGTTTAATAAAACTATCCGAAAAACTGATGGAGTGTAATAATAATTATCCCAACACACTATAACCGTAAAAATTTAAATCTCATACAAGCAATAATACTCCCCGATCATAGAAAGAAGTGAAAGAAAAATAAGTTAAAAAACAGATGGATTCTAGTGCAAAGTATTTATATTAAAAACTTGAATAAGGGATTTAGGTTGGAGAAGAAAAGTAATCCAGTCATATTGAGGGAAAATTAAAAAATTATGATGATAAAATTAAATCGTTTTCAGAATAAATAGAAGAAAAATTTAATAAATTTGCTAAAAAAATAAATAATTAATTCGAAAATTATTTAAAAATATCCAAAGATAAATTCAATGAAGTATTCATAAAAGAAGAAGATATTAAATCATTTGTGAAAGATCACTCGGACCAGTTTCATGTAATTTCTTAGTAATTAATTATAGCAAAGGAAGAGTATTAGGTACAAATATTGTTATAATATAAATTAAATTGCAAATTATAATTATTTTTTTTGGCATAAATAAGTTGAGCAAATAAGATCTTCTCACTAACCTCCATGACTTAGCAAAAAAAGTTGTACAATTAAATTCAGATTCTTAATAATTTAAAGAAGACATTGAAAATAATAAACAAATAGTAAAGTCGATTGAAGATGATTTGCTTTCAATATTAAAAACACATAAAGAGCAAGGTGTCCTTCTTTAAAAAAGTCAATTTCTAGAAGAAGAATTTTAAAATTTTAAATAATAAACTTAAGATATGTTAAGAATAATAAAACATTAGTAATAAAGTAGTTAATATAATTTTTAAACTGTTAATTGATATTATTTCTTACTATCTCGTATATTTACTAATATTAATATAAATATAATATTTATATAAAAAAGAATACTATTAAAGTAAATGTTTGACATCTTTTTTATTTTTTAAAATAAAAATATTATTATATAAGGTTTAATCACAAAAAAGTGATATATATAATAATTAAAATTAACTAATAGATTAATGAGTTACAATAAAATGTGTTTTATTACTATTAATAATTTATTATGTACTAATGCCTTGTTAGTTATTATTAAAAAACAATATTTACCTTAGATAATAATAAACGCTACTAAAAACAAAACAGGCTGTAAATAAAAATATAGCTTTAAAAATACTATAAAAATATTATTCTTAAAGCAAGTTTTATTAATCCATAAACTACTAGGTAGAATATTAGCATAAAAGAACATATTAAAATGCAATCATCATTATAATTTGAGGGAGCCTGGTCTTTAGGTACCTCTAAAAGGGGAAAATGGGTAAATCCTGATCATAAATTATATCCTGGAGCCGGAGCGTATAAGCCTAATTTAAAGCATATGTCAACTACAGGAGATATAAAATTTCCTTAAGGTCCCCGATAAGATTTGGCAGATAAAAGAGGCAATAAACTAAATATTTAGATTTAAAAATTATATTTTTAGTTATTTTACTACATTTTTTTGAACAGTCTAATTATATAACAACTAGATATTCTTTTTTTATAGGATTTCCTGGGCCCGGTACATATGATCAATAAACAGAAGATAATTATAAATATAACAAAATTTAGTTTGGAAAAATATATAAATTTGCACCTGATAATAATTACCCAGGTCCTCCTACATATTAACCTAAATATTAAGCTACAAAATAAAGTAAACCTTCTTTTACCATGAGTTATAAGCACCCTAAAGAAATAATTTCTACAACTCCTGCTCCCAATCATTATCCAAATGAGGAAAATTAAAAACTATTATTTGCTAGGACATAAGAAAGTTGGTTAAGAAAAACAAATACTTCTGGGTTCGGAACTTCCCCTTAAAGATAATAGTAAATATTTGAATTTTGATTTTCCATAATATTATATAACAAGAAAATAAACATAACATTAAACATAGTGACAATCCAAATAGAAGACTTGATGTAAGAAGGAAAATGTACACACTGAAATATTTACTTATTTATTTATTTAAAATTATTAATTTTAATAATGCATTATCTTAACTCACAAATTTTTTAATGAATTATAGAAGTCAACCACACGATAATCCTGGGCCAGGAGAATATATATAACATACAGCATATTCAACGAAAGGAAAAGGATGGAGCATTGGAAGGGGTCTGAGAACCAGTTATGGAGGAGATGGATAACCTGGTAATATCTATAAATAGTTTTACCTATTGTGAATTATGAATCTAATTAAAATGTATATTAAAAAAAGCTCCTAATCATTATGTTCCCAAAACCAATTTTTTAAAACAACAAATGGGTTTTCGATGGGATCTAAATTAGATAATGGTATGAAAAGGTATGAAACTTGTTCACCGGGGCCAGTGCAGGACGAAGGCAGATTAGTAAATAAAATTCATAAAATTAAATGATTTGATATTTATATTCTAAATGTAATGGATATTAAAATTATATCAAATAGGCAATTAAAGACTCTGAGAAAAATAGAGCGACTAAAGCTATTAGTTTTCCAAAAGATGAATCCAATTATGGAGGAATTATTAAGACAAAAGTGGGAGATGAACCAGGACCAGGGCATTATGACCAAATTCCTATATAGTATTAAAGTTCTCATTTAAAAAGTACAAGTATTGGATTATCAGAAAGGCCTGACTTAAATATCGCGGCTTAACAAAGTATTTTTATAATAGATTTTTACTTTTTATGTGCAATTATTAATATTTGATATAAAAACAATAGATGTCCCAGGACCAGGAACATATTTTTCAGAAACTGATTAATAAAAATAAGGACCTGCCTATGTAATGGGAGCAAAATTAAAAGATAGAAAAAAATATCATTCAATGACTCCTGGACCTGGATAGTATCATATATTTGAATAATAATAAAATCCCCAATCTTATTCTGTGACTCAAGGACCAAGGTAAGGAAATAACTATAATACAAATATATTACAAATTTAAAATAAATTTTGGATAGATCTGATCCTACTAAATCATCTTATCCTAATGTTGGACCTAATTCATATAACATTAATGCAAAAGCTTAAAAGATTGGATAAAAATATAGTATAGGTAAAGCTTCGAGATTTGCAAATTAAAAGAAAACATATGAACCTGGGCCAGGGTAATTAATTTTGAATACAACATACTATAACAATATTTATTTATTTTTTATTCAATAGATCTTATGATTTGGGTGGTACAATAGGGAAAATTCCAGAATACTTACTTTTAAGTAAAAAAAAAATACCGGGCTACTAGATTTTTGAGATTGCTCAAGAAAAGTGGTTATAGCTTCTTTTCATATTTTAAAATTATATTTAAAATTATAGACTTATCTAATTTTTTTTTTGTATGTATAATAACTAATAATATATATAGACAAGTGAAATTTATCAAAATAAAGTTATTAATTCTATATATAGTTTCAATTGTTATAATATTAACTTTAATCCTTTAAATATTTTTTGTGTATACAACGCACATATTTTAATAATTATTTGCTCCTGTAATATTATTATGAAATAAAAACATCTTTAATTCACGTCATGTTCAAAAATTAAAATAAATAAAATTTATAAATCATATAATTCAATTTTATTTTGTTGATTAATTATATTTAAAAAATTGAACATCAAAAAAAAGACATTTAATTAAAATATACTTTTATATTAGAAGTTAAATATTTTATTATATCATTAAAATATGAAATAAAGAATCGGTAATTTAGATTATATATACAAAAAATTAAAGACATTTAACATTTATAAAAACATCATTATTGTTTCTTCTTGTAAAATTAAGAGGGAATTTTTCTTTTGCAAAATCTTTCAGTAGCAAAATTAAGAGGGGTAAGAAGCATAATTTTAGAATTATAAGCTACAAAGTCTTTTAATTTATTTATTCCATCAGATAAGAGACCCTTAACTCCATCTACACTCAATAAATTTTTGATTTTGTAGATATTAGTTATAACTTGCTATTTTCCATTACTAGGTTATTCTCCAGAAGCATATTGCATTTCTCCAACTATTTTTTATGACATTTTTTTCATTTTATCTTATGATTTTTATCTTTCTTTCATAAGCAGTTCAAAAGCACTCATTACCTCTTTATTAGTAGGTTCCAAATTAAAGGCTTATTTCAAATCAGACTTGGCTTCTGCGAACTTTTATTAATAAATTCTGCACATTCCTCTTCTATAGAAAGCCTTGACATTTACTTCATCTAATTCAAGAGCTGTACTCGCATACGTTTCTGCAGTTGAATAGGCTTTTAGTTTATAGTAACATATAGATATATTTATATTGCATGGAACCTATATGGTTTCAATATATTAAATCATCTATTCCTAGTCTTTTATTAATTCTTCTTTTATAATAAAGTTGAAAGCCATAAGAGCTTTCGCATAATGTTTAATGGCTTGTTCATAGTCTTATTTTTTGAAAGCTTCACCTCCCTTCTTTTTTTCTAAAATCGGGATTTCTAATCTATCCACATTAAAATCAAAATCATCATTTTCTTCTTCTTCTTCTACTTCTTCTTTTTATTTTTATTTCAATATATCTTCTTGTTTTTAGTCTGAATTATTCTCCTTTTCTATTTTACTATCAGTTTCTTTTTATTAATTCTCCTATTATTAATCTGAGCCACTATTTTATTAGTCTTCGTTTTAAACTTCGTTTTGTTATTATTACTACTAAGCCAACTATTCAGATTGTTCTACTATATCAGACATTATTTAAATTTAATTTGAGTTTTTTTTATGATTTGCTTTTATTTTTTTTTAAAAATTATTATTGAATTTAGTAATTAATTAGATAAATATTTATTTCAATAATTTATTAATTAATTCCCATTTTAATAGTGTAAATGTGTAATATCTGAAATTACTTTATTTTTGTCAAAATTTATCATGAGTTTTAACTAAGATAATTCCCCCTTTTAACACATAATTTACATTTCCCTCACAATCAGTAAAAAGGTGTAATAATTATCAAATTAAAATTATAAATTAAATCATACAAAATAATATATAATTAATCATCCGCGTTAATTATTTAGATTAATTATGCATAGAAAAATAGTATTTTTGAGCTCAAAATATTTGTAAATAAAAAATTATTAGTATTTTTGTCACCTAAGAAAACCAGAATAAGAAAAAAGAATATAAATAATGGAACACTTAAACACCAAAAGAAAATTACACTTCATTGGAGCTGAAGTTTGGGAAGGGTAATTAAAACCCGGAGTCGAAAAAGGACCTGATGCTTTCAGAGAAGCTGGGTTATTTAAAGCTTTGGAGAAATACAACACCGAAGTTGTTGACCATGGAAATGTTTCAATCAAAAGTATCGATATGAAAAATGTTAAACAAGAAAACAAAGGAAGAATTAACAACGTAGAAATTTTGGATCCTATGCTCCACGAATTACACAAAGTAGTAAAGAAAGCCGCCGAATAAAAAGACGGATTTATTTGCACCGTTGGAGGAGACCACTCTATTGCTACTGGATCCATTTCTGCCATGAAGGCTGTCTACCCCGACTTAAAAGTATTTATAAATAGTGGAAAAATTCATATAAATTATAAATAGAATATAAAATTATCCAATTATTTATTTGAAAAGGTTATTTGGATCGATGCTCACCCCGATGTCATTAAACCCGACATGTCTTATTACACCAATTATCACGGAATGCCCGCCAGTCACTTATTAGGATGGATTACCGAAGAAGAAATCAAAGGATTTGAATGGATGAAACCCCACCAACTTAAAAATGATGAAATAGTATATATTGGAGTCAGAGATATTGATAATGACGAAAAAATTAACTTAAAAGCTAAAGGAATTAAATGCTTCACTCCTGATCACATTTTAAAACACGGAGGTAAGTTAAGCTAATTTTATCATTGCATGAAATGAAGATTTCAATTTACAAAATTTAATTTTTTAAAGGAGTTGGAAATGTTTTAGAAAGAGCTATTAAATATTTAGACCCTGAAAACAAAGGATACCCTATTTACTTGAGTTGTGATATTGATGGATGTGACCCTTCTATCGCTCCTGGAACAGGAACCAAAGCTCACGGAGGATTAAGTTATTCTGTAATTTTAATATTATATTAGTAGAAAAATTATATTTAAAATTAAAACTTTGCAAAATTTATAGGAAACCCACTACATTTTCAGATCTTTAGCTTAAAGAGGAAACTTCGTCGGAATTGATATGGTTGAAATTAACCCCGATTTAGATCCTAAAGAAAACAAAGAAAAAATTTTTGGTGATGATCCTGATTTGGAAGCTTCTGCTACTGTATTCTTAGGATGTGAATTGGTTTTGAGTTGTATGGGTAGAACTAATTTATTCTTAGAAGACTGTTGAAAATTAATATAATCAAAATTTTATAACTATTTATCAATTATTAAAATATTAATATTTAATTATACTTAGCCGTTATATAGTCAATTTCATTTAGATTTCTTTAGAGAATTTTGGTTAAAAACGTAGTTTTATTCTTAATAAAGGCAAATTATTATTTTTTTTTAAATATTTTTATAAACCATAAACATATGTGTGAATGTTTATATATTACTAAATATGTGGAATAGATAAAATATAAAATAAAATTTTTATTATATACAGTTTTATAATGGTAGTGATTTTATTTTGTGTAATTTTATTTTTTTAAAAATAGTACGTTTTATTGAATGAAAAAGATTATATAAAAAATATCATTTATAAAGAAATATTTCTATTAAATTCTGAGTTATTTTGTTCACAAACATTTTTAAAAATAATAAAGGGAAAATGCTAATATTTTTCATATTAATAACTAAAAAATAAAGAAATATAGAAATCAAAAAAAAATTAAAAATAAACCTATATATATTTACAAAATGGAGAAATAATAAATTAATAACGAAGTCTAAAACATTCGAGTGATTGTTAGATGTAGGCCAATTTCTTCTAGAGAAAAGCAAATTGAGGCTTTTAATATTATAGAATTAGATCCTAAAGTTAACTAAATTGCCATAAAAAATAATTAAGTTGAAGAAAAAAAAATATTCAATTTCGATAAAGTATACAGCGAAAAAAGCACACAAGAAGAACTTTATTCAGAAAATGCATACGAAATAGTAAAGTCAGTGATTGAGGGATAAAATGGATCCATAATAGCTTATGGATAAACTGGCATGGGAAAATCTTTTACAATAAAAGGGTATGAATAAGATGAGTTATAGGGAATTCTTCCCAGGGCTGTAAGGCAAATTTTCTAAACTATTAAAGAGATGGAATTACTGTAAAGCTAAAACATAAAATTAATGTGAAATTTTCTGTAATCGAAATATACAATGAACAATTGAGAGACTTGTTAGATTCGAATACAAAACAATCTGATTTAAGAATTAGAGAATCAAAAGAAACTAGGGAAATAAATATTCAAAACTTGTCTATCATAGATGTGCAATCAGAAAGTAAATTGATGGAGCTTATCTTAAAAGCTTAAAATAATGTATTAGTTTAATAAACAATGATGGGTTAAAGTTCCTCCAGGTCCACAATAATATACTAAATTTCTGTATAAAGTGAAGAGATAAAGGATGGAAACTTCACATTAAGATAAGGAAAACTAAATATTGTTGAAATGGCTGGATCTGAAAGGTTATGTAAAACAGGAGTATAAGGATAATCCTTAAAAGAAGCTACTCGAATCACTTAATCATTGTGTTCTTTGGGAAATATAATTGCTGCTCTAACCAATCCAAAGTGCAAAATTGTGCCCTATAGAGATTCCAAATTTACTAGAATTTTACAAGATTCTTTCGGTGGATCTGCTAAAACTTTATTCATTGGAGTGATCGGCCCTACCAATTTTACCTATGATGAAAATTTAAGCACTCTAAGGTTTGTAAATAGAGTAAGACAGGTACAGAATAAGGAGAAGAAAAATATAAAGTAAATTACAGTTTTCGAAAAGTCAATGTAGGAAAAAATTTTATTAAATGAAGCTGATAATTTATCATTAATTTCGAATATAAAAAATGAGTTGAAATGCTATGAATAAAAAATTAACCGCAACTTTGATTAAATTTATTAAAAGACATCAAATTTAAAATAAAATTTATAATAAAAATGAGGGAATAATGATTTATTATTATTATTAAAATAAAATGTATCAAATAAAAATCGAATGATTTACTTGTAGGTATATTATATGCTTAAAATATTAATAATAAATGTCTTAAATAAGATATTTTGTATCAAAAATATATAATAATTAAAAGAAGAATTTTATATATATAAGATGAATTCTGATTATATTACTTTATATATAAAACTGTAACTAATAATTTTAATAGTTTATTTATTTTTGTATTTTTATATTTTTTTTTAAATTTCAAAATTATCACCATCCCCAATAAATAAGGATATTTTGAAAAATAGATGCTCTATAATCCATTCTGATAATAAATTATCTACATGATGTTGAATTCTTCAAATTTTCCTCTAATCCTGAAATTAAAAGTAATTAAATTTATTTTTTGACTTTAAAATATAGTAATGATGGGAGCTGTTTGATATCTTATATATTTGTGTATAATAATGGATTTAATTTAAATAAATAATTATTTTTAAAGTATTTATTATAGAATAACATAAATAAATTAATTAATTTTTATTTTGTATATATTTTTATTAATAACCCAGAAACCAGTTTGTTTTCTTTTCTTTTCTTTTATTGTATTTTATTTTATTGTAATGTATTTATTTTTAAAATTAAAATTAATTTTATATGAAATTCTATTTATTTAACTATCAAACAACTATATTTAATTTTATTTAATATTGATTGTTTATGTATTTTTATATACTCGAAAATTAATGCTTTTCCAAACCAAGCTTGAAGACAAAATAAACCAAATTGAAATTAATTTGACAATCACAAATTCATTTGGAAATATCGCATTTTATTAGTAAAAAATAAAAAAATTACCGACAAAGTGATTAATTAATTAATTAATTAATTGATTTATTTATGTATATTTATATATTCACTCATTTAATAATTCATCTTATTCTAAAAAGGCTTACAAAATAAATTATTTAAGAAGAAAAATATATTTTATTTTAAAAATAACACATTCATTTACATAAAAACTTTATCATCAAAAGAAAAGGTTATTTATATAAAAAATTTAAATAAGGTTAAAAAGAAATGTCTCTAAATAATACGTAAAACAATTTCGAGTAAAACGATACCAGTTCTTACAGAAATACTGAAATATAAAACTAATAATAATAAAATGGTAATTATTTAATTAAAATAAGAAAATAAATATATTTAAGTAATAAATTTTTATTGTTTTTAATTTGTTTAGATAGAAATTCCAATAATCATTAGCATGGTAAAAACCAAGCCTGCTAAGAATGCTTCAACATAGCAGGATCCTACTCCTCCATGCTTTATGATGATAAATCTTTGAATGGAGATTCATTCACATCTCCCATACTCCCTTTGGGGATCGACATGGATGGAAATGACTAAAGAGTAAAGATTGAACTTATTATACTATATATTTCAAATATTTAAAAACTAAAAACTAAATAATATTTTTTTTTAACAAATTTAGAGCGAAATATAGAAAATTTAGTATTTTTTAACAAATTACGCTAAATGTGTGTTTTGTATGCTATTTGGGTACCTTACATTCGGATTTTTCAAACATTTAACAACTTTCCGATACTACCCTAGATATCTTACCTTTATGATTTCTTTTTCTGTAATTTTCTATGACTTTTTCTTTGTTGGTGAAAAAGAAACCGATCATAAAATCACCGGACTAGTATTTTTCCTTATGTTTTTCAGTATACTCTTGAGAGCTTTGATGTTACATAGCAGAAAGGTAATCAACAATATTTTATTATTATTATACAAATTCTGTGGAAACTAAATACTTATGTTACTGAATAGATCTACAGGTATGAAAAGTCAAATAGAGGGGTAAAAAGCTTCATTTAGCACAATGTAGACAGCTTTTTAAAAATCAGAACTACCGTTGACAAAAACGAGTTTTTGGACTTTTTGACTGCCAACTATTCCTAAGAAATTTACACCGGAGCAATGGGCCAATCTAAGGTCGGATAAACAAGAGTTGGTTTGAGAATTTTCGAAACAATTGTGTTCAATGCCGCCATAATCGGGTGTCTGTTCATTCACCATGACAAAAGACCAATGACCTACGTGCAAATCATTTTGTTCTAAATCTACTTCAGTTTCAACATTTTATACCATACGAACGAACAAATTTTGGGAATTATGAGATAAAAATTAAGACTTATCAGCAAAGTGTCCGACACCTTTTAGGAAAAAAATGCTGACATTGATATCGAATTCAGAAACATGGAATAAGATTTCAAAAACTTAATCAATAAGCACACCATCAAAGTTAAGCTGGCCACCAACATCCAGAGACAAATGACTCTCAATTTCCACACCTTCTCTTACTCTAGAGATGTCGCTTCATCTACATGCACTGTATACATCGTGGTGGTTTTCCTCATGGGATTCTTTATGGGTTTAGATAACTTCAACTTTACCCATTTCCAATTTAAAAGAGACCTACTTTTCATGTTAGTTTTTGTCACCTATATGATCTTTTTATCTATCAATGTCGTGTGGCTCTTGATTAAAAAGAATCAAATTAATAGTGAATATAAAGAAATAGTTGATGAAATGACCAAAAAAATCATGAGACCCATTGAAGAAGATCTACAATACAACACCGAATAAATTCATATAAAAGAACTAGACGCTAATGAAGAAGAAATGAAAATAAAAAATGAAAGCAATGTAAGAGTTAAAGCTTAACATTAACAAATGTTGGGCCAAATTCAAGATTAAATCGGACGTTTCAATGCTAAAAGAGATGAAATTTTGAGAGTATATTCTATGTCTATTCATTAAAAGGCTTCCATTATGGACAAAATTAAAGATAATTGTGAAAGACTTATCTATATTGCCAAAGTTAGAACTAAAATCTTAATGAAATTTATGGGTATCTTCTTTACTCTTATATTCGCCAGTGTTATATCATAATGATTGACTGATTAATTATTTATTCATAAAATTTATTTATCTCCCATTAATAAATTAAAGTTCTTATAATTTCTTTTTTAAATAAATAAATAATTTTCTTATATTCCTTATAAAGTCTAATTATTTTATGAATTTTAAATTTTTGAGATTTTTTTAGATTTATTTATTAAAAAATTTTTTTTTCTCATGATTGTTTAATTTATTTATTCATAATATATTATTAATTATAATATATATAAAATTTTATAATTATAATTTGGTGAATAGTATAATTTTAGGGGGTTTAAAAATAAATTGTTACGAAAGGTCCTTCATGATTTATATTATAAGGATATTCATTTATATAAATTTTTTTTAAAATCATTGATAAAAATTTTTTAATTATTTCAATAATTTTTTATATAAAATTCTATAATTATTTGTCAGTATTGAGTGAATCACAGCTTTATTGCTTTCAAAAAGATAAAATTGATTTTTTAAAATTGAAATTAACATTAATAAATTTAATATTTTTATTTTATTTTTATTATATATTTGATACTATAAGTATTAACATCAAAATTAATAAGTTAGTATAAATGTCATTATTTCTAATGTGATAAATTTTATCTAGTATGTATATAAGTAGTTATCATTCTATTTAACACATTATCCTTATATATATTTCCAAAAATTTTATAAACATAATGTTCTAAATTTTACTATTTTTATCAATGGTTAGCACATTAACACTATTAGTATTCACCCCCTCCATAAATATATAAACAACTAACTTTACTTTTAAGGTATAAAGAATTATTATAATAAATAAAATACTTGTATTATTTAATGTAGAGGGAATTTATTAACTTAAATACATATATATATATTACAGATTAAACTTTTTAGAATTTTATACGCTTGAATTAAAAAAATATTTCTTATCTTTGCATTATTACTGAAATACTTTAATTAATTTCAAGGATTAAAATAAATTAATTTAAATAATAACTGAAAATTAAAGTATTTATATGTATATATAAGAATATGAAAAAATTATTTAATATGTTAATGAGAAATAATATGGGTAATTAATGAGTTTTTATGCTTACTTTAATTAATTTAATGAATAAAAATATTCATAAAAAGCTTCTTTTTTAATTAATTAATTTTTATTAGAAGGGAATATATTAGTGATATTAAAAAAAAAGAAGTAATTATAATAATTAATGATCACTTATAAGTGAATAAAAAGAAAAAAATAGCCAACATGAACATTTATTTTTAACTAATATGTTTACTAATAAACTCTTCTTTTTTATTACTATTCAAAAATAAATAATGCATTTTAATAAGAATACACTAACTAATAATAAAAATAAACTAAGTACACTTGCTCTTTATATTAAAAAAAGAGAATAAAAGAAAAACAATAAATTATTAAACAAATAAAGTAATAAACAAATAAATAAAAATATATAAATAAACAATTAAACACAAAACTAAAAGGAACAAATTTCTACTTTTAAGATTAAGGAATAAACTTCACAGAATTATTTAAAATGTCTAATAATAATAACAACAATGAGTATATCGAGCCCCATATATTAAGAAAGTTTGAAATTCAATAAAAATTAGGGAAAGGTGCTTACGGAATTGTCTGGAAAGCTATAGTAATTAAATTAAATATTAAATTGTGATGTTATATTGTTAGAAGAAAAAAATAATATGAACAAAAAATTGAATAAAATTAAAAAATACTTAATAATTTAGATGAAAGATTCTGTTTTATTATGTTTCATATTTAGAAAATAGTACCCTTTATATTATTTAGATTTTAAAATCTGAAAATGCTGGAAATTATAATTTTGATTTTATTTTGTTCATAAATTGCAATTTTGATCGTATTTAAATTTCTTTGAAAAACAATTTAAATAATTTTTACCATTTTGATTAGGAAAAAAAAACTAAAAATGTTGTAGCTCTAAAAAAGGTATTTGATGCTTTCCATAATAGTACAGATGCATAAAGAACTTTCCGAGAGGTCCAGTTTTTATATGAGTTATATGGACATAATAATATAATATAGCTGTAAAATATTA
The DNA here is from genome assembly GCA_037039885.1 of Miamiensis avidus. Lineage (NCBI taxonomy): Eukaryota > Ciliophora > Oligohymenophorea > Philasterida > Glauconematidae > Miamiensis > Miamiensis avidus. Next base: position 182,608 of record JAWVGU010000184.1, on the reverse strand, counting down.
TAAAAGCAGAAAATAATAAGGTAAAGGATATATACTTTTATATAAACTATTGTTAATAATCAAATTTATTATTTTTAATTTATTTGGTCTTATTTGTATGGCTATAAATTCAGTTTTTCATCATTTTAAAATCAACACTTTTATATAATAACTGCACTTTAGAATTAATATTATTTCTCTAAAACAGGGGGAAATAAATTTGAGAAATAAAAATTTAATTAAATCCAAAAAATAATTCCAATAAAATATCTATACTCCCTTATTACACCCAAAATTGTGATAATATTAATGCAAATTTATTAATTAATATAATACCATATGTATAAGGGAAATTAATATAAATTTTATAATTTTTTATTTCAGGACTTGTATATGGTATTCGATTACATGGAAACTGATCTTCACTCAGTAATTAGAGCAGGTAAAAACATAAACCTATTTATAAATATTATCTTATATACAAAAAATTACGAAAAGAATAGTAGCTTAAATGATTATTTTTCATATTAGGTATTTTAGAGCCTATCCACAAAAAGTATATTATGTATTAAATATTGAAAGCCATGAAGTATATACATTCTGGAGAACTAATCCATAGAGATCTTAAGCCTTCTAATATTTTATTGAATTCGGAATGTTTAGTTAAATTGGCTGATTTCGGATTGGCAAGAAGTGTGGCCTTCAATGAAGAAAATGGTAATGAGCCCGCTTTCACAGAATATGTGGCAACAAGATGGTACAGAGCTCCAGAAATCTTACTAGGGTCTACCAAATATAACAAGGTAAATATATATTGTTTATATAAAAACTGTTTAACTAAATTAACTAAAACAGGCAGTCGATATGTGGAGTATAGGATGCATTTTAGGAGAACTGATAATTGGAAAAGCCATATTTCCTGGTACGTCTACACTGAATTAAATTGAAAGAATATTAGAATTAACCGGAAAGCCTAAACCGGAAGATATTGAGGCTTTGGAATCTGAACTTTCCTGGAATATATTAAATACAATTACAGTTTCTAAGAGAAAGGGATTCCATCAATTTTTCTAAGGAGCGACAGAAGAATGTATAGATCTATTGAAAAGACTATTGGTATTTAATCCAAGACATAGATTGACTGTTGAGTAAGCTTTAAAGCACCCATTTTTAAGAGAATTTCATTGTGAGGAAGAAGAAACTGTGTTCGGAAGAATCATTTAAATTTCCATGGATGATTTTAAGAAGTTTTCTATCCGAGAATACAGAGATGTATGATAAGAAAATAAATTTTTTAAAAGAAAATAAATTTACATTTTTAATCTAATTTTTAGGCTTTATACCAAGATATTTAGAAAAGAAAATTGAATCAAAGAAAAATTTAAAATAACAATGAAAAAGAATAATCTTCTAATAATATTGATAATAACTCGACAAATCATACTTCAAACTCTAATAGTGGTAAAACTCCATCAAATTAAGCATAAAATAAATAATAATAATTGAAGCAATAATAGCAGTAGTAACAATAGAATTTGGAAGAAAAGCAATAATAGTAACAACAACAATAACAACTACAACAACAACAATAATAATAATAAATCCTGGCCTAGTAGTAGTAATAATAGTAGTATTATTAATAATAACAATAATAACAACAACAATAATAATAGTAACAGGCAAGAGTGCAATCTTCGAAATAAATGTAACACAGAGTGTTTTCCCCTACCCAAAAACATCATTCTCCTTTGAAAGCAGGTAATTCCCCTACTAGTAAACAGGAATTGTATAGACAGTAGTAGTAGTAATAATAACAACAAATGCAAGAAATGCTTATGTAGAGTAATGATCAACAACCTACTTCTTCTACCTATTTATAGAATTCCTAACAATAGTAACAACTTTCGCAATTGAGGTAGCAATAGATCTTACAATAACAATAATAACAGCAATAATAAATAAGAGGGGGAACAGCAGGTTCCAATAACTTAACGAAAAATAATTCAAGAACTCCTAGCTCTACCACTCACAATAACGTAAACAACAACTAATAATAGTCGTAGCAGTAGTAATAACCCCAACGATACAGCCAAAAGTCTTATACTTCAAACTATTTAAAAGAAAAAACGATGTCTCCTACGAAGTAAGATAAAAATGCCTTCTACAAGTAATAGTTATTAGGAAATTCATAAAGCACCAGTGCAAATAATAATAATAACATAAACAGCAACCATTTCGTTAATAATAATAATGGATAAGATGTAAACGGATATGCCAATATCAACATAGGACAGGGAAACACCCCATCAAACAACAACAACAACTAAAATAGCAATTCCTCTGGAGGTAATTCTACTGCCAATAATAACATTTATAATGCAAGCAGCAACATAAATCATTTTACCAGTTCGCAACTTAACCCCACCTCAAATAGTCTTAATCCATACAGCCAATAACAAGTCAATTCCAACCAAAACATTTTCTAAGCTGCTGGTTCCTCGTCTGCAGCATAATAGTAGCAGTAGGCTGCTGGAAATTCTCCAAACAATAAATAAAATGGCAGATCTAACTCGTATATCAGCCAAAAAGATAAGTATTTGACATAACAAAACTTTAGTAAATTTGCAGCTAATTCAGTTCTTAATTGCAGCAGCAACAATAACAATAACAATCCCAAATCTTCGTTCCAAAATTATAAGTCCAATTACATTTAAAACCAATTCCATGCTAAATCCTTGTCTAACAATAATAATAACACTACCAACAACAACAATAATAACAATGTGAAAATGTAAAATAATTCTTATAGCACACTTATGAGTGGATCTGGAGCTGGTTCTCTTATGTAAAAACATCAAGCAAATAATATCAGCATGAATCACAGTTCTATATCAGGAGCTAATGTGGGAGGAATTAGCCCAACTGTGGTAGGGGGAAAAAAATATTACAACTCCACATAGTCATATTTGCAAAGTTAATTTATGAACCGTACTCATCAAAGACAGTAAAGTTATACTAATAATAAAAAAAGTGAAGCAAAAAATAATATTCGTCTAATAATAATAATTATAAAAACAATAACAACTATATTAATAACAAAGAAAAAATTATTATTAGACATTAAAAAAGAATAATAATAATAATTGATATTTTTTTTTTTTTTATTATTAAGTTTTATTAAATTAGTTTTCATTGCTTTTTAAATCACCATCACTTAATTAGATAGCTAATCAGTTAGTTTTTCATTATTGTTATAAAAATGATAACTATATAAAAGTAATTATAAAAATATAAAATTTAATAAATAAATAATTTAAATATTATATGATATAGTATATTTTTTTATGAATTTATATATTGTAATTTAAATAACTATTCATAAAATTAATTATTCCTTTTCTACTCCCTTAAAGTAATAAATACCAAATTAATATTTTCAATTATAATTTAATAGGTATTTATTAATAATTTATCAGATATAAACATAATTTGAATATTCGAGACTTAAGACTTAAGAAAATTTAAGCATATTAATAAAGTAATTAATTAGTTTTTAAAGATAATCGAATTCACCCTATTTCACAAATAAATATTTATAGATTAATTAATAAAAAAAATATATAAATTCATATTTTTCTAACTATTCTTAGTTTAACTATCCGAAAATATTTAATTATTAATAAAAAAAAAGTAGAAGGAAAAATGTTTTTAAACGCAATCTACAATTTAGTGATGTAAATAACATCATAATATTAACTATATTATTAAAAATCTAGTATAAATAGTAATTAAATTTATTTGTAAAAAAATATTCAGGTTGTCGCTGAAGGTAATAATACCTATCTTTTTCAGTTTGAAATATTTAAAGAGAAGTAATATGAATGCAATTGAATCAATTTTGAAATTTTGGTGCTTAAATGCGATTTATATGATATTAGAACTAGTATTACCACTAATATTAAATTCGTAAGTATTTTAATGATAAATTAAAATATAAAATTTTAATAATAAAAAATAATTTTCTATTTTAATGCAGATACTTCGTATATCCCTTAAACATTATAGTATTTGTATTTTTAAGCTACAATAATTATAAAGGTTCAGCTACAGTTTTTGATATAGCAATTTTACCATTTGTAGAAAAAAATAAGGACTAATTACTTGAAAAAAAAGAAATTGTATTAATAATATTAATATTTATAATTTAAGGTTTAGATATAAATATAAAATAAATTTAGATAGAAGAAACTGTAACCAAGTATGCAGAAAATCTAACAGGAAAGCTTACTTAAGAGGCTTTTAAATTATTCCCGAGTAAATTGATGATTTATATTTACTTTTATAATTTTATAATAAAAAAAATTATAATTTTTTAGAAGCATATTCACTTTTTGTTAAAACTGCAGTTGAAACAGTTAATGAGGCTAAAAAGAATGAAAAAATTATAAATATATTATTAAATATAGGGTTGATTTGCAACTGAAAAAATATATTCAAAAAATATTTTATTTAGAGCGGAAAACTGACTTAATTGCTTCTAATTAAATTATAATAACATTATAATTATTTTTTAAATATATATAGATTAATTAATTAATTAATTAATAAGAATAAAGAATTATATTAAATATTATATATGAGAGTTATAACTTAAAAGTAATATAGTTTTTTTTTTTTTTGTATTTACACACTTTAGGCAAATAAAATATTAATGAGTTTAAATGATATTATTGTATGTAATAGTATAAAAATTTTTAATTCAATGTGATTTTAATTATGATTAATACCTTTTTTACTTTTGTATGACTTATAGTAAATTTAAATTGAATAAATTATTTTAAATATAATTATTCTACTGTGATAATAATATACTTTTTTAATGTGTTAATAGATATTAATTAAAAGTTCTGTTTTATTAGTAGTTGGCTAAATAATAATAATCAATAAAATATCTTTAAAGAAAAGGAATTAATATATAAATTTATTATAATAATTTAAACTCTATATAAATATAAAAGTTTATAATAATAACTAAATAATAATATAATTTTTGATTGTTTTTATAGAATTTTATAATTTATCAATTTATTCTAGTTTAATTTTTAAATATTGCATATATATATATAAATACCTAGTAGTAATTATATTTAAAATTGTTTACTTTCATTCTACTTTTTTATTTGCATGTTTTAAAGAATACTATTTATTAATCAATTCATTTATTTTAAGAATATAAAAAAAATTATTACAAAGTAAAAACATAAGAGTAAATACATAGTATTTTATTTCACAAAACAATAATTACTTACTTACTCATAAACTTATAAACTAAGTGGCAAACTACATAACAATACAAAAATAAGAATAGAAATGAATATAGATCCACATATACTGGAAAAATCACTTAATTCTTAGCAAAAATACTGGTTCCGCTCAGACTTATTTAAAAATAATGAAAATAAAATGTTCAGTCTAAAAAAAGAATAGGAAAAAGTAGCCCAATTAGTATCAATTGAGCAAAAATTGAAAAAAATTAAAAAAATTTAATCGAAAAATACGAAATTGATTTTATTTCAACACGAAATTTCGAAAAGAAGTAGTATTATTTTTCAATTTTGCGATCTCTTTTTTGGGATGCAATAAAAGAGAGAGTGCAAAAATTAAACTCTAATTAAAAAAGCGGCAGTAGTGTTAGCAATGATAACAACAACAATAATACAGTAATACAGGAATGTAGTTCTATTTTGTTGTAATTGAAATGGAAAAGCAAAAAAGCAAGAAAATTTGCAGCTGGGATTCCTTTCAAATTCGATTTGATGAAAAATAATAACATGAGATAGGAAGATGAGCAAAATTCATTTTTTTGTGTTAAGATTTTAAGGTCTTTTCCAGCAAAAATTCAATATATGTTGCTTAGTTTATTTCGCGCCTATGAAATAAAACTTTTGCAATAATAAAACTACTCTGAAATTCAAGAATTTTATAACTAATTATACGAAGGTATCGTAAAAGGGAAAAAGGAAATAGATTTAGAGGAAATATTGTTAATTATTGCAAGAGAAAATGAAGAAAAGCAGTTTTTTTATAGTGAAATATAAAATAAAGTAAGCAAAGAGACATAGAAATACGAGGAGGTATTTTTCTTAAGCGGATTTTGTTTATTGTTATTTGAAAATGACACTGCAAACATCTGGCATGAGGTTTATGCGATTCATTTGCAGTGCTTTTTCCGAATTTCTGGCGGTGATAGTGGCGATGGTAGTTGTAGTAGCGGAATCGAAAATATTTCAGAAGAATACGTAGAATAATTGTTCTCAATTTTGAAAAAAAAAAGCATAAAGTCAAGTACAAGCAAATTTCAAACAAAATTTGTTGGTATTAATGACTAAATCAAATTTAGAGATAAAAATGGGAACAAAGTTGCATTTTTACTGGGGCCAAACTAGAAGAAATCATCTAAAAAGTTGTTTTTTAAAATATATAATAAGTGAAGGAAGAAGAGAAGGAAGACGAAGAAGAAGATGATAATAATGAGGAGGAAGAAATTGATTGTTTAGAGTAAAGGGAAATGGTATTTTTTGAAAATGGTGTAGAAAAGTTTGAGATCGGAAGAATCACTTATAAAAGAAAATAAAATAGACTTGTTTTGCAAGCAAAACAAATAAGAAACTTATATTATAGTATTGACTTACCAATAGAATGCAAAAATAGCAAAGACAACAGGAGTGCTACCTAGCTAAAGTCATAAGAGTTGGAGTAATAGCAAATTTAAAATTAAGGATAAAAAATAGAAGAACCCGAACATGAAGAAGAAGAGCAAATAAATTTAGTCGAGGAAATGGAGCGATATATTACTGAAAAATAAAACAACGCCAATAATTATAAAACTGACGATGGTAGCGAGCAACTAGAAATTAAAAATCCGTCCGAAATTGTATCTGCAACTAAAGATATGGCGAAAATGAGTAATTAAACCAGTTTTTATGTAGGAAAAGTAGTGTATGAAGAAGCGGACTTCTTGCATTTCTAATTTCTAAGTAAATTTTAATGTTAATAAGAGGAAGAGTTTTCATTCCTAATGAAAACAGTTTTGGCAGATTTCAAAAATTATTTATCCGAAGAACAAGTAGGAGAAAAAAAATAAAGTTCGGTTTCAGTTTTAGGGAGAATTGATGTGGGAGTTCGATTTTTGAAGTAAGTTGTGCTTCTTAACATGGCTTCGAAAGAGGGAATGAAGCTAATTTAGAAAACACTTGCGAAATTTATTGAAAATATAAGCTTAAAATTAGCCTAGCCAATCAAATAAAATGAAGAAGCTTAATAGCTCTCTTTTTTTTCAAAGATATTACTGATTATGCCAAAAATTATAGCTCTGGCAGCGTATTTAAACCGAGTTCTCAATCTCTGCCACAACAAGTACTTTGATTTTCAGGTCTAGAGTCTATTGAATAACATAATTAGCTATTAAGTTGGATTTTTTTCTTCTGCCAATACAGTTGAAGGTCTGTTTAAACCAAAATAAATGAGTTACGACTTTGTTTTGTGTTTGGCGCAAATATTTTACTGTTTGTTTAACAAATATAACGAGTTTATATTTAAAAAATCAATTACAAAAGATTGGCTTGAAATTCTTTTGGATAAAATTAAAATAATATTGAAAAAGCAAGTTAAACAGAATTTAAACATTTAATGATTATATCAAAAAAACTGGTGCACATCTTCTTCTACTATCAAAATTTTGGGAATACAAGAAGACGATTCGCATCAACAGAATTCCCCTCGTAAAAAAACACTTCCGAAGAGTCGTTGATAAAATGGCATTTGAAATTTCCTACGTGGAAAATTATTTAAACAGTCTTTTTGAGTTCATCTAAACATCGGTAAAAAAAACAATATAATGGTTAATATAATCAGCATTTATTTTTTCTTTATTTTATAATCATCAGGAAGCTAAAAATAACTAAAAAATTAAATAGCACTGGGACGACGATTGCCCAAAATGCGAAGGATTGATGGGTCTCAGGAGTTACGCGTCGATTGCTAAGCAGGTGGAAAATTGGCGTTGTGGTAATAAAGATGATGATTTTTTTATAGACTATTATTATTTCTCATCATCATCATCTTTTATAACTAATAACAAAAATTAAATCTCCAATAGATGTGTGCGCAATCAGATTTCACGGTGAATTTTGCAGTGTGAAGTGCTAACAAGAAGACTGTTCGCTGCAAATGTGTTACTTTTGCCTTAAGGAAATTCAGAAAATGAAGAAACTGTATTTGAGTCCAACTTAAAATCATCTTAACGAAAAACTCAACGAAAGCAATGAAAAAGCCACGCAATAAATGCATGAAATTGCGCTTCCACCTCCTTCTTGCAGAAATTTCGTGATTCGGGTGTGCAAATAGAAGGGAACACCATCTGAATCGAACACGAAAGGCAATAAATAAATATAGAAGATAAAAAATTATTAGGCACATTCGAATGCGCTGAAATGCCAGGGAAGTCTTGCCATGATTTTGTTGCCTACGAAACAGTGGCGCTGCTACAACTGTGGGTTAAAATGCGGCCTGAAATTCGAAAATAAGCGTCCGATGCACTCTTGCCATCTGCGGTGTGATGACTGCAGTAAAAATATCTGTGTGCAGTGTTTCGAGGGGCTTCAAAAGGGGCAAGAGTAGAGCAGCGTTGTTGTTGACGAAGGAATCGCAGATGCGAACGAAAACCTATAGGAAGTGCTGGCTTATTCATTTTAGTTTTATCGTTTCAAAGTGATCACGAATCCACACAACCATTTGCAACACTACGATTTCTGTGCCGATTTTTCCTTCCAAATTCAGTACCTGTCTTCCTTTTCTTTGCGAAATCAAACAAATCAGCTCTTTTTTTCTGAAAACTAAAATGAGAAGTAGAAGAATAATAAGTAGAAGAAGAGTCTTTAGGCTGAAAAAGATGAACAGTTGCGAGAAGCACACGAAAATGGTGATGATAGGGAAGATAACTCAGATAATTGTGAGTTATTTTTGAGAAATAAGTAAAAATCTTGCCAATAAATTAAAGGGAAAAAAGGAAAAAAAATAGTATGGACACTGGGAATTAGGAAATGCCGGTGCAATTCAGCATTGACTATTTGTTCTTCATTTTGGAACACTTTCTCTGTGGCTTGGAAGCCGGTTCTTTTTGGCTTCAAATTTTCCAATTTTCAGTGGAAAACTGGCCGGATTTATATCAAGAATTGCAATCTCGAGTTAAATAGGAGCAAATATAGACGTTGTAGGGTCAGTAAAAATATGAATTAGCGGGCAAAGTAAATGCATTTATGGCAGATAATTTTATGAAACTGTAAACGATGCTTAACACTTTTCACTTTTTGTTTTCAAATGCAAGCAAAAATAGGCATTACTTGCTAAAATAGTAGTAACAACAGTAGTAGTAACCAAAGGAAAAATAATCAAATTTCCTGAAATTCGCAGTATCACGTTGCCAAAAACTGCTCAATTTGTACCACTCACTCATTTCTCTCTATCTTTCCTTGCAGTAATAGTATTTGCTCAATACTAGTAGCTATGAGAAATACAAGAGCTTTTCACTGTACTTGGAACACTTTATTTCTGATTACAAAAATTTTTGCACAAAGTCAGGCCGATTCCTGACAGCGAGGTCGCAGATCTGGACTCTGATATCGGTGTAATGAAAATTTTTTATTTAAATGAAATGAATTATTTTTTTGTATAAAAGGTAAAGTAATAGAAGGAAGAAGTGTCTTCAGATGATGAAAACCCGCCTCTATTTGTGAATAGCACCTCCAATAATTTGAATAATAACAACAATTTTAGCAATAATGATAGAATCCATTACGATGAAGACAACGACGATGACGAAGAAGAAGAAGAAGAATAAGTAGAATAAGAATAAGTCAGTAATGAAAATACCATTAGGAACAATGGACAATTCATGTCTTTCCGGTAATTCTCTCATTTATTTACAAAGGGACTAAAGTTGTTTACTTCAAGCAGAATTCCAATAGATAATGAGTCAGCTCTAAAAGCAACAACTGTCCGAAAGAATAACAAAAAAAGAAGGAGTGAATCGTTGGAAGGGGATGATCCGAACCCACTAAAGATATTGGTTAAACAATTCGACTGGAAGCAATAAAAATTATGTGTTGCGATGCTTGGTCTGGAGGAGTCGTTACGAAACGGATCTGATTGTGTGTTGCACTTTTTCTTGCAGCAAATTAATGAACTTCCTTACGGAAAAAAAAGTGAATAAATTCCATCGCCACTTGTTTTGGGGCAATTTTTGAATTCTTTTTAGCAAATTTTAGAAAATTCTGTCGTTTCGAAGAAGTTCATTTACAGTGATAAATATTTTAACAAGAAATTCATAGACAAATGCGTTTTTTACTTGGAACAGATTGCGACTTGCATTTCTTAAAAAGGAAAAAATTTCGATTAGCAATGTGAAAACAATTTGGAACACATGGTTGCATAAAAAGTTAATTTGGATTCAGTTTTTGATTTTTTGCAAGATCTAAACGAAATAAAGGAGGACATTATTGAAAATGAATAAATCATCGGAAATTTCGTTGAAAAAGAGAAAATATGCGGATTTACTATTTGAAGAATTTGGTTACTCCTCTTTTTTTCGCAGTTTTAAAAGTGTTTAGAATCGTATTTCCAGAATCGAAATAGAAATCGAGCCGATAGGAGAAAAATGACGTAGCGTTTTGTAGAGAGTTTTTGGGTTTGGTGGAAAGGACCTTGGAATAACATGGATAGCAAAATGAAGTAACAGTTTAATTCAAGACTGAAATCACACTTAAATTAATAGAAACTTATCGAGTTATTCCTGATTTTATGCTCCATCGTTACCAATATTCGCTTCTTTTTCCAGACGAAGAAACGAAGAATAAATTCATTTCTAAAATGTGGTCGCAATTCAAAAAAACTGAAGATTTAGCTAATCGCAGTGCAAGCAATTTTGATCTCTAAAATGAGTAAAAGCGATAATAGGGGGAAACAATTAAAAGTAGTGGCAATGTTTTAAGTTACAGCACTCCGTTATCTGCGGACCGAAGAATTATAGCTTTGAAGGACTCTCCATATTACAAATATCTATAAAAAAAAGAAGACGAAGATGAAGAGGATGACGATGGAGAGGAGGAAGAGGAGAATATGGAAGAAGAAAAAAATAAAAAACAATAAAAGGAGAGCAAGAAAAAGCCCTGGCCGAAAAAAATTAGTAATTAGAAATTAAATTAAAATAGAAATAAAATTAAAATATTAAATATTTTTCAAAAAAAGATCCTTCCTAAGCTGTTATTATTCACAAACACTTTTATTTCCACATTAAATTGTTTATCGAACATGAAGAAGCGAGTGCAGAATTTGAACACGAAAAATAAAAACTGATCGGAAAGGGAGAACAGTAGCTTTCTGCACTTGTATGGTACGACTTAAAACTGCAACGCATCGTTAAATACCAAGGCCACACTTAACTCGTAAGGCAGTGTGTAGACTATTTAAACAAAAATTATGTAGTTTATTTTGGGAAATAAAAAAGTCAAAAGGGAAAATAAATTCAAGATTTGAGCTTTTTCATATAAAAAGTGTTCGATGAAAACAGCAATAATAGCGACAAATAACTTAAAAAAGGCAATTAAAATTCCTCTTTGATTTAAGAGGTAATGTAGTAAGCCATAGAAGGTGCTTGTCGGGAGTACATGTCAATGCAGTGTAATGAGAATGGAAAGAACCATTCAAATTAAGCAGGAGAGTGCACTTTTCAGCGGTTTTTAAATTATAGGACAGACGGAGACCTAGATGAAATTGGCAAAATCCAGCTTCTTTTCTTGGTTGACGAGGCCTATGGAGTCATAAATTAAATTTGTTCAAAGATGCAAAAACCGGCACATTATTCCGTTAAAGCTTTGGAAGGTGGCCTGGGCTGCGTGAAACAACTTAAGTAAATTTTATTGCAGAATTTAAAAAACAGGTGTAGCAGCAAGCCTTGATAATTGAAGCTGGCAGAAGGAACAGAAATATATGTTAGCTGTTGAATAAATGCCAACAGAAAATGGAAGCGAAAGTAAAATGCATGTCGGCTGAAGACGACGAAAACTTCTCGTTTCAGGATCTGTTTACGACAGAAAAGAATGAATTTCTGTAGTTAATTTAAAATTTCAGATAGTTTTTCGAAGCCATACGAAATAAAAGCGCGGATTTTTTAAATCCTTTGGGGATGGAATTTACTGAATAATTCGAAAAATATGTAAATCAAAATGTCAGCTTCCTTTGCTTTCTCTTACAAAAGAGCGGCAAAGGAGCTGAAGATATCCTTTGTTTTCTTGAAGAACTAGGGTAGACAGTCCCCTCTCTGAAATTATCCGATTTCCTTTCAGATATCATCCGAATAATCGACTTGAGTCTTTACTACGAATTTTCTGATAGTAAAAACAAATTAAATTCGCAAAAAGAACAACAGCAACAACAACAACAAGAAGAAGCATCAGTTTCGTTTTATTTGAAATGGAAATTGTTGCAAAAGGCAAAAACTGCACATTATTTAAGTAATTTTGAGCACAATTTAGAAACAAATTACTTTAATAATAATACTGTATGCAGTAAAAATAATTTGAAGGACGAACAAATTAAGAAGAACTTTTTTAAAGCTAAGAAACTCGAGTTTTATTTCAAATATTGGATAACAAAGAGACCTGATCTCACTTTAAAGTGTTTCCCACAGCTCTTTGCGGTAGACCAGGAGGAGGACGAATCAAAAAGCACCAATAAACTGTAATAATTGATTCCCTCTAAGACTATTGGATTTATGGTAAACACTTTTGTAAAATCGCTCGTTTCACAGTGGAAAAATCAAATCAACGTATAAAATTGTCAATAGTCTTCTTCTTCTAGCGTTTTGTTATTTGATCTGTATACAGCTTCGCAAATGATCATTCAAATAATGCTCCTATACCCAAATTTGGTCACTTCTCTGTTTGAATTCGAAATAGAGAAGTAGATAAGGGACATTCTTTCTCCTTTAAAAGAAGAACTCGAAAAATAATAATCTGTAAATGAACCGCGCATTTTTAATTAACTCACATACACATAAATTTGTGTAGAGTCTCTATTAGTTCGTTTGGAGTAAAAAATTTCTTTTTTTGAATTTTTGCTTTCCGTTGCACCCTTCAGCTACTAATCTGTCGACGAAATTTTAGAAAATCTCTGCGAAATTAACGCAGATTATGCACAAAGGGTGGGAAATCATCTGCGAAAAAACATTGAAAATTAAGTCAAAATTCTCTTGTAAAATGAATACAAACTATTGATAGCGGAAAGGGAAAATCAAGACTTGGCTATTAAATTTTAATTTTCTGTTTTGCAGTTGCGCAGTTTTTTGCAAACGTATTACAACCTATTGGTTAATAACAAAGAATAGAAGAATTCTTTATTTGAATTTGTAAATTTCATTTTGGAGTTGGATTTCTAAATTAGGAGGATGGAAAGTTAAAAGGAAGAGGAATTCAGTCACGGTTAAAAATTGAAACTAAATTGCAAAAATTTGTTTTACGAACAACTGTTTTCAGCAGTCCTTGCAGTTTCATCATCTGACTCTACAGAAAATGAAAGAAAAACTTAATTATACTAATATTAATCGTAATAACTTCGATAAGAACACTAACAACAACAATAAAAACAATAGAAAAATGTTTAATTTTGTAAATCTAGTATTGGTGGATCAGATTTATAGACTAATAAATCATTTTTTAATATTCCTTTTTTGAACTTTTTTTAAATTCTATCAAAAATAAAGGTTCTGCAGTATTACATATTTACAACAACAACAATATCAGTTTAAGTTAGAACACAGAAGAATAACAGTCTTTACGGTTCAAAGTAGCTGAAGCAATGAAAAAATAAGAAATGCACTCGTTTTTAGAAGATTTGTTACTTTTCGACTAAAAGTAAAAATCATCTAATGTTAATCAAAACAAGTTAAATGTACAACAAAAAAGATTTAATTTTTTGAAAAACATAGAAGAAAATAGCAACAAAATAAAAAAACAAGAAGTAAACTTCAACATATTTACAAATAGCAATTTAAAGCCTAGAAATCACTTGCAAAACTGTACAGTCCAAACATAAATAAAGGGTTATATTTCCTAGCTTCCAATTCGAATTCCTCTATTACATCAAAGCTCTAAGAACAACTTTGCTAATCCAAATTGTGATTTTACTCAAATAAATTCATTCCTTTCCCAGACTTATTTGAAACCAAAATATTACTCACAAAAACTGGTAAAGTAGTATGATGAAATGGATCCCCAAAAAAGCCAGCAAAGGAAATCAACTTTGAAAAGGAAAGACGACCGAAAAATCTTCATTCTGCAACATGTTGGGCTCATAAGCATCGGAATTAGACACTCCCCCGAAGTGCTTCACAATCGGACGGGCGCACAACTTGAAGCTGGAGAAATTTCAGAGGCTGATTTCAAAATAACGAAAACTGTAGAGTACGACAACGATTTCTTCACGGTCTCATTTTATAGATTGCTAGACGGAAGAGGGTGGGTGATAGACACCAGTAATTTTTTTAATTTTTTTTATTTTAAATTTTAATATTGAAAAAAACATTTTTAATAAAGATCTTACGACTTATGAAAAAAAAAACCAATCATTATAAAGGAAATTTAAGTGATTGACTTGAAAACGTATTTGGAAAGAGAAGACAGCAGCGAAAGTGAATCTTCGTCTGAAAGCGAAGAAAGCTAAAATTCTTAGGAAGAAGAAAATGAAGCAGAAACTTGTTTCGATGTCGTTGAAATAATAGAAAATCAAATAAGCCGGATCATACAAGTAAAAGATGAAGAAGAAGAGATTTTTTAAGATTCACAAATTTAATAAACTTCGGCAACTTAACAGTAAGAAGTAGAAGAAGAAGAAAAACAATTAGAAGAAAAAAACAAAGAAATTCCTCTTATTAATTAAAAAGATAAAGCTTTAAATGATAGTAAATTCAATAATAATTTGGCTAAACTCAAAAAATTTTTGATCAATTATAGTAGAGGATGGTAAGAATAAAATTATAAAAAATTTCCAATTATATATACTATATTTAATTTATTAAATTTCTACAGACTCTTCAACACTACAGTAAGAATGGGCAATATATTACTAGTATCAGCCAAGTCTATGATATAGTCAAATTTAAGAAAGAACAAGATCCAGAGCCCAAAGTTAAAAGAAAAATTAATGGATAAATACAAATAAGTGAAGAAGAAAAAATAACTATAGTTTCGCTATTTCAGAAATTGTAATCTTAACAAGAAAAGGAACAATTTTTAAAAACTACCAATATCTCTCTTTTGCAATAAATCGATAAAAAAATGTATCTGAAAGCCAAAAAATTATAGCAAAAATTGTAGATTATCTCATCTGATTCAGAATTTTCTGATGATGGTGGTAGCGATGATGATGATGGTAGTGATTATGGTAATGATGACGAGGAAGAGCAAGAAGATAATAATAAAGAAGATAGGGAAAGAAAAGAAAATAATGAAAATTTAACAACAAATGAAGATAAGGAAGTAGTTGCAAATGGGTAAAATAATATTAAATAATTTATATTAAATTTCTTTTTTATAATCATCATCATTAATTTAATTTAGCTAATAAGATATGAACTCAACTATACAATAAAAAGAAGAGGAAATGGAAAAACTGGCATCTAAATTACTAGAAATTCCTATATTAAGTCAGTAAGCCATACTTTCTTTATTGATCCAAATGGTTGAATTGCAGCATATTCCATCAAATTAATCAGAAGAAACAAACTAATATAATTTGATTAAAAAATCTTAAAGGTATACTTTATAAAATTAAATAATAGAATAATTATAATTCATTTAAAAATTAATAATAAGTATAATGAAACTGCTACTTCTGTACTGCCAAAATCCGATAAATACTTATAAAATTCTAGATACTATTTTCTTTGTCTTGTAACTTGAGTCACAAGACTGGGAGACTCTACAAAAGGGGGATAAAAATACGAAAATTCTGAAAGTTTTGAATTTGTGATTAGAAAGCTGTTTGACAAAGAGTAGAAGGAAAGGCTTTTCACCCTGTGCTTTACTTCGAAGGGTTTGTTTGATATCGAAAAAAATGAGTTCCTACAACAATTTTTAAGCACTTCCATATTGCAGAAGTATAAACCACTGTCTTTTTAACGAAAAAATTCTTACTTATAAAATAACTTAAACACTACTGACAATGGGAAATAAAAAACAGACATATTTTAATCTCTTCAGCTCCCCTTCATAGCTGAATTGCGAAGCGTTTTAAGGGAAAATAGGCATCATTCTCATGAATAAGAAGGAAAACCACAACTGACTTCTTTATTGGCAATTTTGATACAACAACACACAAAATGTGCTCCGTTCGAGGCCGAAAAGCAGCAAAATAGTTTGGATAAATACTTCGAATTTTTCGAACTCAAAAGCCAGCAGCACTTCAATCCCCCGACGACAACAACAACAACAAATTCCAATTCCAACATTTCATTTCTTAATCAGCTGCAGCAGTCTGTTTAAAAGAACATTTAAAAAAAAATAAAAAAAAAAAAATCGACAACTCCGCCTTCTGTAGAACTCCCCAAAATAAGACCTAACCAGAATCTTACTCGACCAAAGAAGAAATGAGTTTGAAACTTTGTGTCAGGCCCCGAACCATTTCAGTCGGCATCTCCTACCCTTTTTGAGCCAGTATCCTGAAAAAATTATGGATTTTATGGACCTGGCTTTCGAAGAAAGTGCCAAAAACGGGCTACTCATTCTCCAATCAGTTGTTTTACCGAGGGCCTTTGAGTTCGCAGAATACATTATCGCTTTACAAACTAAAAATCAAAAAATTATAAAAAGCAGAAAAAATAATTCAGAATTAGAAGCATAAGACTTGCAAAAAAAAAATTAGCTGAATAACTTTCAGAAGTGCAATTCAAATCAATTGTCGGGAAATTTTGGAGTTTTTCCCTATTTTAAACAGGAAAAAATAAAAATCTACACCTAAAACAATAAAGTGACAGCGAAAAAGCTTTAAGACTGGCGGGAGAAACAATAGCAAGCAAATTCGAATTTTGAGTGACTTCATTGGCCGAATTCTACGCCCCATGGTCTTTGAAAATAGAAAAATTGATCTGAATTATCAAAAGAAAATGGCGAAACTTAAATAGGATTACAACCATCACCACAAATCGCTTTTCCAAGAAGAACTAAGTCTACGAAAATTGCAAATTCAAAAAGAAAAAACAGCACAAATTAAAGAAGTCAATAATGAAATAGTAAGTGTTTTCAGATAAAAATTTGAAAGTTTAAAATACTTTCCACAGTATTTGAACCATATACTGCTGATACTCAAACTGGTGCACTTTGTGTTTGGTGTCCACAAACTATACGGTGAAATCCACCCTATATGGAAAATTGCCTTCTTGAAACCTTTGGCAACCCTTATCGGAATTTCAAAAATGTTCAGATTCAATTTAGCCTGCTCCAGCAGTAATTCTAACATCAACAACGATGATATAGACAACAATATATAGAGTAATTTTAATAAAGAAAAGTAAAAAACCCATCAAGAGAATAAATTTAAGAAGAAGACGGCAATCACAATTTCTGATTTTCATCTTTAGGAAACATAGCTGCAATAAAAATTAGATTCGTCCGATATAATTCAACCAAAAATTTATTCAAAATCGACTAAGGAACTGCCGATAGACATTACTTTGACCTAATTCTAACGATTAACGGCTGAAAATTTAGATTTACACCATACATTTCTGCAACTTTTCAGTAATGACATATTCCCTCTCATTTCACAAATAGAGTTAAAAAGTGTATAATTATCTCGTTTTTTTGAAAAATTGTCTCTGCGAAAAGTAATCAATCATTATACTTATTTTAATTTTTTAAAAAAATTGTATATATTTTTATAAGGCCCACTAATACATTCCTATGGATCAGAAACTCAAACTCATAAAGATTATTGCGGAAAAAAGAGCCAAGAAAACTCAAAAACCCCTAGGAGAGAGAACAAAAGAATAACATAGTTGAAAGATCGGAGCCATGGAGTTCTACTTTGAAAAATATCTTCCTCAAGTTCACTCCATCTGAAATAGTAATTCATGACATTAGAGTAAAATAGGAATAAATTTTTATTTACTCGTTTTCTTACTGATAATTTAAACCAAATTTATAGGTTAAATATAACGGAGAGAGTGGGGTTGACTGTAAATAATATCAAAAATATAATTTGTTATTATTGCTTAATTAAATTAAATTTATTTTATGTTAATTAAAAAGGGGGAGGTCTTAAAAACGAGTGGCTAACTCTACTAAGTAACGAAGTATTCCATCCAAATTTTGGTAAATAAAATCTACTTTTATTTTTTGTACCAAAAAAAAAATATTAAATAATTAATAAAGGATTGTTTTCTCTTTCGCCAAACAAACGAAGTATTCAACCTTCTCCTCTGGCATTTTTGGTACCAGACTACTTAACGCATTTCCAAATGTTGGGAAGACTGATAGGAAAGGCGCTGATAGAAAATTGGAATTTGGAGGTAACATTTTCTAAGCTATTCTTGAAACACATTTTGGGACGAGATCTTTATTTGCAGGACTTGGAAGAAATAGATCCGGAACTCACAAAGTAACTGCTCTGGACTTTAAATAACGATTTGGGGGAAGACGAGGATAATATGTGTCAAAATTTCACGTATACACATCAAATTCATGGCAAAATTGAAACTGTAGAACTCATAAAAAATGGTGAAAATATCATGCTCGTTGAGTCTAACAAGGGCCAATACGTCAAAGTAATTTTCAAATTTGTTTGTTTTTTTGTTTATTTCAAAGTTATATTATTTTTTTAACATTTTTTAGGCTGTATGTGAACACATTATGATCCACAGCATCTAAAAACAAACCCTAGCTTTCAAATAAGGAATTCATGACGTTCTTCCTCTGAATGCATTAGAATATTTAACAGAAAATGAATTGTAGCTTCATTTATCGGGACTTCCAACTTTTGATGGTACATTCTATAATAGTAATTTATTTATTTGCTTGTTTTTTTATTTGCTCGTTTATTTAGACAAAGTTCTCTAAAAACTCAAAAAATACTGCAAACTTGAAGGATATCAAAATAATGATAAAACAATTCTTGATTTCTGGAAATGTGTCCAGGAATACAGTGAAACTATGCGTGCTAATCTTCTCTTCTTTTTCACCGGGTCCTTTAAAATACCTTTCTAAGGCTTTAAAGAAAATCCCCTTAAAATATCTAGATGTGCCGCTACATAGTCCCTTCCAGTCGCTCACACCTGTTTTTATTAAATCGAACTTCCGGATTATTAAAACTACGAAGTTCTCAAAAAAAAACTTACACTGGCCGTACTATGTGGAGGACTCACAGGATTTCACATTATTTGAAATAATAGCAAAATAATAACAAAATTTATTTTTCATAATAATTAATAATTTCTTATTTAATTAATTAATAATTTTATATTCAATCTCAATTAATTTATTATGTTTTTTTAAAATGATTGAAAATTATTTATACTTTAATGTTTGATAAAATCTTATCCTATCAAATAATATTATTTCATTTTTTTTACATTGGTAAAAATAATAATTATAATAATACTTTATAATAATAAAATAATGTTTTATGATTTAATAAAATTAATTCATAATAAATATTATGTAGTCATTTATTTATTCATTGTTCCTTCATAAAAATGCTTACACACAATAAAAAATAAAACACAAAATATCAGTAAAGAGTGTTTATGTATCGGGAAAGCTTTGAAATTTACATTTGAAGAAAATTTCAAAGAAATCTGAACGTCTGTTATGCCCAAAATACATTTACTAAATTGGGAAATTTTTAAATTCTTTTTTACACAATGGACAGTTATTTTGTCTTTTCATCCAATCCCCTATGCAATGGTAATGAAACCGATGAAGTTAATGGCATGATAACTGAACTAGTTTCTCTCCTTCTTAAAACTAATCCAAACAAATGGAGCATTCATGTAAAAACGTTTCATTTTAAACTTCTAATTTAACTTCTTTATCTTCTTATTTTACTTACTTTTCGCCTTCTTAATTGAGGTTATTTTCACACTACTCTACGCTTCTCTATTCTATTTTTCTTTCTTGTTCACACTCTTCGTTTTATTATTATTATTGAAATTATACATTTTCTACTATAAAATCTTGAGTCATATTTAACTTGAAATCTCTGTTGGAGTTAATTGGGTAGTTTATAGATAAAATATCGGAATTCTATTCCACCTCTCCCTTAATCTTTGAGATAGAATTTTCATGAGATTGCGCAATATTGTGCTGTAGAGTAATAGACCTATCTATGTTTGTTTAATTTATTATTATAGCTGTTGAATTATTTGAATTGGTTATAAATTTCTTTTGGCTTGATAAGTTTTCAGTTTTAGAATTTTTAATATATTCAGACTTTTCTTACTGGTTTTTTATTTCAACTTAATTCGTTTTAATCGCCGCTTTATTATATTCTTCATTTTTATCATTTTCGCAAGCTTATTCTACTTCTTTTTCAGAAAAAATACACTGTTTCCATTAATCAGATTTCTTTTTTCGTAAAAAATAAGTTCTCCAACATGGGATAAAGCATATTCCATATAAAAATACCCCCTAAACCAGTAATTAAAGAATTACAATTTAAATAATTATAAATAAACTTTAAGGACCGTAAACGGTCACAAATAATATGACAAAGTTATCTTATATAAATCTGCTTCCTATGCTTCCATCCTAAAAACTTAAAGCAATAGAAAAATAGAGACCGATAATAAAATACATTGAAACAGAAACAGACATTATGTCCCAAAAAAAAGTAACCATACTGTTTATCAAAGGAAAATCTTGATTTACAATACATATTTTATATAGATAATGAGCAGCAGATATAAGAAAGGTTTTATCTTTTTATAAAAGAATACACCCAAGTCTGTTTACTTTAATTATTCTTTTAGAAGCTCTTTAATTGATATTATTATTTGTTGTCCTCTAAACACTTACTTATTGTTATTATTGTTGTGGCTATTGTTACTCCCTATTCTATTATTATTATCCAGCATTGCTTTCATTATGAGGACTTCTTCTTGAAGATTACGAGGGTTATATATCTTAATTATTTTCTGGGAAAATAACTCCAATTTTCTTCAAGTTGGAAAGTTGGGCTCCTAATTCTGAGTGGTTCGAGTATTTAAAGACTTTAACCATACGAATTATTTAGAAAACTAAAATGTAGATTTAACTGATTATCCAAAAGGCCAATAAAAAATATTAATATCCATACAGATTATTCACATATTAAGTAAACATTAAGGAAAATAGGATTCTAATCACACTATAAAATATCTAAAAAAATTACAACCAAATAATGTATGTTTGCCTCTTAAAAATTTTCTACGCCTCTTCTACAGAAGCATATCGTTTTTGTAAAAAACGAATAGATTCCATTAATTTTAATTTAGTTTTTTTTAATTGAATTTTTGTTTCTTTTTATAAATAATTAACAATGATAATAATTAATATTTTTAGAATTTCTTGAAAACTATAATATTTTATTTTATTAATAGATAATATAAGTTCGTTATACTACTACCATATACATGATAGATTAATTTTTTAATTGAAAACATATAAAAAAACTAGAATATTATTTATATTATGATATTTTTTACTGAAAAAAACTAAATTTTCTAAGAAAATTAATTAAAAAAAAAATATAAAAATTAAGGTATTAATATAATAAAATTAGCTCTTATATACTACCCTATACTAAAAAAAATACCAAAACAATAATGATAAAGTGTTAATTATGATTAGCTATATTAGAATTATATTTATATTCAATTACTTTCTTGATAAAACAAATAGGGGAAAATTATTAAACCATAAATATATATTATTCAGTGACTTTATTTTCATGCAGATTTAAATTAAAAAATATAACTTCAATTATCTAAATATTTTATATATATTTAAAAATAATTATATTATTACAAAATAAATCCTTTTATAATTTTTTATTATTAAAATTTATAATAAAATAATTTGATTTTGAAATATATAAATGTATTAAAAATAGTATCATACATTTATTGGTACAAAATTTACAAGATTATCATACTTAGGCTCATATAAAAAAGTGTAAATCATCTTTAAAGGAACTTTTTCATTTCTTTCAATTCTGTATTTCTTCAATATTTTAATCATCATTACCTTAACCTCAGCCAAACTATTAAATTAAGAATTAAATCAAGTTTTATATTAAAAATATTAAAATTAATAATGCATTTACGCCATGTGTTAACCAATACAATTTCCTAAAAAATAATTATAAATCATATATAATGTTTAAGAAATATTAATTTTAAATTTAATACTTGGTCCTGCTGAAAAAGGTATATAATTATAAGAATTATTGGGATTTTTTCTGTTCATATCAAATTATTCAGGATTAGCATATTGCTGTGAGTCATAATGAACTCCCATCAAATTAAAATTAACATAAGAGTTTTTAGGGATAAAAAATTCTCCTATATAATGATCTTAAGTTGCTTATCTATAAAAATTTATATTATTATTAATATTAAGTTATAAAACAGGTTATAATATATACCGTGGAATGATTAGGGGAGCGGGAGATCTAATTCTAAGAACTTCCTAAATGAATAAGTTAAACTGCTTCATTTTTGTCAAATTATCAGTGGATATATCTGCATCAGTTTTTATAAGTTCATTAATTTCATTTCTTAATACTTCTTGTTCTTTTGGTTGAATGGACAAATAGTAGAGAGTAATCAAAGCCAAATGAGCAGTAGTGTCCTTTTTTAATAAAATTTTATTCATTTTTTAATTATTAGTACATTTAATAATCTTACCATTCCAGCAAAAAAAGAATTGCAAATAAGTGCAAGACAGTTTCTTAGTCTATTTCTTTTTTGACCATAGCATCAATTATATATCTTAAAAAATCTGTTTTATCAGTTTCTTAATTCCTTTATTAAAGACGATATTGAATTTATTCATTAATAATTTTCTTTATATCATAGGCTCTTTTAAAATATCCTAATTCAATTTTATTAAACATCCATTTGGGTGTTTTATCGTAGGTATTCTATCCCATAATAGTATACCTCAAAGGAGTTAATATATTGGTAAAAGAATATTCACTTGATTGAGATATGAGATCACTGAATTCCACACTAATGAACTTATCGTTAACTTATATTTTTCTAAAATCGTCTCCGAAAAACGAACAACAAACTATATCTCCAGTGGTTTTTTACAAATTTTTCATAAGATTTTTCTACTCTTCAGGTTTTTCCAAAGATATCATCAATTCATCCACACATATAATCATAGTTTATATTCTTTCCTTTATTTGACCATACGTAAAAAGTGGAGCCATTAATTATCTTTACTATTTCCATTTCTCTCCAGATTCAAATAAAATTCCTTTTTAGAATAATTCAGTTGTAAGTAAAATATCATCCATATTCTTTTTGTAATATTATAGCTTAGTTGTAGAAGCATCTTTAATAAGTTCAGTATCATTTAATAAGAAAAAAGCCTGAAATAATATTATCATAAACAGTTAAATATTTTTAATTATAAAAATGTTACTCTTTTCCAAAATTTGTAAGTTTCAGCTTAATATCTTTGTTTTTATCTTCTTTTAAGTAATTTAAATTAATTTTTTCTCCAGCATCATCAGAATTTTCACTCACTGCATCGATCCAATACCCTTTTTATATTAATTTGATATTTGAATATTACTTTTTTATTATTTATTAAATTTCTATTAGTAGATTACCTAGTATTGGAAAAAAATGTGGAGTTACTTTCTTTTTATATTTCATTTGATATAACCTTATTCTTATGTATGGTTTTAGTATAACTGAATAAATAAGATATAAAGTGAATATTCCAAATATAATCAACAAGATTTTAAAAGCTTCGTATAGCATTTATTTTCTTTTACTTATTTTGATAATTTATTTATTTATTTTTGCTTGAATATATTAATTAATTATGTTTTAGTAATAGAGTGATTGTTGTTTCTTAAATAATGGAGTAAACTAATGGATTTGTTTCGATTAATAATAGTCTATTAATTTTAATTTGTAAAAGTATATTAGTATAATCTGGACTATACTACAACATTAATTATCTAAAATGATGAAATATAATAATTATGTTTATAAAATCTTAATTAAAAACGTCACCTAAATATTAGTATACTATTTCAAAAGTTTTAAATAATTAAAATATTAGAATTTCCTTCCATATCAATATATAGATGACCTGTTTAATATTAAATATATAATATTCACTCATAAGTATACACTCATTTAATATATATATTAAATATATATCTATATTAAATAAAAAAATTTATGTGGTTCAGTTTCTCAAATTATAATTTTTTATATGTTGTTTATGAATCTATTTATGCGTCTGTGTTCAAGTCTTCTTTATTTATATAATTATATTACTTTTTATTATTATACTTATACTTAAACTTATTTATTTTAGTATAACTTTATTCAACAACAAAAATATATAGTATTCGATTAATCGTTAATATGAACAAGTTTATAATTTTAAATTTTTATAAACTATTATAATTTGTAATTTAAGGATTATTTATTTTAGTATAACTTTATTCAACAACAAAAATATATAGTATTCGATTAATCGTCAATATGAACAAGTTTATAATTTTAAGTTTATATAAACTATTATAATTTATAATTTAAGGACCATTTACTTAAACTTATAAAATTTTAATCTAAATCATATTGTTTTCCAAATATAATTAAATTAGTTTATTTTATTAATAATAATATATAGATATATCATTAATATGATATAAATAATATATTTAATATATATTTGACTTTTATTAATTTTATAATTTGTATCAATTTTTAGATAATCTGTTCATATTATTTCACTATTAGTTTAAAGGAATAAAATTGACTAAATGATCATATTATGGTCCATAAATGCAAGAATAAACCATATTAAAAGGAACTTTGTCATTTCTTACTATTTTATATTTTTTCAAAATCTTAATCATTATTACTTTTAGTTCTGTAAGGCTTTTAAATTATAATATAGTATATTTATAGAATATTTTAATAATTTTGAAAAATTATTTTACGCCATATGTTAGCCAATGCAATTTCTAGGACCAGTTGAAAAAGGTATATAACTAAATGCATTTTGGGGAATTTTTCTATTCATGTCAAATACTTCAGGGTTTTTATATTCCTCATCATTATAATGATTTGCCATTATATTGATATTTATAAATGATCCTTTTGGGATATAAAATTCTCCTATATAGTGATCCTATGTGGCTTATCTATAATAGATTTTAAATCATAATTAATAACAATATTATCTAATAAAAATAATGAATTTATACCTGGGAATAATATCAGGAATTGGAGACCTAATCCTTAATACTTCTCTTACAAATAGATTAAACTTTTCCATTTTTGCTAAATTCTCAGAATTGATGTCTTCATCCGTTGTAAAAATCTAATTAATTTCATCTCTCAGGAGTTCTTAATCTTGGGATTAAAGAGACAAAAAATATAATGTAATCAAAGCTACATGGGCAGTTGTATCCTTAATATAAATTAAAAAATTAAATTAGAGCACGACTTAACAAATTATTCAAAAGAGAAATACCATTCCTGCAAAGAATAGAGTAAGAAATAGATGAATAACTGTGTCTTTTTCTATAGTTTTATCATTTATTGCCTCTACCATATATCTCATAAAATCAGTGTTACAGTCTTCTACTTTATAATTTTTAATTCTCTCATTCATTTCCTCACGAACAATGCTCTTCAAATTTTCTGCTCTTTAAAAATATTACTTCTCTCTTTAAGTTAAAAGCCATTTTGGGGTTTTTTCATAGGCTATGTGGCCTAAAATAGCAAAGCGAATAGGAGTGAGCAAATTTTGCATAGAATATTAACTCGCTTCTCCAATAAGGGAACTTAATTCTACTGTGATGGGATGTCCATTAATTTAGATTTTTCTAAAAGTATCTCCAAAAAATGAACAACAAACTACATCTCCAGTTGTTTTTTATAGATTTTTTAAGATTTATGTTTACTCAATAGGACATTAAAAAGTAGAAATTAGTTCATTAGCACAAGAAATCATGGTCGGAATTCTATCTTAGATTTTACTGTAGTGAAATAAAGGAGCGATAAGTTGCCTTTAATGCTTCCATTTCTCCCCAGAAACTAGTAAAATACCCTTTTCAAGCAGCTCGCTAGTCAAGAGAATGTTGTCTAATCGTTTTTTATAATATTTTAGTTTTGTAGTAGAAATTTCTTTAATTAATTCAGGGTCATTAAACACAAAACTGTATCTATAAAATTGTAATATATATAAATATTTTTTGTAGAGAGACATTAATTAATTTATCTTTTGTTTACTTGTCTCCAAAGTTACTTACTTTAACTCTTATTGTACCTTCGGAGTCATTTTTCAGATAGTCAAGATGCATTTTATCTCCTGCATTATTTTTAGACCTATCAAGAGTATCAACCCAAAATCCTAAAATAATAAATCTACTTTAAAAAATTGTTATCCTTATACTCACTTGAATATTTTATAAACCTATTAAAGGAAAGAACCTAGGATACACTTTATCTCCATACTTAAATTTATAGAGCTAGATTTTTAAATATGGCAAACAAACTAGTTTAACAACTAAACAGCATATTATTGCACTTATGGCATAAGAGATAGCAACCAAAATAAAGAAGATCATTTTAAGAACTTTTTGATTTTAGATTTTTTAATTATTATTATTATAAATAAAATATCAATATCGCCCTCACTTATATATGATAAGGTATTATATTCTAAGTTCTCATCAATATAATATTAAATATTTTTGGCTAAGTGTAGAAAATCATAATTAATGTTTGATATAAAAATAGTGTTTTAAAATTCTAATTATATAATATTATTTTATTGACATAAAACTAATACTACGGTAATATTTAAAATAATGGTATACATCAGAATGCTAAAAAAATATTAGAAATTGTTTTTTTTCATTTTCTAAGTTATTGATTTTATATTATTATAGTTTATGTATCATAGGTTGTTTCCTTTCTAGAAAACTTTTTCATTATATGAAAAATATAATTACTAAATTTAATTTTAAATTTATAATCGAATAAATTTTGGGAAAAATTAAATATAGATAATATTATTATTATTAAATTTAAATTACAGGCTTCATATTTTTTTCTCATTCTATTACTTCTTACCTTCAGAATTGTTATTAAAGTTTAAATTAGAAATTAATAATATTAAGCATAATTATTTCTTATTAAAATTAATTTCTAATATTTTGTCTCTCAAGCATAAATTTATATTCTCTCAACTTAATACTATTATTAATATTTGTATAATAATTATATATTATTATTATAAAAAATATCTAAAAAGAGTGAATATTAAAAAATATATTTACAAGATTAAAGATAAAATGAATTATAATATTTTTATAAGAAGGTTAGAAAAAAATTAATTTGAATAATTATATTTTAGTGGATAAGGAAATTTCGTTTAATAACAATAAATTGTAAAATATACATAGTATGAATAGAAAAATGTGTGATGTTTCTAGGCCAATCATTTAATTTTGTTAGTTATCTTATTTGTTTAACTTTAATTCAACTAATGAGTGTATAGATAAAAAATTAAATATATATAGAAAAAAAATTTAATTATTATATCAAAAAGTAGATATATTTATACTAAGATTTTATTTTTGTTGAATATTTAATAATATCCTATTTTGAAGAAATTATCACTCTCTAGCATCCATTTATCCTTCCTATATATTATTTATATTTGACAATAGGAATCAAAGAAAGGGGGATAATTTCAAAAATTAAACATACAATTTTTTTATTTTATTTTCCTTATATCAAAAAATATTATCAGATATGCTCTATTAAAATCTATATTTTATTAAATACGAATATTATTTATATTAATTAAATAATAAAATAGAATTTTGACCTTATTATTTATAAGTAGTATGCAAATAACTTATATATATAATTAGTTAAATTAATAAAAACTTATATAAATTAAAACTATATTGAATATAAAAATAACCTTTTTATTAAGTTAAATTTAAACTTAGAGCATGTAATTTTTGTAAATAAAAATAATACTAATGAACTTAATTACTGACAAATATTCAAGTAGAGACATATTAAAATAATTTTATTTATGGACTTTAATTAAAATTAATTTATATAATAAAATAATATTGTTGAATTATAATTTTAATGTTATATATTATAATATGATAAAATTGAATAAAATAATAATAAATCTTAGGATATGTAGGTTTTAATTTCTAATTAATTCATATTATTGTTTATTTCACACATATGCTTGAATAACAAAGAATATTGCACACAAACATTTCTAAAAGATATTTTATATTTCAGGTAATTTTGAAAGTTAACACTAAAAGAAAACTTGATAAAAATCTGATTTTTTATTTTGTCCTTAAATTAATTGATGAACTGGAAAGTTCTAAAATTTAGTTTTACATAAAGGACACGATTCTTATTATTTCATCCAATCACTTATGCATTAATAATGGAAACAATGCATATCATGACAAGTTAGTTGTACAATATTCTCACCTTCTTTGAAATTTTCTAAACATATAGAACATTCATATTATTGCTCGATATTATTATGATTATTACTATCACTCGAATTTTAATTTTATTGGTTTTATTAGAATATTTCTTTTTCTTCATTTTATTTGGTATAATCTGATGATGGGTATTCAAAATGGTTTTTTTTTTATTTACTAGATTATTATTAAGTAGCTGAAAGAGAACTTTTTGGTGAGGAGGTTTAGCATTAAGAATTTAAATCATATTAAACTGGTGATATTATATCTTATTAAGCAATAATAATCTTTGAAGTTTTATTTATTTTTAAATTTGATTTATCTTTTGAATAATAATAATCTTGTTGAATGCTAAGATTATTTTTTAATTCAGTATTCTTTGAAACAATATTTGGCTTATTTTCCAATTAGGATAAAATTATTCCATTATTTTATTAATTTTCTTATCCTTTATTATCATTATCAACCAATATAGGCATATTTTTATCCTTATTTCCCTTCATCTTTTATTCTTAATTTTAGTTTATAGAAATATTATGAGTTATTTTCTTATTTTCTTATTTAGAAAAAGTGCGATTTTTCCATTATGAAGAATTCTATTTTCTTATATAATAAGATCTCCAACAAGGGACAAGCAAAATAATATAAAAAATAGCAAAGTAAAATAATAGTTATAGTAGAATTGTCATAATTCCGATAAATATTAATTAAGTTCCAAAAATAGAAATAAAAAGCAAAACAAAGTTTTGTTTTATAATTGAATTTGATAATTTATCTTTCGAATCTGCAGCTATAAAATATAATCCTACAATAAAATACATAGAAAGAGAAACAGAAAGTATGTCCCATATAATAGCAAGCGCGCTTTCTATTAGGGGGTAGTCTTGATTTACATTGACCAGTTTATAAAGATAGTTCAAATATATTTTAAAGGTACCTTTTTATTTTATTAATTGAATATTTAGCTTATTTACTAGAATAAGCCCTTATTGTGAGCCTTCTTAATTTTCATTTGCATTATCTATATTTATTTGTATTTGCTAAGGATTTTATTTATTTTCGTTTGGATTATTTTTATTTTTTATTTCTTTTTCTTCCTTTTAAAGCTCTTTTTTAGCTTTCTAAATTTTATTTCTCAATGTAAAAAACTTAGAGTAATGACAAACTTTATACAATCTAAGGATTTAAAACACTACTATAAACATTTGGTTAATTAGCCATATTACTAGAAAGATTATTGTACTCTACGATTCATTTTATAAATAATATGTTAATAGTGATGTTACTGCTATTCTAATCAATGAATAGAAAATTTAGATCATCTGAATAAAAATAACGTTCTTTAATCTTGAGTAAACAAGTTAAGCTTCTTTAAATGGAATTTTTTTTTCTTATAAAAGTTGGATAGATTACATTTTTTTTTATTTTTATTTATATAAAATATTATTATTATATTTTTTATTGTATTATTTTTTCAATTAACTACAAATTTATAGTAATTTCTTTGATGTAAAATAAAATAATTAATTGAATATGATTACATCTAATTAATTATAAAGATAGTCACCTCTTATATAGAATAAAATGTAATATATTAAGTTAAATTATATATTTAATATATGTGTTTTGTTGATTAACTATCACAAAACATGATCTTCAGTGCTGCCTTATAAATCAAGGCTCAGATAAAGTTATTAAAACATTGACTTTTTTCCATATTATTATTTTACAATATGATATTACTATACAATTTATTTTTGAAGATTTTAATTTTATTACAATTAGCTAAATTTATTAAATACAAGTAGAAATATATTTGCTCCATTATTTATTATTAAGAAAATATATTGAGAAATTTATTATTCCAGTTAAATATTATAAAGTTCGAGTTATGTTTACAAATTTTATAACAAATTCCTATATTTAACATATATACATATTTCTATTAAAAAATTATAAAAAATTAACATAATCGTACTTTTTTGTAAGAAAATATCTAATTAAACTCATTTAATATGATTTAAATTTAAATTATTTTCCAATTATGATAATACTATATAATAATTGATTTGACATTTTATTACCTTTTATTGAATTTTATTTCTTTTGCTTTTTGTTTTTTGATAAATAATTTCAGTAAATTTCTTTAATAAATTTAAAATTATCTCAATATTATATATTAGGGGTTTTTTGATAATAAAATTAAGAATATTATAAATAAAATATATTATATTTATTCTTATAATATTGATGTAATTTAGATTAAAAGTGAACATACGTATTAAAATAACATAAATTATGTCATTTTATAGTACTTGTATAAATAAATTAATTTTCCTAATTTAAATTAAATTTTAATTTTAAAAATATAATACTTTTTTTTAAATTATTGAAACTAAATTTTTACCAATGATACTTAGATAAATTTAACATTTTATTAAAATAACTAAAATATTATTTTAAAAAATATAAATTATAAAATAATATAAGCATTTATCATAATCTTAATAATATTTAAAAATTAAGATTATTTATTTATTTTAAATATATTTTTTATTGTACTATATAATTATTATATATAATATTATAAATCTATGGATCAGTTAATTTGTATAAGGAAAATATATGAGATTTAGAAATCTAATTTTCTATTAAGAATTTAATTATTTAATATATTAAGTCCTTAGTTTATTAATTTAGAAAAATAAATTAATCTGTCATAGATTAATATTTATAATCAAAAGTTTATAACAAATCAGTGATATATACGAAATAATAATAAAATTTAGTTTAGTTAGTTTTAAATTAAATAAATTTAATAGATTACTACTTTTTTAACAAACAGTATAGAATCTTGATTAAAGTATTTTCAAAATATTCTAATATTATTAAAAATTGTGTCAATTAGGTTGATAACTGACTAAAATATATTAAGTTGAAATAGTTTTACTTATTTATTTTTAAAAAATGATATAATTATATAAATATTATTTTGAAAAATGTTTATTTTTGAAAAATCGAATATTCTTAATTCTAATTTTTTACATTATTGATGAAATTAAAAGAAAATTAATTGAGTATATTAATATTGTAGCAGTAAAGTTTATTGAAACATTTTAATTTAATTTAAATAAATGCTTTGATTAGTGAAAAAGAACAGAATAATGATTATATTCTTGAAGGTTTTTTTGTTATATATATATTGAATTCATACTAATTTTTAAAGTAAAATTTATTATTAATTTGATCGAAAAACAAAAAAAAACAAAAAAAACAAATTAGAAAATGTATAATTTGATACTGATAACTTTACTAGTATTATTTAATTTCTAAATCATATCCAATTCTTGTAATCTCAATTGTTTAACTTGTTTAGTTGGTGATGATAATGCATGTGCTTCTTGCATCCCAACAAAGTATATATAGATACACATTTAATTTTTATGACAATTAAATTTTATAATATAATAATGTATTTGAATCTTAATAATAATAAATTTGTAATTAATATAGGTATTTATTATCTTAAAATTGTATGCCTTGCGAAAGTCCTTGTTTAGAATGTAATAGTCCAATATATATTAAATTTTAGTTTTAATTGTATTTATTTGTTAATAACTCTCAATTAATCTTTCAGTAACAATTTTACTTAAAATAGAAACAATTCTAACATAAAATTACTTTTAATATCAAATTTGTGACTAATAAAGAATTAAATTAATTACCAATTATATAAATGACAAATATATATTTTATAATTACAATACAATTATATAAACTAAATAAGGTCAATCTGCAGGAAATATTGATTGTTAGAAATGTATAACAGGATATTATAAAAATAACAACACTTGTGTTAAATGCTCTGATAATTGCAAGGAATGTACATATTTTATAAATTCTAATTTTATAATAAACTAACTGATTTTATTAGTGCACTCTCTAATTAATATAATATAATAATCTTTTAAATTTTTATAACCTAATTAAGAATTTCTAAATTTATTTAATACTAAAAAGGTGTGGGATAAAATAATAATTGCATAAGTTGTTAAGATGGAAAGTGGTTAAATGGCTCTGTATGTGTAAATTGCGATTCTCCATGTTTGACATGTATATATTCTTAATACTTTTTACTCAAATAATATGTATTCAATATTTATAATATAAAGGTATTTCAGCAAGTAATTAATGCACAAGTTGTATAGGTGGATACTATAAGGATTAATTATAAAATTTATGTCATAATTGTTAAAGCTAATGTTTAACTTGCAATACTACTGCAGCATACTGTACAAGCTGTTCAGATGGGTTTTGGCTAAATGGAACAACCTGTTCTTAATGTTCTTCACCATGCCAAAATTGTATGTGTTGCATAAATTACTTATTCGTATATTTAATTAATAATAAATTTATTTAGGTGAAATTAATTCTAATAATTGTACTTCTTGCATTAATAAATATGTGTAATAAAAAACTAAATATAAAATTAAGATATATTTAATATTATTTATTTATTCTTAAAGATTAATAAGTAGTTAATGTTTGCAATGCCACTCAACATGCTTAACGTAATTTTATTGTTTGCTCTATTAATATTATTTAATTTTTATTAAATGAACTCAGGTGCATTGGGCAAGAATCTTCAAATTGTTTATCTTGCGAATCCCCTCTATTTTTGGATAATAATTTCTGTATTTCTACATGTGGATCTGGGAAATACCCTGATTCTAATACAAACACTTGTGAACGTTGTAATTCTTCGTGTCTTAGTTGTGATGGAAGTTTATAAACTAATTGTTTATCATGTAGAGTAGGTAGATATAAAAAATTTAATAGTAAAGAATGTATAGTAGATTGCGGAGAATTATATTATTAAAATCAAAATAATTAAACTTGCTAGCCTTGTAATTCCTCATGCTAAACCTGTGTTGGGTACTCTAATTAATAACTATTAATTTTTATTATTAACATAATTTAAAAAAATATTTCACAGTCCAAACACTAATGACTGTACAAAATGTAAAAGTGGAAAGTTGCATAAGTTACTGAATAATTAAGAAAATAGAGGAGAATGTGTAGACCAAGGGTAATGTCAATCCGATTAATTTGAAAATTTAACAATGGGATTATGTTAATAGTGCTCTTCATAAGATTGCAGTAGCTGTATAGATGGAACTGGATGTACAGTGTGCAAAACAAATATTTCTAACAAATATTTATTTATTGTAAACTAAAATACATAAGTTGGTGTATGTTTAAGCAATTGTCCTGCATAATACTATATAGACTCTTTTATTTGCAAAGTAAATATTTGTTATTTAAAAAAATATATTTAAATTTCATATAATTTAGAAATGTCATTCATTGTGCTAATATTGCACTTCTAATGCTGATAATAAATGTACTAAATGTATATTATCTTTCTATCTCCTAAATAATGTGGGTTCTAATACAGAAGGATCATGCATTTCTAGTTGTCCTAATGGATATTTTGCTAATAATATTACTTAAAGCTGTGAAAGTAAATAATTTACTAAAAAACTTAACTATATATATAAATGTATAAAAAAATTATATAGTTTGTCACTCAACTTGTAAATCCTGCAGCGGGCCTTCAAGTACAAATTGTCTTTCTTGCTAAAATGGGCCAAACTCATACTTGCATGTAGGAGAATGTAAAGCATTATGCCCAACATAATTTTATATCATTGAAAACGAATGTCGACTATGTGATTTAAAATGTGCAGAATGCAGTGGTGCAGGACCCAATAGTTGCACTAAGTGTAACTAGCAAAAATATTTATATCAAAATAAATGTGAAGATGTAAATTAATATTTAATTTATTTTTTTTCGAATCTTAATTTAAAATTTTTTTTTTTTTAGTCTTGTCCCAACACATATTACCCCAATAATTCTACAAATACGTGTGATTCATGCCATAATTCCTGTAACTTGTGTATTGGAAATAGAGACTCTGACTGTACTTCTTGTACTGGAGATAGATATTTATCAAATAATTAAGTAAATTAATAAAATTAAAATTCATATTTTATAATATCTAAATAAATATACTTTGCAGTGTATATAATCATGCCCTATTGGATCATTTAAAAATACTGGTAATAATATTTGCGAATTGTGCCATTCTTCTTGCCATACATGCAATGGACCAAGTTATAATAATTGTACTTCTTGCAAAAAAAATAATGCGAACCAAAATTTGTTTTTATTGCAAAATTAATGTGTCGTATAATGTCCCTAAGATAATTATTATCCAAACTAATCAGATATTCAAAATTTAAGATGTTCTAGTTGTCACTCTAGTTGCTTTAGATGTTCAGGACCAAACAATACAGAGTGTAATGAATGTTTCGAAAGCTAATTTAAAAAAATATAAGCACTAGAAATTTCCTGTGTGGTCGACTGTGGAGCAGAATTTTGGGAAAGAAGTAGTGATAGAACTTGTTAACCTTGCCATTTAAGATGCAATTAATGTTTTTCTCCTGCAAATGGAGACTGTACTGATTGTAAATCCGGGTATTATTTATTAAACTAAAGTTGCATTTTAAAAGCCGAATGCCCTGAATAAGGATACTATGCAAATTCTATTAATAATATTTGCGAAAAATGCCATTTATCTTGGTAAATAGTTAGTTTTTGTTTTAAATTTGCTGAATTTTATTTAACAATTAATATTTTTATTTTTTAAACAGCAAGCAGTGTGAAGGAATTTTATAAAATAACTGTACAAGTTGTACTAATAATTTTTTCTTATAAGAGAACACTTGTCTTTAGGTATGCGCACCAGGATATTTTGTAGTAATTGCCTAAAAAAATGCTTACCTTGTACTCAAAACTGTTTAACTTGCACAGCCCCGCTGCCAGATAATGCATGCACAGAATGTAAGTAAGGATTTTATTTATAACCCTAAGAAATGAAATGTTATAATCCATGCCCTGACAAATATTTTATTGATAAAAGTAATTTAATTTAAACAATTTAAATTATAATTTAATCAAAATTTTTACTAAATAAAGCATCTAAACTTTGCAAATAATGTCATAGTAGCTGCTTATAATGTAATGGAACTGCAATTAATTAATGCACGAGTTGCCCTGAAAATTTTTTTTACACGATTCCTAATGTATCTAAAGTTGCCCATAGTAATTTTATAGTGATAATAGCTAAAGAGCGTAATTTTTGGATTATTCAATTAATTATTATATATTTTCTTTGTTATTAAAGTTTTTATATTTATAAAGATGTTTTCCATGTGATATTAAATGCCTAATTTGCACAGGATCAAGTTTTGATCAATGCACTAAATGTTTGCCTCAATTCTTTATCCTAAATACCAGTTGTCTTACTAAATGCCCTGATAACTATTATCCTAATAATAATGAAAATAAATGTTAGTAATGTTATAATGGCTGCAAAACATGTACAAATTAGCAATAGGATAAATGCCTTTCATGTAATATAGGATTCTATTGGCATAATAATACTTGCATATAAACTTGTCCTGAATTTTACTTCTAGGATGCTTCTGTGTAAATTTATAAATATAGTTTACTTATTTATTAATCTGTTTTTTCTTTAATAATAAGAAATAAATGCTAACCCTGCTATTCTTTTTGTTCTATATGTTCAGGGATAGAAAGTAATTAATGCAATTCATGTAAAGATAACTATTATTTATTCTAAAACCAATGGTAAGACTATTATATTATATTTAATTATCTTATCTTAATAATACAATATATATAAATTAGCTTAAAAGAATGCCCAACTAAAACTTACGCTAATTCCACAACTAAAAAATGCGATTAGTGTAACCAGTAGTGTTTTACTTGTTAAAAGGTTGCTAATAATTGCACAAGTTGTAATATAGGATAGTTTTTATAACCACCAATATGTAAAGATCAGAATCCTCCATGCTAAGATTCAGATCCGATATGCATGAATAATGAAAGTTAATGTCTATCTAATTGCTAATCAAATTGCAATGATGTAAATAAAATAATTATTAGTTTATTTATATAAAAATGAATTTCTTTAATAATAATTTTTAAAGGGTTATTATGAAGACTCAAATATATAAAGATGTTTAAAATGTCATAGTTAATGCAAAACTTGGTATTCTTTTAAATACTATTTCATAAATATAGATTTAAATTTAATATTATAAATATTATTTAGCAATGGAAAAGAGTCTTATTAATGTTTATCTTGCCCTACA
Organism: Miamiensis avidus; assembly: GCA_037039885.1. Lineage (NCBI taxonomy): Eukaryota > Ciliophora > Oligohymenophorea > Philasterida > Glauconematidae > Miamiensis > Miamiensis avidus. The sequence continues at coordinate 145,564 of JAWVGU010000184.1, read as the reverse complement.
GGATCATATCACTTTGAAGGTATTAATATATTATTTTTATTTTATTAAATAAATATATTATTTTTAGGCTCATGTATGAGCGATTGTCCTTCCGGAATGTATGCAGAAAATTCAAATTAGAGTATTAAATTATTGAAAATAAAAAATAGTTACTTACTCTTTTTATATAATATAGCCTGCTAAAATTGTTTCAATAATTGTAATAAATGCAATGGGAGTTAAAAATCTGATTGTAAATCTTGCAAAAGTGGGTTATTATTAAACAAGATTTCATAAGCTTCATAAACTGGAGAATGTAAGTAGTTTTGTGATGAAGGAAATTTTCCAAGAGATGGACAAGTATTTTAGAATAATATATATAGTATATTTATTTAATATGTTTTTTTGGATTTATAGTGTTTACCATGTTACAATAACTGCAAAACGTGCACTAATGAAATGATAAATTAATGTACATCATGTAAAATAAACTTTTACTTAGATTCAACTTAATGCTATAGTTAATGCCCCGGATTATTAGTTGGTAACAATAACTAGTAGTGCGTAGCTTAATGTTCAGACGGATATTATGCTGATTCATAAAGAATTTGCTAATAATGTGACTCATCTGTATTTTTATGCATTTTACTATTGTCAATTTATATAAATATTATTTTTTTAAAGTGTATCACTTGCGCAGGAGCTAGTAATAATTGTAAAAGATGCCCTGAGGGAAAATTCCTTCATCCTAAAACAGGAGGATCCTGTTTAGATTCATGTCCCATTTCGTAAATTCATAAATGTTATATTATTGATTTAATTTTTGACCTTTTAAAATAGTGTTGAAAGTGTTTTTGAAGATAAAGTGTTAAGAATATGCCAATAATGCTATTCAACTTGCAAAACTTGTTATGGGTAATATGAAACTCAATGTTTAACCTGTCCATCTTTAAGATATGAATTTGAAGGAAAATGCTTATAAAATTGTCCTGCTGGTTATTATAAAAATGAATCCTCCCCTTAGGATTTGTAAAAATCATTTATTTTCAAAAAATACTCTTTTTGATAATTTATTATCCTATAATACAGAAAATGTTCTCTATGCTATTCAACTTGCTATACTTGTAGTGGTAGTTTATAAACTTAGTGCTTATCATGTACATAATTTACATATTTAAAAGAGGGATAATGGTAATAAAAACTTAACATATTGAAATAATATTACAAAATATTTATACATAAAATGAATTAGTCTATTTACATGCCCAGATCAAACATATAGTGATTAGATTAATAGAACATGCGAAAATTGTGCACTTGGATGTTTAAAATGCCATGATAGTCAAAATACAAGCTGCTATGCTTGTGTTTAAGGAAAATATTTATAAAATGGATAATGTCTAGATAATTGTAATTCTAATTAGTGGAAAAATACGGTTTAAAATGTATATATTATATAAAACTAATTAAAATAGTAAAATTATAATATATTTATTAATTTAAAAGATATGTATGGATTGCCATCCTAGCTGTTTGACTTGCAATGGAGGAAACACTTATAATTGCTTAACGTGTGGAAATAATTTTTACCTAACAAATGCTGGTGAATGTGCAACTAAGTGTATCGAAGGATTTTATAAAAGTGATTCATTGGAAAAAAAGTGCTTACTATGCAACTGTATAAATTATTATATGGGTTTTTTATTATTAATTATTAAAATTAAATTGAATTTTTTATTTTTAATTTAGCGAACTGTAGATCTTGTATAAATAATTTAATCAATGGATGCCTAAGGTATTATTATTAATATTTAATTATTATAAATCTAATTATTTTAAAGTTTTTTATTTATCTAAATATATAAGTTGTTTTGATGGTCACTTTTTATATGGAAATATATGCTATAATAATTGTGCTGAAAAATAATATTTTGATTAGACCGCTTTATAATGCAGAAATTGTTATTCTTTATGCTAATAATGTAATTCTAGTTTAACCAATGGTTGTACCTAATGGTAAATTATTATAGTTATGTTTTCAATATGAATTTTATATGATTTTTAAAATAAAATAAGCATATCTAATTGGTATCTTTTCCAAAATGAATGTATATCATATTCTGAATGTATAAATAAAGGAGCTTATTACTCGGCATTAAATGGAAAATGCGAATACTAAAGCTCATAATGCCATTCGTCCTGCTTGACCTGTTTTGGATCAGAATAAAATTAAGTAAATATAAAAAATAAAAAATTTATATATTTTATTTTAATAAATTTTATACTTTAAAGTGTCTTTCTTGTAAAACGAATACTTACTTAGATAATGAACTTTTTAAATGTCTTAGTTAGACAGAATGTGTGAATAAAGGTTCTTATAATGCTGATCCGTCTACTTTATCATGCAGTCAATGCCATTATACTTGCAAAACTGTAGCTATAAATTTTTAAAAGAAAATATTTAATTTTTAAAATATAATTTTTATAGTGTAATGGAAATTCAGAAACTAATTGTTTATCATGTAATTCTAATTATTATAAATCAGGAAGTTAATGTCTCTCTGCATGTCCTATTGAAAATGGAATGTTTGAAGATTAATTAAGTAAATCTAATTATATAAAACTATAATTTATTTAAAAATAATTTAACCTTAACCTAATATAATATAATAAATATTAAGATAACGAATGTAAAAATTGCACAGCCAACTGCTTGTCTTGTTTTTCTGATTTGACTAATTAATGTACTAAATGTAGTTCAGGTTACTATTTATAAAATAACTAGTGTTTGGTTTCTTGTACCTTAGGTTTTTATATATAATCGATTGATAGAATTTGTGCTGCTTGTTATGAAACCTGTAAATCTTGCACGGGATCTTTACCAAATTAATGTACAACTTGTAAACAGAATTATTATTTACATCAAAATCTATGCTATAAAATTTGTCCCCCAGGATATTTTGGAGAAGGTTTAATGTGCAAAGTAATTATTTAAATATTATCATTAAATTAGGGTATTCTTTAAACTATTATATTTTTATATGTAGCTATGCCACTCTCAATGTAAACAGTGTATTGGTTCTCTAGAAACTAATTGCACAGGGTATTTAATTAATTTAATAATATCATTATCTTAATATAAATAAATTAAATTTACAACAGATGCAATAGTGGAACATACTTATTTTAAAATTAATGTGTAAGTAGTTGTTAAAATAGCTACTGGGTAGATGAAAAAAATAGATAGTGTCTCTAGTGTAGTTCTTAGTGCCATACTTGTGCTAAAAATAGTGACTATTGCATATCTTGCTAAAAGAAAAATATTGCAGACCCTGATCTTTTCCTTGATTAAAATTAATGTGTATAAACATGTCCTGAAAGAAAATATCCCGATTAAACAACAAAGTCTTGTCAAAATTGTTTTGATTCTTGTTAAACATGTTCAGTAATTGATATTTGCAACAAATAATGATTATTATAGAATATAAAATAATTTAAAGATTTGTTTTCTTATAATAAGGGAAAAGAGAAGAATAATTGTCTTTCATGTGATCCAACCCTTTTTTTCTTTGATAATCAATGCCATCCCGAATGTCCTTCTAGATCTTTCACAGATTTATAAACTAATTTATGTGTATCATGCCATTTGAGCTGCTTAGAGTAAAATAATGAATAATATTCTAATATTTTATATTTTATAAATATTATTTAATTAGATGTGAAGGTCCCAGTTCAAATGCTTGTACTAAATGTCCACCTTACTTCTTTTTAGATGTATCAACTAAAAGCTGCCATAGTACTTGTCCTTAAAAAATCGTAGTTATAGACAATTAAAATGTAACATTAAATTACTATGGTAGCATATTAACTTAAAAATGTGAATGTAAAAACCAATAGCATTAAATATTTTTTATATACATATATTTAATAATTATTAGAATGTTCTATTTCGTGTACTACTTGCTTTGAAACCCCACTTAAATGCAATTAATGTGCAGGAAATAGATAAAAAGATACCGCTACTAGTAATTGTTTATGCCCTTTTGGAACCCTTGAAGATAGTACCGAAGCTTCATGTGATTAGTGTTACTATAAATGTGAATCTTGCAATTAAGTAACACATAATTGCAAAACCTGTGCTCATATCAGATTAAATCCTCCATTATGCCATTGTCCAATAGGTTATTATGATGATGGAGTGAATTCAACATGCCAGGGTAAATTTTTCTATACATGTTAATTTGAATTAATATAATAAATACAAAAAGCATGCTAATTTTAATGTATTGTATGTTCTGGTTTATTTAATGCTTGTCTGAAATGCAAAGGAAATCGAATTGAATAGCCAGCATGTAGATGGTAATTATATATATATATTGTAATTTAAAGTCATTTTACACAAAATTATTGTCATAGCCCTGATCAAACCTATGAAGATGGCATTTCAGAATTATGTCCTTAGTGTCATTCCAAATGTTCTACTTGTGAAGGTAGAAAATAAATATAAATACATTAAATTTTATAAAAAATATTTCATATAATAAATAGGATCAAGTACTAGCTGTACAGCATGTAGAGGGGATAGAACACCAGTATATAATTAATTGAATCCTCTCAAAATAGATGATTGTAAATGTTCAGATGGAACATTTGAAGACGGAAATTCTGTTGAGTGGTAAAAAATAAAAACCTATAAATTTTGCAATATTTTACAAATTATTACCTTTCATTATAGCCCTAAATGTGAGCATTAATGTAAAAAATGCTAAACAACCGCTTCCAATTGTTAAAGTTGCTTAGGAAATAGAATACAACCTCCTAATTGTGTTTGTAGAGATGGAGAATATGATGATGGAGTTAATGAATAATGTTAATCTTGTAATATAACTTGTAAAACATGCATTGGAAGTAAATTATGTCTATCGTGCTAGGGTAATAGATAGGGACCAGTGGAAGGGGTTTGTAAGTGCCCACAGTTTTCAATTGATAGATATGAAACGGGAAGTTATTGGTGCTAAACATGTGATATTGCTGTTCTTGATATAAAAATGATGAATGATTTACAATCTATTGTTATTGATTTTGGCTAATCAGTATCAGCTAAAGGAATGAATGCAATTTAAGCAACTGAGGTAAACATTTTAGTTGCAATAAATAATTTAATAATATTCATAAACTATCATTCTTAGGAAAATTGTAGAGGTATATTTAACTAAGCTACTCTCAATATATTAGGATCCACGTCTCCACCTAAATGTGTATTATAAAATGGTGAGCTTTAAAACGATAAGATACTCATTTAATTAGGTAATTTATTTATATTTATTTCTTATATATTATATTATTTGATACAAAAATTAATTTTAGGAGCTTAGGCAGCTATATTACCTGGATAGTAAATATCTTTTGAATCTGATAGTTTTAGGTTTATTTCATGTGAATAATAAATAAAAAACATATATAATAATATAGTAAAAGCTCCATAAACACCATCAGTACCTAATGTAAATTTATCAGGCCCAGAAAATGACACTACTCTATGTGCAGAAATGAAAATAAAAATTAATGAAATATTCGGAAATGGACTTCGTCCTTTGAAAAATATCCAATGGACATTTAATAATGCTTTAGATACAAGTATAGAAGAACTACGATTATTGAAGGAAAGAATTGATTTAATTGTCTAATAAGGATCAAATTAATAAAGCAGCGAAATTGTTTTTCCTTAAAAAACATTTAAAAATAAATAAAGCTATACATTTACAGTCAAATTTTCAAACTTTTTAAATATTGTCAACACCAAATAATATACAATAATGACAGGTTCAGAAGAAGCTCCTTTAGTTTAAATCCAAGGAAATAACCCTTTAATAATATATACTAAATAAAAAATAGAATTAATAGCTGTGGTAACTCACCTTAAATGTGCAGAGGGCTCTACAAAAGAAGATACAAATACAGATATTCCGTATTTATAATAATTTATATATTTTTTATAACTTTATTAATTAATGATTTTTATTAAGCATTAAATGGTCTTAAATTTCCACATCTTCTAGTAATAATCTATTAGATAATATAAATGTAAATCAAGTTAAAAAGGCTGGAGATTTATATGTAAAACTTGAAATACCAGCATACATTGGTCACCCTGAAAATGAATATGTTATCTAAGCAGAAGGCTCTGTTGTGTTATAAGGAGGAATAACTGCTTATTCTAGAAGTTAAATTATAATAAGATTCATCCCCTCCGATTTAGTAGCGCTCATATATGGATAAAACAGAGTTGCAGGGTAATTTATTATCTTCTATTTTCTATAAGAAACTAAGACTAATACTATTAATATCATTATTAATTTAGATTTTCTCAACAGTTAGAAGTAAGTGGAGAGGGTAGAGATCCAGATTAATAAGGGGAAGAAGCTCAAAAAGCTGGTTTGACATTAGAATGGTATTTAAATTAATAAGAATAATGATTAATTTTTCTTGAAATTCATTTTATATTCTTTATAAATAGGAATTGTGTTAATATAAATCAAAGCACTTAATGTTTTGACATTTAAAATAATCCAATTTCTCTAGCATAATTTAATAATCAAAACAAAATAACTATTCCTAAAAAGACTCTTCCCCCATATAATGCTCATGAAATAATTTTAACAGTTAAAAAAGGAATAAATAGAGTTTCACAATATAAAGTATATTTTTAAAATCATAATTTTGTATAAAAATATAAAACTCACTTTATATAGATTACCGTTATAATTTCTGAACTTGATTTGCCTGAATTATAACTAGATATATCCAAGGAATTATTAATTGAAAAAGTTAATTTAAACTAATACATTGATATTTCATTAAATTATCCTTTATCCAAAGCGGATGTCCTATTTTATTCAGTAAAAATTAATAAAATTAAAATTCATCCACTTAATAATTTTTTTAATTAGGCTGCTATAATATATAAAAATGAGGTTGTAGCTACTATGGAGTTTGAATATTTATAATTCAGATTTAAAGTAAAATAATTTTATATTATTATAGTTTATAATTATAACATTTTTTCATTTTTCATAGATTTGGGATCATTTTACAAATATATCTGATTCTAATTAAATAACATTTAGAGCTTCTGTTTATGATCCATCTTTCTATATGCCAAGCTAGAAATCCTTTACACTAAAAATAAATAAACCTCCCTAAAATTGCAAGCTAATAATAAAAAAACCTGATAATCCAGTTGCTTTGAATGATGGTAGATATAATAAATTTTTAAAACATTCTAAATTCATTATAATTAAAATATAAAAAAATTAATTAATATTTATTTTCAATAGATATCGAAATAGAAGTAATAAACTGTGAAGATGAAGACCAACCTATATAATACCGATTCACATATTATACTTCTTAAGAAAATTACGAAAATGATTTTAAAACGTCGTAAACATTAAATTTAAATTAATTATCAGATTATGTTGCTATTCCTAAGATAAAATCTCTTGTTCCTAATCCTACAATTTCATAAAGTTTGCCAAATAGTATAATATTTTAGGTTTAAGTTAGTGGTAAATTTAATTGATAAATATTAAAATGAAAAGAGAAATCATTTTTACATTATTAATACACATTTAGATTCTATTGGGGGAATATAAAACATTACTCAAACTGTGTAAGTTTAATAGGGTACATAAGTAAATGAAGAAATATTATTAAACAAACTAAAAAGCTCTGAAGGGACTATAAACTAAGAAATATATATGTTAAATTTATTAGCATAGGGAACAAAAGACATGTCTGCAGTTAATTTAAAAAAATATATGTTACCTAAACTATAATACTATAGAGTAATTAAAATAATATATAAATCAATTGATTTAAAATATATAGAATCTTTATTAAAATATTTAAATATATAGGATAAAGTAGAAAGTTAGTAGATGCAAGAATAATTATAAAAAAGCATAGAATATATTATAAATAGCAAAGATATATAAGAATCAATGATTTCTGAAGACATAGATAATAATATTAATGACATTCAATCTACTTTTTAGAAGGTTTCAGTTTCTTATCAATAGCTGTAGCTAAGTAATTATCTCTTATTTTTATTTTTATTATAATTTAATTTTATTAATATATTTAATAATTGTCTATTTTTTATAAAGCTAAAAATAGAAATTATCAACAGGAAAGAAATTTAGAAGCATTATAAAATAATATATATAGGATATCTGGTATATTAGATAGTCTTATTAAAACTAGTAATAAAAATTATGAAAACAGTTTAGGATAGAGTATTTAATAATAAAATATTATTAAATATAAATAAATTAATTGATTTTAAATAATATTTGTAGGAAGATTTTTATAATCATCTAGTAAGTCTTTTTTAAACGTTAAAAAATAAAATAGTTAATTTTTAAGTATACGAGATAATATCCTGAACAATCTTAATTAGTTTTAGCTACCAAACGAAAAAGCGAGTATATTCTATGGATCTGCATTATAATTTTTCTCATAAAAAATGACAAGCAAAAAGTTATCAAATTAAATAACATAGTAATAATTTAAAAAATATATCATTTTTATAATATATCCTATTAATTATATTTAATTTATTAGAAATAATTCATTCAATCAGCTATAAGATAAAGATAGCTAAGATATATTAACTAAAGATGTTAATATATATGATTATTCAATTACAAAATTTTTATAAAATCCTTTTATCACTGAAAACTTTCCTTATATTGATTCTAAAATACCAATATTCGAAGGAAAAATTACTGATTAAAATCTTTCAGCTTATACTCCTAAAAATTCCTTAATATATGGCTTTGAGAGTTTAAAAGAAGCATAAGTATAGAAAATTTATTATTTTATACAAAGATTGTTTAAATTACTAATGAAAATTATTAGGACAAAAGTGTTTAAGACTAATTTAAATGCATTAGCTAAGATAAAACATCTATTAAAGGAATTTCTAGCTGGACAAATAAAAATTGCAGAACTATAAAAAAAGTAATAGTGACTATTTGTAAATTAGTTAGAATATTTATCTTAACATATTTAATTAGAAAATTAGGATGGAACTATTAGTTTTTCTTGCTAATGTGATGGAGATCCCTCCCCAACTACAATAGTAAATGATATTAAAGGACTTTACCAATAATCATATGCTGCTAATGGAGCATTTAATTAAAAAGGTCTTTTGGCACTCCTAAACTTTGAGTTTTGGAAGTCATTTGTATTTTGGATTTTGGCTGCAAGCATATTAGCCTATTTAAGTGGATTATTTTATGGATTTTATCTGGATGTTATTAAAAAGGGTGTTTAAAAAAAGATGTTTAAGATCCATTAGAAGAAAAAAAATTAATTGAAATTGAAGAAGAAAAAAAGAAAAGAAAAAGATAAAAATATAATAAAATTTCTGTTTAAATGAAAAGTTCAGATAATTTAAAAACGGATGATGAATTATAAATGGCAAGAGATGACTCAAAAGAATCAAAAAATAATACTGCCAATTTACCTAACCCCATTAGTACTAAAAGGCCTTCCATTCATAATGGAAATACCGTTCTTCCTAATCCATAAATGCAGAAATAAAAAAATTAAAGAAAAGTGATTATTCTAGAAAAACAAAATCATAATTTTTTATCTCCCTCTTAACAATCTCCAAATCAAAAGGACGAAACGATATATGGCAGTATTAGAAGCAGATAAAATACATAGTGTAGTAATAAAAGAGAATATAAAATCAATATAGAACAAGCAAGTGGTATCCAAGAAAATGAAAGCATATTTTCAAATAGCAATACAGAAAGGTAGCCGTGGAATTAAGATAATGGAACAAAATATAGTAAATTTTCTTTTGATTAAAATCTTATGGGAAATAGTATGAATAGTGTTAACTTTACTAAATCTTAATAAAGAAGAAAGAAAAAAGTAAATATACAAAGGGTTTGATTTAAAATTTATATATATGATATGAAAAAATTTATTAATTTACTAATAGATGTTAAGAAAAGTTAGTAATAGTATTAATTTAGAAGATAGTTCTGGAGATGAAAATAATTATAAATAAGAAAGTTTAGATTTATTTATGAATAACAGAAGGTAAAAATAATAAGAAGAGTGTCATTATAAGAAAGCAGGAGGGAAAAAATATAATATATAAGACATAAAATCTGATATCATGTTAACAACTCAAAGAAACTTACTCCCTGAAAAACATGCTGAAAATTATAGTCCAGCAAAAGAAGATTTAAGATAAATAATGAATGATGATGAAAATTATGATTCTTTTGACGTAAAATTATTTATTAATCATTTGGCTATATTAATTAAATATATTTCAAGGTTGAATGCAGATATTAATTTGCCAATAAAGGAATTAAACTAGATAATAAAATAGCAAAAGTAGTTGAAAACTCTGAAAATCTTATTGTAACTTAATACTATCAAAGAAAAATTATATATTATTACACTATTATAATTTTTATAGTCTGCTATAGCAAGTGAAGCTTTAGACTCGTCTAAAATTTATGAAATTAATTATAAAGTTCTTAAATCATCAGGCCTAGTAGGTTTTGGGTATCAATTTGAATCAAAAAATTTCATAAATAAAATATATTTTAATATTTTATTAATTTTAAAAGAATTGCTCATAGAAAATTGATAGAAAACTCTTCATTTAATTTATACTAAGAAAAATAAGTTGATCATGGTTTTTATTGTATTATGTCAAATGGAATTTTTTTTTCCAATCATGATTATAATTAGAATTATTCACTTATTGATAATTTTTCATTTTAAGAAGGTAAACTAATTGTTTTTTCTTGAGAAAATTCTTTCATATAATACTATTTATTTTATTTAAAGGAAATTAAATAACTTGCCAAGTTAATGCTATATTATAAACAATAGAGTTTAAGATTGTTGGGACATTAAAATAATTCACTCAAAAAATTATATACAAGTTAAATGATCCTTTCTATCCATGTATTTTAATGGAAACAGAAAATGATGCCATCAAATTAATAAGTATAAAAGAACTTTTACCTCCAAGAAAAAAATTGATACCCAAATTCAAAACATTTATATTTTTATTTTTTGTAAAAATTATAAATAATTATTAAAAAAAATAATAGTTTAGTTAATTTATATAACATTTTATTAGGTTTTTCATGATTTGATATCTATATTTACTATATATGATGCTAAAATGAAAAGGCCTATCCGACTTACTCTATACTTTTTAAAAATAATGATATTATTGGCTATGACTGCTCTCTTCCCCACATCTGGAATTGCATCATTTATTATATTGCTTTCAATTTTTACAGGTAAACAATATAATAATGATATATTTTAAATTAGTTTTAAAAATTTATTTTATTTTATTTATTTAGCAATTATCCATGTGATAATAACTAAAACTATTATATTCTTTTACTAAATGATAAACTGTGCAGGTTAAGTTGTATCTACTATATTAGCTATTGGTATCTTATTTTTATGCTTATGGTCGACTCTTGTTTCACTTGCTTTAATGGCTTAAAATGATAATAAGAATACATCTTAGAGTTAAAGAGATTTTTCTTGGGGTATTGATTTTATTTGTTAATATTCTATTGACTTTGGCCTTACTTAAACTATTAAAGTAAATTAAATTAAAATAATATTAAAATCTTATTTTTTATTTTTATTAAAATAAATATTAATATGAAGGTTTTATCTGGATATATTATATGTTTTGTTTGTATAAATTATCCTGATAATAAATGTTCCACTATGTTAAGAAAATATATCTTAAATTCAGCTATGCTAAGATATTTAAAGTAAAAGATAAATTTTTAATACTATTACATATTATTTATCATATTTCTTATATTTTAAAATAGTAAATTATACTCAGTAAAAATATGATTTGGCTTATTAGTTTTAGTATAGAAATCTTTTATAAAATATTATATATTTATTATATAAGAATATAAATTTAAATACCTTTCATATTTTACTCTTTATTTTTAATTAAAAATCTAAATAAAAGTCAATTTATAGAATAGTATTATTTAATAATTTAGTATTATCAAATAAGTATATAAATACATAATTGAATTATATCATTATGTTATAATATTAATATATATAAATATAATATATGATGTACAAATTTAATGAAGCTTCAAGTACACATTTAGGTGTATTTAAAATCTTATTAACTTCGTGCTAATATGTGAATTAGTTTAATACTACTCAAAGCTATATTCTTAAAATCAGGTGCTCTATCTCGTTAACCACAATTAATCTTTTAATCTGATTTTTATGCATTGTGCTTTTGACATGTAATATCAAGTTTACTTGTAAAAATATGTTATATAAGATGATATTTATTATTTTTTCTTTTTTTTAATATATCCACTTTTGGTTTATAAGAGGAAGAATTATGGATAAGATAAATCCTTTTTTTTCAGAATTCAACATGTATAAATAAGTATATATTATTTTAATATGAAATTTTATAATAGATAATAAAATTATTTAGTATTTAATAATATTTTATTATTAATAAAATTCATAATCTAATGATTTATAAGTATATTATCAGACTTTTATGATATATGGTCGGTCTAATTAATATTTAAATAAGTTTTCATCAAGCTAGAAAATTTAAAACAATATTTTATTTTAAATACAAAAAATAATTAAATATTTATTTGGATATACCATGATTTACAATTATTTCTAATAATAATAATGTAAATTAAAAATATTAATAGTAATAGTAATTTTAAGAAAATTTAATATGCGGTGGGTTTTATCTTTGATTTATATGAAAGTATTGGCTTTTATTTTAGTGAAAGAGTAAATTAATACCTTTCATAAAAATTTAATTAAATATAGTAAAGTAAATAAAGAAATAACAATATATATATTAATATTACATAATAATTATTAATAGCAATAAATTAAAGAAACAAATGAATATTTTAGCAAAGAAAATATTTGTACCATTTGTTAGTAAAACATAAGCTTCATTAGTATCACTTCCTTCGACATGTATGAAATAATCTAATTAGCATAATACAATACTTGAAATACTAGTATAATTTTAGATAAAACTTGGATAATATTAAATATATTTTAAAAGACAATTTCTCGAAATTTTTCGTTGATAGAGATAGAGATGAAATGAAGGTTTATGATACTGAAAGAAATATGCATCCTTATTATAGAAATTTGAGAAGAAAATGGATGATTCCTTTGGAAAAAAAATAAAAAAGAAAAGAAAGAATTAAATAATTATAAGAAGAAGCTCCTGTAATTAATCATTCTTTAAAAATAAAATAGAAATTAAAGAGATTTTTTTATATAAATTATGGTAGGAAATTGTTGAAGATAAGGAAAAATTTATAGTACATAATCCTATTATGGGTATTGAATATCCAGTTAAAGATAATGAAATATTTGCAGTTTTTGAAGTATTAGGTAATGATTAAAAAATTGTATGCAAATACTATTGTGCTTAGTTTAATAATATAATCATATTAGCTTAATTCATAAATTAAATATAATGCGATTATAATAATTAGGTAAATAATATAAAGTAGCTAAAGATGATTTAGTAATAGCCGATCACTTAAAAGATTATGATATTAATGATCATATAGTGTTTGATTAAGTTTATTTAGTTGGAACTAAGCACTACACTGCCATAGGTAGACCAGTAGTTAATTCTGCTAAAGTAAGCAATATAATTATTATTTTTTAAATATAAATTGTAATTATTATTTACTCAGGTATATGCTACAATTGAAGAATAGACAATTTCAGAAAAAACTTTAGTATTGAAATATAAAAGAAGAAAGAGATCTTTAAGATCTAACAGTAAAATTTTAGATTTTAAAATATTAAAATATTACATTAAAAACATTATTGTTTCTTTTTATAGCTTCTAGAGTGCCATTAACGGTATTGAGAATTGATAAAATTGAACATATTGTTGATGAATAGTTAAATAGAGCAACTCCTTTGATTTGAATATTAAAACATTAGATCAGTATATTAAACTCTGGAATTTATTTATTTATATATAAAATTTTTGAGTTTATGACTCCTATTATTTAATTTACCAAGTGAAATTATAATTATTATTAAGTAAAATATTTAAAATTAATAAGATTTATATGAAATTAATATACTATTTGTTTGGTTAAGCTTTTTATTGCAAATACAATAGTGATAACACATTTTTCTGATGCTATTGAGACTATTATTAATATCACTTGAATTACAGATATATAATTTAAAAAATCAGTTAATTGAATTCATATTTTTTGTATTTAATCATTTTTCATAAAAAAATAATAATCATTTAAAAAAGTAATAATAATTAATATATATATATAAAAAAAAAAAAAAATACCAGGAAATATTTCAAAAAATAAATTGCACGCATAATTTACTAATGTACCATAATTTCTAATAAGTAAATGATACATTTTAATTAACTTATAACATAATAATTAATTTATTTTTGTCTATTTTATAGAATCAATCGAAAGAGCCCTACTTCAATTAATTTTACTAATATCCTAATTATAATAAGAATGCTCTTAAACCAGGACATAATAAATAGCCAAGTCTTGACATATAATCTTCCATATAACTCAGGAATTCTATACATGATAAAATGATTATTCAAGGACTTATTCATGAAAATAATATATCATAAGGTGATGATCAGGAAGAAAACTATGTGTACAAAGAAAATAATATACAAAAGATAACAAAAATGATGAATGTAAGCATTGACTTGTATTCTGAAGCAAGTGAGGATGATGACAAAGAAAATATTAATAACTAAAATTTAATTTAATAGAAAAACGTCTCGTTTACCAAAAAAATAATAATATAAAATGCATTGAAAAATAATAAAATAATAACAATAATAATAAATAAGTATTTGTTAAAATCAAAAGTCCTTAAAAGACAAAAGACATAGCTTACAGTTCATATCAGAATTCTTTCAATAAAAAATCTAATAACAATACAGAATATAAAGTTTTTACTCAAAAAAAACAAACTATAGTGTAGATAAATGTTACCCCCCCAAAAAATAAGATGACTAGATTTTAGACAAATTAATAACATTATAAGACTAGAATAATAACAATAATAAACCTTTTAATTAGTATTCTCATTAATATCCAAGAAAATAAGAATAATATCAAAGTGAATAATAGCTTATAATGACTACAAATAGAAACTAAACATAAGAAAATTTTGATAAAAACAGAGATACTAGTATTTAATATACTTAGACAAAGCCATAATAAGAATATTAGTACACTGGCATTAATGCTCCTTTAAAATCAATTGTTTACTATAATTCCTAAGCATAATAATATCAAGATAGTTTGCAATTTTAGCACTGTTAAACGGAAAAGCCATCTTAATTAAAATATTCTGAAAAAACTTTCAACTAAACTTCTACTAGTTTAGATAAATCTACATAAAGATAATATGAATATGTTAACTCTACTATGTATTAATACCCTTAATATTACAGTACTCTGGTACAATCTAAACATAAAACAGAATAAGACGATCTATTAGATTGGAATACATCATAGTATGATGAGTAATAAAATGAAATAGCAAATAAGGTAATAAATATTTTTAAAATAAATTAAAATCTATATAAAATATTAATAAATGAAAACTTATAGATAAACAAATGCAAATTTGGAAATACTTAAAGTATGATGTACAAATCCCACAGTTCTGCTAATTTATTTAATAAGAAATAAAAAACGAACATAATTAAAAAGTGAAAGAATTACGATTTTTGAATGAAGAATCTGATTGTTCAATGATAACTTATAATAATTAAACTATGTAATAGTAAAATTATTATACAAACAACACTCATAACAATTTAAATGAAGATTCTTAATATAATATTAATTGCAATAATGATCCTGTAATAAGAAAAAATTATATGTTTAAAGTTAAAAATGCAATAAATTAATAAATTATTATATATTAGTTAAATAAGACATTTTCCTATGATGTAAATTAAAGTACCTATATGGGATTTAATATAAAAGAAGAGATTCCTTACAAATAGGATACCAAGTATTAATTTAACAATACTATAAATATATGTCATTATTCTCAAAAATAAATTTCTGTTAAGGGGGATAACGAGCCTCTCAATTCGTAGTAATAAAAATCTATTAGAAATATACTTTACTTTTTAATAATATATAATTTTACATAGCCCATAAATATCTAAAATTAGTCCCAATACCTATTCTAAATAAATGCCTTATTTGTGTTTAGAAAATGAGAATAAAGAAAACAATAAAAACTAATAAAACCTTTAAAAAATGCCAAGCAAGCAAAATTTATTAAAGAATTAAGGAGTAAATAATTACAATATATCATTTATATTAATTTAATTTTTTTATATATTAAACAAAATAGGATAGGAGTAAACGAATGAGTATAAATGTTTTATCTAATAGAAACAGTATTATATCAAGAGGAAGCCTTCTACAAAGTTGTAATGAAAATTAATCAAATTTAATTTAAAGAACCCAGCGACTACGAAGTATTTTGAAGTCAAATAACTAAAAATCTATATCTAAATTCGATTACCTTTCGAATATTAACTAATTTCAGCCCCAAGATACTATTAAATCGGTATTCTAATTTAAAAATGTAATTATTTCAATATTATATATTTTTTATAATTTACAACATATAATAATATTGTAAATTTACTAGAATTAAAGAAAAACACTAATGAAACTTAAGCTGAGCAAGGACAAGTAAATGGTAAAAATGACAATATAAAAGGAAAATAAACAGTAAATAAGATTAAAAAAGTAAAATAGATAAATACTTAAAAATTGCAGTTATTTAGCCTAAACCATTATATAGATGAAAAAATTAAATTATTCAAAATATCATTATATTGATTTGATATTTATAAAAGGTTTCAATTCTATATCCATATTATATAAAAGATAATATTACATATATTAATTTAAAAAATTATAATACTTTTTAATTAAAATAAATCTACTTAATACTTATTGTTTATTTATTCATAGTTTACAATTTGACAAATAGTAATTATAATAATTAACATATAATAATAATATTTTTATAAAATATAGATGATTATTTTACAAGTTAAATAGTAATAAGAATAAAGGGTTTTTATTATATTATTCACTTAATTATTTTAGGCTCTTATAATAATAATTATCTATGGGTTTTTTTATATTCCCCATTAGTACTTTCTATCCCTTCTAATTTTATTTAGAATCCTTTAAATAATAAGTTTTATCATTAGGATCATATTAACTGTTTGCTAAATATCGTCGCTCCTCTTCAGTTAAATCTTTATCTTCAATATATTCAATATCTTCTCCATATTTTTCTGTTAACATTTATCTTAAATCTTAATTGTATCCTTCAAATTTCTTTCTTAAATGTAAATAAAACTTTCTTTTAATTTCTTTAAATACAAGAGTTTCATGTATATCACCTGGGACCATCTTTTTAATTATATTTGTTTAGCAATTTATATATTATTTTTTATAGTTTACCTTTCCTATTTTATAAGACCCATACTATTCTCTTTTTAATCTGCTTACTCTTAAATCATATTTTTACATTACTCTTCTAATTTCTCTATTTTTACCTTAATACATACCTATTCTTAACCAAGTATTGGTTGACTATCTACTATCAATTTCGGCTTCAAATGGTCCATATTGAATTTCATTTATAATAGCACCCCCTCTTATTTTTAGTAATTTTATTTCATCAAGTTTTCCTTAAACTCTCACCCTATATTACTAATTAAAAATTTACAAATATATTAATTTTATATAAAGATATTTGAATATACTCGCCTTATATCAGACATAGGATTTTCCAGCATGGAGGCTAATTCTCCATTATTTGTCAATAATAATAAACCTTCAGAATTAAAATCTAATCGTCCTACTGATATTATGTGATCAGCTTGCAATTTGGTTTCTTTTTTTAAATAATCATATATCGTAGGCCTTCCTAGGGGGTCAGAAGTAGAACAAATCAATCCTCTTTATTATAAAAATTTCTATTAAATTAATATTTAATGTACTTTTATAAAATAATTACCTAGGTTTATAAAATATGTATAGTTTAGTATCTTATTTCATCGGTACTTTCTCTCCCTTTTGAGTAAATATTTTTATGTCGTTTTTTAAAGAAACTGAGATATTGCTGTGAACCTATATGATGAAAATAATAGTATTGGAATTATAATTTATTAGTAAAATAAAAATAAATGCTACTTTCTTTCCATCTACAAATACCAATCCATCTGCAATCATTTACTCGGCTTCTCTTCTCGAACATATTCCTGTCTTTGACATATATTTTGACAATCGTTCTTATTCTAATAATTTTTAATATCTCTTTTATATTTTAGATAAGGTTATAAATTTATTTATAATACCTATAACTAAACGAGGCGGTTATGCTACTTCTTATTACTGTTATTATTACAATTATTATTTCAATTCCTATTATTTTTATTGATTTATTAAATCTTAAGATGTAAGAATTTCATTTGTTTTACTATTAAAAATAATCCTATCTTGAGTTTTTTATAGTATTTATTCTTATAATTGTTTTTTTTGAGCTATTTTAGTATTTTTAATAGTTATTTGTCTAGAAAAATTATATATTGGTTAATATATTTGTTATTTTAAGATAAAATTCTAAAAAATATTTTTCAGCATTTTATTATAGGTGAATATTAATTTATTAATTTAATAAAATTAGTTTATTATTATTAATATAGTTTAGTTAATATTATAATTATATGTGATATCAGCTTTATTATTGTTGTGTGCTAGTAATAATTAAAAATAACAACAATAAATAAATAAATAAAATTATTTAAAACAAGTTTTATTTTAAAATAAAATATAAAAAATCTATTTTTATATATTAAATATATATATATTATAAGTTTTAAAAAATAGCAATTATAATAAAATTTAAATAATCAGTAGAAAACTCCTTTCAAGGAATAGAAAAAGTAAATAGCTAAGAAAAATACATAGGGAGTAGTATATATCCAAGAGGCAATGACTTTTTTAAGGTTATCCATTTTGAAAACATAAGGTAACTTATGGAGTTTTTCAGCAAGTGTAGCCCCTAAAAGTGCTCCTACGGTACAATGAGAAGTAGATACAGGCATTCCAAGCTAAAAAAGAAATATATAAATATAGGTTTAAAACAATATAATAGATATTATTAATTATTTACAACTGAAGAAAATATAATAGAAGCAGCAGCTCCAACTTAAATAGTAAAAGATTTCATAGGGTCCAAAACAGATATTCCTTCTCCTAATGTCTAAATGGTTCTATTTCCGAATCCTAGAATTCCGGCAGCAAAGGAAGCAGCTCCAACAGCGAGAGCCCAGAAAGGAACATCTACTTCGTCTTCTAATCCTTAAACACCGTTATCTTTTACATTTATGACTGCAGCCAAAGGACCAATGGCATTTCCTACATCGTTAGATCCATGAGCGAAAGCTACACAGCATGCAGAAATTATTAATAAAGGTTTGAAAATATCAATAGACTGGCTTTCAATTTATTCAGGTGTTAGTTAATCACAATTAACACCTAAAAATAATTATTTATTATTTTAAAAAATTTTTTTTTTTATTTTTTAAATATCATACTTTGTTTTCTTTTTTTAGCATAAAAGAATAACACAATAGCAACAACAACTCCTGCTCCAACTGAAATTAAGGCACTTAACCAAATGGGTTCTAATTTAGCTCCCTTAAATAAGACAACAAAGAATACAATAAAAACAGTAAAGAATCCTAAAATGGGCAACCATGTAGCAGCTCTTTAGAAGGGATTTTTATTTTTCTTGATAATAGCAATAACAAATCCATAAAGAAGCAAAGCTAAGACAGCACCAACAAGAGGTGATGTTACCAAAGCTATTAAGATATTAACTAATCCTCCTGTAGATACTCCATCACTTCCTACAGAGGCTAACCCAGTAGCAGATAAACCTTATTGTAAATAATAATTAGACCACTATAAATAATATAATTAAATCTTATATATTACCAAAAACGACTCCTTTTGTAATTGATACTGGAATTCCATAAATAGTCATTGAAACACAACTGAAAGCAGCTCCAGCTAGAACAGCAGGCATACATAGTGCAAATAAATTAGGATCATTTTTATAGCTTTGAGGATCAATAACTCCTTTACTGATAGTTTTAGCTACATTTCCTCCTAAAGAAAGAGCTCCTGCTACTTCGAAAACAAGACCAATAAGCAAAGCTTATCTATAATAAAATAATATAATAGTTATTTAAGTTATTAATATTATATATTAAATATACCTCATTGTCAAAGTTTTAGATCCAAAGCAAGTACCCATAGCATTACAAATATCATTACCCCCAATAGAAGCACCCAAGAAAAAGGCAAGAGGTATAGTTAGTATAAAAATAACTTTTATAGTAGATATACCTTCTTTCATGAGAGGAGCTATTAGAATAGGAGCTATCATAATAATGATATATGAAGCAAGCAATTCTATCAATTAATAATTCTTTTTATACCATTTCTATACCCTTTCTGTAAATTTTAGAATAATTTCTTCACTATCTTATTCTTATTTATTTTCAAATTTTAAAGCACATTGAGACTATTTATTATCATTGTTATAGAATGATATTTATTTAAATTATTCTGATGGAATTTGCATTGGCTCTTTATTTTTAGCTTCTTAATTTAACAAATTGGTTTCACTTTCATCAGTATTTTATTGAAGGAGATAAACATTCTAATTAATTAGTAATTAAAGTTAGAATTATTTCAAAATATTATATCAATATAATATAATGGTAGGTAATTAATAAAATTATTATAAAAAATTTAAATTGGTAGAAATCCAAAGGCTATTAAAATTTTTTAATTTTTATAATATATACAAAAAAATAAAATTTTACAAAAATTGTTTTAAAATAGGACAGGATAATTATATATTTAGAAATTATATGCTCTAGAATTTATAATATTACTTGTTATAAGATGCTAAAGTTATCTTTTTCAAACATTTTTTGTTCTTCTAAAGCAGTTACAGCTAATCTTTCATTAATGGTTTTAGAGCTTCCAAGCTCCATTTTGGCCATCCTAGCAATAACTTGATTTTGTAAGTAAGGAGCAGTAGTTAATTTTTTATCAAATTTTTTGCATATTTTTCTAATGGCTTCTCTATTAATAGTTGCGTATTCTTTCAAAGAAAGGTAGATTTTAATATGTTTAAGGTGGTCTTGTCCATCAGCTTCAGTGTTTTTGAGTATATCTTCAATAAATATTTCTACTTTCATCAAAAAAGTATTAATTTCGTGTTTGAAAGAGTCTTCTTCGTCTTTTCTGTCTACTTTATTTTCAATCATTTTTTAATAAGTACTTTTAAACTGAAGTAGTTTAAGAAAATAGCTTCAGGAAGGTATTTTTCAAACAAAGGATTCTTTTTTAATTCTTCAAATTACTAGGCGAATTTCATAGGTGTTTTAGGTTTTAAATTGTTATTTTTTATTTATTTTTTGATATTATTTTTATTATTAAATTAAAAAAGTAATCCTTATATATCTACAGATTTTTGTGATCAACCAGCAAAAAATATTATTAGTTGCTTTCATAAAACCTTATATTCAAAATAAAAATAGAAACTGAAAAGCTAAGTAACTGTAATCTTTATTATAAATCTATCTATTCTATTTAAATATAAATCTATCATTTTTTGTATATAATAATTTTATATTCAACCAAATTTCCGCATTCTGATAATTTTATTCCAAAAGAGTATTCTGAAGGTGGCTTTAAATTTAATTCTAACTTTGACTTTAATTTCCCCTCCTTACTTTAGTTTATATGCTTTATTTTTAAAAACAAAAGGCCTTTTTTAAACATAAAAATATTATAATTATAAATAATATATATTCTTTATTAAAATAACATTATTTACAGAATTTTATAATTGAATATTTCTTTAAAATAATTTTTCATTTTTATACTAAATGGAGTATTGGAGTATGTTCTTGAAATAATTCAGGTGGGGGGATTAAATTTTTAAAATTGTCACTTTATATAGACCCATTTAATTAATGGGTCCCCCATTTATTATTATTCCTAACTATGTAATAATATTAAATACGAAAATGTGGGGGCCATACAGAATAAAATAAATACTGATTAAAATCATACGAATGTCAAAACTCAAAATCATCATATTTGTGAAATTTAGAAATTATAAATAACCGTGAATAATAATTATTTTAAATTATAATATTAATTAGTCACAATGAGATTATTATTAAGCATAATGAATCACGATAAATAAAATTCGCAATTTTTAATAATATTATTATTTAAATAAAAGAATAATAATTATAAAATTATACCTTATTAAATGAATTAAATGAGAATTTTTAATTTCCTATATAATTTATATTAGTAATATGTACAAAATTTTAATATATATCCCCCCCCCCCCCCCCTTCCCCTCAAAACCCCCCTCCTAATTAATTACTCATATAATGAATAATAAATAAAGTTAGAATTTATATTTAGATTTTAAATTTAGTAAATATAATTACAAAAATTTAAATTGCCCCATTTCATTTTACTACAACATTTTATATTTTTTATCAACTTTAACAATTGTAAAATGAATAAAAAATCAAGCATTGATGAAACTATAAATACTTCATTCGTTATAAAAACCTAAAAATATTTTAAATATTATTATTAATATATTCTTTTATATAGCATTTTGTTTTTTATACAAACTATAAAAAAGATAATAGAGTTAAAATTATGTAGGCAAAATATCTAACTTAAAAATTTGTTGATTTTATATTATCGATATTTTTCTTTTGAAAGAAATAAAATATTAAAATATGTAAGCCAACTAAGAATAAATATAGCTACTTTTAATTAATAAAATTAGTTTATATAAATCTATTTAGTTCAATAAAAGACTCCCTTTAACGAATAGAAAAAGTAAATGGAGAGTATAAATGTATAAGGAACGGTATAAAACCAGGAAGCTACAACTTTTTTCAGATTATCCATTTTAAAAAGATATGGCAATTTAGAGAATTTCTCTGCAAAAGTAGCTCCCAATATTGCTCCAACAGTGCAGTGAGAGGTAGAAACCGGTAATCCCAGCTAATAAATAATTAGTGGTTATTTATATATTATATTAAAAACAAATAAAAAAACAATAAAAGTAAATCGAATTACAATAGTAGATATTAAAATGGCGGCAGCAGCTCCAACTTAAATGGTGAACGATTTCATAGGGTCAAGTATTGTTACTCCTTCTCCCACAAGTTAAACTGTTCTTTTTCCCATTCCCAGAATTCCTGCTGCAAAAGAAGCTGCTCCTAGTGCAAGGGCCCAGAATGGAATATCAATCTTATCTTCTAAGGCATTAACTCCTTTATTTTTGACATTTATTACTGCAACAAGAGGTCCTACACAGTTTCCGACATCATTAGACCCATGAGCAAAAGCAACACAACAGGCAGAAATAATAAGTAATGGTTTAAACAAATTAACAGACCTAGTTTCCATTTATTCTTCAGTCAATTCATTTAAATTAAGTCCTGATATGAAAGTTTTTATTAAATTTATATTAAATAAGAGATATTTTAATTTACCTTCTTTTTTTTTTCTGGCATAAAAGAAAAGAGGAATAGCAGTCACAATACCACAGGCTACGGAAATAACTGCGCATAACCAAATTGGTTCTAAGTGTACTCCTTTTAGTAAAATCACAAACATAACAATGGCGATATTCAAAAATCCAAAAATGGGTAGCCATGCAACTGCCCTAGTAAAGGGATTTTTACTTTTTTTAATTATATAGATAATGAACAAGTAAAGAATTAAGGCTAAAACAGCACCAACTATTGGAGAAGTTAATAAAGCAGTGATAATTTTAATTAATCCTTTTGAAGAGACTCCTGATGATCCAATGGAAGCTAACCCAACAGCGGCTAAACCTGTAAAAATAAAGTTTTATTCTGTTATTTGAGAGAGGAAAAATTTCATTATTTATTGCGTTTACCGAAAATGACTCCTTTTGTAATAGATACTGGGAGTCCATATACCGTCATAGACAAACTTCTGAACCCAGCTCCTGCTAGTACTGCAGGCATGCATAAGGCAAACAAAATAACATCTTTGGTGTATGCTTTAGGGTCTATAATATCTTTACTTATAGTCTTAGATACAGATCCTCCTAAAGATAAGGCTCCAGCAACTTCGAACACGAGTCCAAGAAGAATTGTTTATCTAATTTTATAAATAAATGTTTATTTCCTAATTGATAGATATTAAAGTGTAATTTACTTCAATGTTAAGGTTTTTGATCCGAAGCAAGTTCCCATTGAGTTGCAAATATCATTTCCTCCAATAGAAGCTCCCAAAAGAAAGAAAGGGGGATAGAAAGTATAAATATAGTGTTTATTGTTGTAGTTCCTTCATTAATAAGAGGAGCTATTAATATGGGAGCGATCATGATAATCACATACCCTGCAAGCAATTCAAGTAATTAATATTATTTATTATACCATTCCCATATTCTTCTTCTCCAGCTTGTAAGCATAGTAATTTATTCTTCCTTCTTATCTCCATCTTCTCTTAAAGCTAATACAGATATTTATTGTTTACTAGTCAACTCAATCTGTCCTGATACATCAGAAGGAACAATTCTGGCTTTTTTATTTTTTATTTCTTGGTGCTCAAGGAGATCTGATTCACTTTCCATTGTGTTTTCTTAGAGTTAAATAACATTCTAATTTTAAGATAATAAGAATTAATATTATTATACATTAGAATTTAAATGAATAATAATATAGAAATAAAAGATTAATTTATTGTTGTAAATAATAATATATTTATAGAATTTACATTAATATGTTAAATCTTAAAAAATTAATAATGACAATAATTAGTATTAGAATTATTAAATGATATATATATATATTAAAATAATAAATGAAATTAAAACTAAGCTAACAGAAATAATTTAAATAAAATAAATTAGAATAAAATTACCCAATACTTATTTAAATATAAAATGAATATATAAAAAATATAATGAAAATTTTATTTTACCTGTTATAGCAAAGCAAAGTTATCTTTTTCAAACATATGTTATTCTTCTTTAGCAGTGATATCTAGTCTTTAAGATATAGTAGCATTATTACCAATCTCCATTTTGGACATTTGTTATATGATTTATTTTTATAGATAAGGAGCAGTAGCAACCTTTTTATCAAATTTCTTAGCTATTTTTCTAACAGCTTCTTTGTTTATAGTACTGTATTCTTTCATAGCTCTATATATCTTGATATGTTTAATGTGATCGTTTCCATCAGTTTCAGTAGTTTAAAGAAGATTTTTAAGGTAGACTTCAACCCTAACCAAAAAGCATCGATCTCTTCTTTGAATTTTTACTCTTCTTCGTTGGTTTCCTGTTATTGACCTCTTTTTTCAAGAATTTTTTTAATAGAAACTTTCATAGCAAAGTAATTGAAGAAAATAGCATTGGATAAGTTTTTGGCAAAGATAGGATTCTACTTCAATTCTTCAAATTAGGTAGCAAATTTCATTTTTTTTAAAAGCTTATTTTATATTTTTAAGTTGTGCTTTAATATTTTTTTTTATTTTTTTTTATTATTATTTTTTTTATTAATCATTTATAATATTACTTTCAAATATAATGCATCAATATTAGGATAGACGAAATAAAGGAACTATTAAATTGAATTTTTATTGTTTATATATACTTATTTTAAACGGGGGATCAACAAATAATATAGAAAGATAAATATATGATAGATCACATAATCACACAAATTAGATTAAAAATTATTAAAAAATCCATAATATATCTCATGCGAGTTAATTTATATATTTTCTTATAAGTTTAGGTGTATAATTATTGTTTATAATCTTGTAGCAAATGAGAATGTATCATTATATTATTCATTACATATGTATATAGCATTCTAAAATTTTAAAAAAATACTGTTGAGTCAGACTATAAAATATAATTTGAAAAACTATACGATTTAAAAGAGAAATATTTATCACAATAGAGTCAAAATTGTATTTTATATTTATTTAGGATCAATATATGATGCACTTAAATAATATTTTTTACTAAATGAACAAGTTTCTAAATTTCGTTGGTGGGGGTTATTATTTGAATAGACCCTTATTAATATAATGGCCCCCTAATTTTAATTAAATCTCTTTATTTAAAATAGTGTGTGAAAAGGGGGGCCACATATCATATTACACATAATTATTAAAAGTGAGGTGAATAATTCATTCATATAAAAATGTACAATTTTAATAATGTAGTAATACATTACTTGTAAATCTAACATAAATATCTTTTTTCATTAAATAATTAAAATTAACTACACTAACCTTATAGAGTTCTTAATCTATAATAAATAAAATATATATTGTAATCTGAAATTATCATAAATTTAATTCATGCTTTTATTAGCAAACGATAGTTAGAAAAAGAAAATATTTCATATTTCTTATAATTGTATACTTTTATTATGACGTAAGTATTCAAAATTATAATTTTAAATCATAATCAAGTATATCTTATTTTTTATATATGGGGATTGAATAGTTTTAAAACACAAATTAGGAGTGAATGAATTAAAATATAATATAGTTTTATTAAATTATAAAATTAATATGTATATTATATTTATTAGTATATTATATGCATCTCTTAATAAGGCGCGTAAAATTTAATTTATTTAAATCCTTATTTTAATTACTATTTACTTTTATTTATATTAAATAGATCACATCTATTAATTTAATTAATAAACCGCTATAAATTATTATATTTCTTAAAAAAAAAACTAACAAATAAAAAATGAATAATTTTTATAACAATAAAAGCAACAATAATAATAATCTTTTTAATATGAAACCAAATAATAATGCTTTTTTGAACCAAAATCAGAATTATAATAATCATAATAATTAAAATGATTAAATCTGTAATCAATAAAATATGTAGGCACCCATCGAAACTCAATATTGTATGACAATTAATTCAGTTGAAGGAGAAAACTATTTTCATAATGAAACAGAGAATAAACCAAAAATTCAAAACTAAAAAAGAGATAATCCTGATTAAATTTAATTAAAAGATATGTTTCACCCAATTTCTTAAAACTATCAGATTAAATAACCAATTGTAAATCAGTAAATGAACTAAAAATTTGATAATGCTCACAATTAATTTTACGATTATTAAAAATAAGAAAACCATAATTAAAATCAAAAGTACTCTTCAATCAACTTATAAAAAAACATTTGTAATTAATCTAATAACTTAAACTATTTTGTTGATACACGTCCCTCTAATACTATGGATGAAGAAGTTGATGAGTAATAAAACAGTTTAAATGTAAATAATATTTAATAAAATAGTAATGAGATCTCTAATTAAAATGAACATAATCCTATACTAACCAATTCAGACTAGAATTTTACTATGTTAAGACAAGTTTTGTCTGAAACTTCTCTTAATAGTAGTTATTGTCATTAATATTTAGCTGATATAATTAAAAATATGGTTTAAAAAGAAGTAAATCATAAAATTATATATTGTTAATTTTAATTTATAGAAAAAGTAATTGATTTTTTTTAATTTATATAGATATATTAGGTAATAAAAATTGCAAATATGGCTTAACAACCCCTTTTATCAGCAAAATCTAGATCTTAGTTAATTTAATGGATTTCTGGAATTGTTGATTTCTATAATTTAGATCAATAAATTATTCATTCTACTGTAAAAATTCATGATAATTTTATTGCAAAATTTAGCATTCAAAACTTAGATCTATATCAAATGTATGGTATTGCTTGTTTCATAATAGCCTCTAAATTTGTATCTTCCAACCATATTGCACTTGTTAGTTTAGTTTGTTTTAGTGACTTCGGTAATATAAATTTATTTTATATAAAATATGATAAAAAAAAGTAAAAATTATTTTAAAATTAAGCTTACAGTGAAAATTAACTCAAAGAAACAGAATTTAAAATATTAAATGTCTTAAATTATAAAATTGATTTCATAACTCCCTATCATTATTTAAATATATTTGCTGATATGCTTGGCTTAGGAAATGAATAGAGATTCTATATATAATACCTTCTCCAACTGATAAATCTAGAACCAAATTTTATTGAAATAGCGCCCATCTAGCTATTTTGTGGAGCTTTTTTTCTTAGTAATGCAGTATTTTCCAGACTTGTCTATCAAGGGCAGGCAAATAATAATCAATAAAATAATAATTCTAACTGGCCATCAAATCATGCTATATACACAGGTGTAAGTAAAAAAATTGCTAGAACTGTAGGATATGAAATATTTAAATTCGTTTTATAAGTAACAAGAGATTAAAGTTAAAAAAGAAACTCTACTGTAAGGACTATTAAGGAAATTTTTTAAGAGTAAAAATATATGAAAGTTGGGTATATAACTTTAAACTCAAATGGTTATTTTATTTGATAAGCAAAATGTGTATTTATTCATATCTAAAGAAAAATGGAATATAAAATTAAATATTATTATTATGAAAAGTAAAAATATTAATATGATATATAAAAATCCGTTAATAAAATATTAATTTATGAATATATAAAAATATATTTATATTTTATTTGGATAAATATAGATGCTCATTTTTATTCATTTTTTTAAAATTACAAGAAGTTTTAAGAAGAGGTTCTAATTATTATTAACCTATATTTTATTGCTAAAATGATTTTAAAAATTTACAATTTCTATCTCTAATAAGTTTTTAGTCATTCACAAATTTGTTTATGTTTAAATTCTTTAAGTTGTTAAGATTTTACATCTTTTTTAAGCTATCTCTGAATTTATAATTATTTTATTATCTAATAAGAGGAAAATGCATCCCAGAATTACTAAAATTGTTTTAAGTAAAGCTTAATTTCTATTCAGAATTACTTTATTTTTATTACGAACTTTGCTCCTCAATTTCTTATGCTTTACCTTTATTGTTTTTTGAGGGATCTTATTATTTTAGAATTGATATTTTAGAATTTGTTATAAAAAATTTATAATCTTTCTAAAATTTTTCTTTCATAAAATTTTGAATGAATTTGAATTCAAACTATATGATTTACTTATCTGTTTATTCAAATATATATTTAATAATTTTAATAGATTTAAATAAAAAATTAATATATTTATAGCTTACTTCCTTATTTTAAATTTGTTGATGGAATTTATTCAATTATGAATATATTGTTAGTCTGGATTTATTAGGAGATATAGTTGATTTATCTCTATTTTATTATTATTATATAATATCAGTAATTTTTGCAATATTTTATGGGCAATTTTCTTAGTCTTATAGAAATTTTGATTTTATTTCCTATATTTTCTCTATTTAATTAATTTTAGAAGGAGACCTATTATTAAAATAATCAGTATTTTAAATTTCTGATTAATTTCTACTTAACAAGTTTTAATTTAAAGTAATTTTTTCATCGAAAACTGTGGTAAATACAGAATTTTTTTTTATTTGGTAATCGATAAATCAGTTGATATTGTTGTATCTACTCGACCTTAATAAAATTAATCAGATTGCATACTATCTTATTTATTAAATTGCTTGGCATCTATAAACAAATTTTGAGGACTTATATTAACATTTTACTTTATATCATATCTATCAATATTACCTACAAAGTTAGTATTCTACTCCTTATCTATTGATTTATGATCTTTAGAAGAAATTTAGCAGGATTTATATAATAATTCTTATTCTCCTTTATATCTTTAAACCTTAAATTTATTTTATAACTTTGCATTGTTTTATACTTTTTTTATTTTTATATCAAGCTGTCTATTTAAGAAAAGACTTTATTTTACTTTATTAAAGAAGTATTAATAACGTGGGAAAAGTTGTTATTTGTGTGAAGCTGCTGATTCTAAGGTTTTATAATGCTATGTTCTTTTATATTTTTGGGGCTTTAAATTTTTAAATCAGACTGTTGTTATTACAGATCATTATAAAATAGATAATCACTAATTTTTTATTTTTACGGAGTGTTTAAAATAGTTCTATTATTTAAAAAAGCACTTGTATTAGATGAAAATTTAAATGGGGATTTGCTTAACTATGATTAATTACTATTTATTGAGGTTTATTAATGCTTTAAAAATTCTCTTTATAGATGCTTTAGAGATTAAGAGGTTAAAGAAAACCCAGCAGAGAAATTTTATTTTGGCTGGCTTTTTAAGAATTAAAGATTTTGATCTAAACGATTAAAATATTGCTGTTATTACGAATCTTTTATTTAGATCATAATTTATTTCTTTTTTCTTATTTTTTTTTTTAATTATTATTAAATATTTTGCTATTAATTTTCATGAAAACATAAAAATATTTTCCTTCTATGCGCGTTTAAATGAAAGTATTAAATAAATATTTATTATATTATAATTCATTTTTATAGCATTATTTTAAATTATAATAACCTGAATTCATTCGATTTTATAATTACTTATAATTAGTAAGGAGTGTCAAAATGTTATTCATTGATACTCCTACTAAGACAAGTATATATCTACTTATGTTAAATTACCTTTATTAAATGTATTTATAAAAATAATTTATAAACATAAAAAATTCTTAATTTCAATAATATTATAAAATTTTAATTAAAAAATAAATGTTCATTTAAATCCACTAGAATTATTAAATGATGTTTATGCTAATAAATTAAATGTTTTATGTTTCAAAATTTATAGTCTAATTAAAAATATTAATAAATATTTATTAGGCAATAATAAGTAAATGGGATCTGGAAATGCAAAATAGGCTAAAAACTAATAGGGAAATTCATAAATCTCGCTTAATTCAGATAATCCTTAATATACCATAACCGGAGACAGTAATATAAATAAAGAGTATTTTTCATTAGCTGCAAAAAACAATAATAAAGCAAAATATATTTAATAGATCTAGAAGCAGACAATGAATTTAATTACGACTACCAACGATAATTAGACTAAATTGTAGCTCATTCGTTGAGTAACTTTTTATATACGCGCACCTATTTCTAATATAAAACAATTATACTATAAACTAATGAAAACATGCAAGGTTTTTAATAAAAAAATATCTTTTTATTTTTACTAGATTACAATTAAGTTGATCTTATTGCTACAATTGAGTTATTTGTTTCATGTGAAAATTTATAAAACATGGATATTATGTCAGATTCGGATCCATAAGTTAAATTACAAATTGAGCAAGAGTATTTTTGTTTATATATATAATAAATGGTAACATATTGAACAATTAAATTATTAAAATAAGTGGAGAGTGGTAAGATTTTGGAGTTACAGAAATTATTCCAGATAACTTAGACCCTAAATTTGCTACTCCTTTTATAGTATCATATAATATTGACAATCCTCCCAAAGTAATTTAAATAAGTAATCTATCACCAAATTTAATACTATTTAATATATGAAGCTTAGATTCGAGGTTTACGATGTAGATAAATGCAATTCGATTCATAAAGCTTTAGAAATTGATGAAATGGGATAGGCCGAATGTGGAATGGAAGATGTATTAAATTCTAAAGATAATTGTTTAGCGATTCCTTTGATAGCTATTGTTAAAAACCAAAAAAAAATGATAGAGAAAATTAAATCCAAAAAAAGAAAAAGGTGCCTTAGTCAAATAGGTTATATAAAAATATCATTTTTAGTTCGTTTTAGATTTTATCAATTAAAAATTATACTATCATAGATTTATAAAAGTGAAGGGATATCCGTGCGATAACTTTAATTATTAATACTCTTTTAAATTGCAACTTCATGGATTTAAAACGAAACAAGAAGTTTTCATAAAAGTAAATAGAATATAAAAAAATAAAGAAATCTATCCTTTGTATATTACAGAATGTGTAAAAAATAACTAAAAGGTAATAGGATATAAATTAAAATATATTTTCAAAAATTAATTTTAAAATTCATTGCATTAATTAAAAATAGGGGTTATTACTATTTTAATAGTTTTTACTATAAGATTCTAAAATAGATGATTGCGAAAAACTATTGTTTTAATTATATGAATTTAATAAAAATAATACAAAATTAAAGTTATTTGCGGAATAAGAAATAACATTAGAAGAACTTAAAAATAAATTTAGAAATCAGTGCACATTTACTTTGTCTTTCTTTAAAGGAAAGGCTATTTCAGGAGCAATAGAAATTGCAGAATTCAAAAAGTACATGTACAATTATGATTTTCTAAAATATATTTACGGAGGTTGCTCTATTAAGATAATATTGGCATTAGATTTTTCCAATCCTAATAATTATAGTGAAGAGTTCATGATGGAATGTGAAAATATGACAGAAGGTATAATTAATTTAGAAAATTATTATAATAAATTTTATTTCATTATTAAAAGAAAATATTAAGCTCATCAATATTGCTGCAGATACTTTGAAAATTATATAACATTTAAATGGGAATAACAAAGTAATAACTTATGGATTTGGAGCAAAAATGCCTCCTTATAAAAATATTCTCTCAAATTGCTTTGCTTTAAATGCTGATTTTTTGAACCTGAACTAGATTCAATAAACATAGTTAAATAAAGTAAATAATCTTATTTTATTAACCTAAAATTTCTAATATTTAATACATTTAATTAATTAACATTTATAGAATATATTTAAAACATAAAATCTATGAAATTTTCTAACAGACCTATTTATTCTGAAGTTATTAAATAAGCGAGAAAGTATGCTGAAAATGAATTATTTGATGAAAAAGAGTATTATTATTTATCTTTGATAAACTATATTCATTATAAATTTTTATTATGAAAATTATTATAAAACAAACAGGCAAAGCTATGTAATTCTATTAATGGTAACAAAAGGAAATTTATTTCCAACTGATCTGTAGTCTACTATAGATGAAATTGTACAGTCAAGTTTTCAACCAATGTCTATTATTAATGTTGGAATTACTAATAAAGAGACTGTATTTTAATATGATTAAGATAATAACCCAATTTGTGTTAGTCCCTACGACTATATATATGAGTTAGAGCCTATAGAAACTGAAGAATATCCTGAGCCAGATCCTTTATATTCTTCTACCTTGGATTTATATGCTGAAAGGAACATTTTTCACTTTGTTAATTATGATAACCACAAAGATGATTATAATTAAAAATGTAATATTTTTTTTTTTCCCCTATTTCAAATTGTTCCTATTTTTATTACTTTCTTCTACTTTAAACTAGAGTATGCAAATGAGTTATTGTTAAGAATTCCAGAAAATTTTCTTAAATACGCAAGAAAGAGAAATATTGGACCAGTTCATAAAAACATATCAGAAAAACAAGCTACATAATTATTCTTGGAAAAAAAATAAAAAATGATGTAAGAGCCAACAAAAGCAGAATGGTTATGGAATGAATAAAAAGACTTATATTATGAATTAGTAGAAAAATTAAAGCATCCAGGAAGTATTATTGGCTTATTTCTTATTTTATTATATTAAATAATATAATAAAGTAATTTAATTTTTAAGATATTATTAGAAAAATTTTTGAAGAAGGTCTTCCTTGCATTGATATTAATTATATTGTAGAAAGGATTTCTTATGAAAAAATTTCTAGGGCTTTAATAGGTTCAATAATGACAGTTTTTTGTAGTAATAGCTTAATTTTATGGATAAACATAAACTAAAATAAAAAAAATTAAAAATGTAAAATATGAAATAAGATTATGGAATAGTTCGAGAAGAAATAATTTATCATCCCGAATCTCAGGCATTTTTGAAATCTATAAGAACATAAGGTAGTTGTTTTAATTAAATCTATATAAATTATTAACCAATAAGAATGATATTAAAATAGGAAAACAGTCATAACAATAAAAAATTAATGATACCAAAAAACTAAAGGAAGAACAATAAATTATTTAATAAGATCAACTCTAATTCAATAAAAAAATTTGAATTTCATTTCAGATATTATGTAAAATCAGTATGCTACTTATAATTCTCCTATTGATCAAATTCATTATTGTGTACTGTGCAAAATAAATTAAATAAATATAGTAATATACACATTTATAAACAAAATATATATATACATATTTATTATTATATTTTCTATTAAATTTTTCAGGCAATAATGCCATGCGGTCATGCATATTGCTGTTATGCATGCTTTACAGAACTAAAAACTGAACTTTGCCCCAGCTGTAATAATTAAATAAAGGATATTGCATATATATAAGATATGTCAAATAAATAAAAAAAATTCTTCAATAATAATTCAATAATGATACCTTAAATATAAAATTCTAATTTACAATACTATGATATTTCTTTTATACCCTCTTCAAGAAATTCTTTGATTTCTTGTCATGGTCATACTCCTACAAATAATTAAAATAACTAAAATTAAATATTAGAAGAAGATTTAGATGAAGCTAAAAATAATTAAATAGATATGAAAAATGGATCTAATAATGATTTAATTAAGCAAAATTTAGTTGATAATATTGTAATTTAGTTAGAAACCAAGAAAACGGAATGGGAAAATCACTTTTAGTAATGAAATAAAAAATTAATATCTCTATGTTTATAATAAATTGATTAATACCATAATTAAATTATATTAGTATATAAAATTTATTTTTAATAGTATTATATATAAAAAGTACCAATATTTATCATTTCAT
The DNA here is from genome assembly GCA_037039885.1 of Miamiensis avidus. Taxonomy (NCBI): domain Eukaryota; phylum Ciliophora; class Oligohymenophorea; order Philasterida; family Glauconematidae; genus Miamiensis; species Miamiensis avidus. The sequence goes on along the minus strand of JAWVGU010000184.1, from coordinate 110,641 downwards.
ACATTTAAGAAATCATATTTATATATTTACTAATAAAAATAAACACAGTATTATATATGTAGTTTATATTCTTAAATATTGATTATTAAATGTTTGGGAACAAATCAAAATATACAACATACAAAAATATATCAATAAGTTTCAATTTCAATATCGTCAATTTTCTATTTAGTGATAGTTCGAGTACCTAAATTAATAATTTAAGGTCTTGTTGATAGCAATCCTTTAAATGTTTATTAAAAATAGCAGAATGAAAAGAGCAAAATTCCTAATAAGCAAAAACTAATAACGTATATTAATAAAAGTATGTCCTATATAGAGAAATATATATCTTAGCAAAGCTATAATTTTTCATCTTTTTCAGTATTTTAAGGGCAAACGAATAGACACTATGACTTATATGAATAGCATTTTTAACATTACAGTAATGAATTTTCCTTGTACTTATGCTTGCAAACACACTGTCCTGTAAATACATCAATAATTCTATTAGAATCTATATTACAAGATAAGCATTCTTTTTGACTTGTGCATTCTGAGCAAAACTTCGGACATTTAATGCATGTAATAGAAGTTCCATTTTCATCATGATATCCAGTTTTACAGGAACACATTGGGGGATTTTAATTTCTATTGTGATCTGATAGTTGACACTTTGTGCAATTAGAAGCAGAATTTATGCAAGTCAAACATTTTTTATTACATTATAACTAATTCTATTTTTACAATAAATTAAAGATTATATTATGTATAAATATGCTTATTTTCTAATATATAATTACTTAAGGAAATCCAGGCAGAGAATAGAATCCTTCTTATTCATGTTGGCATAAAGGAGGAAGTAGTTTTTCATTAATACATTTAGTGCAAACTGAGTAATCTGTGCATGCTTTGCATGAAGGACCACAGATTTTGCATTCGTTGTCTTTAAAATATGTTCCATCCTTTATTTTTTAGAATTAATTTATTTTGATATATATATGAATAAAATTCTTTTTGTTTACAATACAGTTACAATCAGGAATTCCATAAGTACCTACTTTAACTGTGCAGCTTTCACATTAATCTCTTTAGGTAGAACAAGACTTACATTTAGGATCGCATTCTAATAAATTATTTTACAATTATTTTTTTTAACCTATTTAATATAAAATACCGCAATTATTTATACATTAGCAATCATTTTAAGGATTGGCCTCGAAGTATCCATATCCTGTTTTGCATTAACATTAATTCAATGCATCTCTATTAGATCCCACGCATTCAAAACAAATTTTATCAGAGTTGCAGCTTTTACAATTATTATGACATTAAACACAATTTCCCAATTGATTTTCATAAAGACCTTTACTACATCTGCATCCATTAGATATATCTCTATCATCAGATATACATTTTGTACATATATGTTTACTTGTGCAGAAACTGCATGGTTTTTAGCATTCTACGCAATTATTTAACAAGTCCTTATAATAGCCATCAATGCATTTATCACAGACAATTCCAGTTCTCAAAGGTTTACATTGTGTACATTCAGTTGCACTATTACAAAGCGAACACGATATAGGGCAATTTAAACAAGCTGAGTTACTACTATTAGAATAAAATCCAGATTAACATTCACAGTTATTTCCCTTTGTTCTTCCAGGGTCTGTACATGCTGTACAAGAATCAGCAGATCCGAAACCTGTTTGTAACATTTAGCAATAAAATAAGAAAAATGTCGGAATAGTTAATTTATTTAATTATTTTTTTACATTCAGAACACTTAGAGTGGCATACTCCACAATTCAACTAAGATGGTATATCGAAAAATTTAGGTTTGCATTTGCAAACATTACTAGGATCTCTCTCTGCTATTTAGCAAGAAGTACATTAAGTTTAAGAAATGCAACCTACACAGTATGTAGGACAGGAGATGCATAATTAAGCTGAATTTTCATGATATCCTAAAGGGCACTAACAGTTATCAGCAACCTTTCTGACTGGAGCTTAAATAATACATTCAGTACAAGTAGTTGCATTAGTACACTTAGTACAGGGATGCACACATGCTGTGCAGATATTAGAGCTATTTAGATAAAATCCAGGTTCACAATCATTGCAGCTGGGCCCTTATCTATTGGGTTTACAACTTTAACATATGGTAGCACTAGTACATTCAGTACAATTTATCGGACATTGTACACATGCTGCATTACTTCCGTCATCAAAAAAACCTTAATCACAAGCACATGAATTAGACATTTTTCTTAAAGAATTTGAACATGAAGAACAAGTTGTGGCAGTATTTGAACCTATTTTTAGTTTTTTAAATCAATTTTATTTCTTCTTATTTAATTATTTTAATAAATTATATACATGATTAGCATTTATAATGACATTATCCGCATTATAATTATCCAGATATCTCATAATATCCCTAATCACATTAGCATTGGTTTGCTGGAATTCTATTTGCTATACTACAAACCTGGCATACAGTTTGAGATGTACATTGGCTGCATTTAGGATTGCAATTTTAGCATACATTAGAAGAATTTTAATAAAATCCATTATTACATTAACAATTTTTAGCTACTTCTCTTTGAGGATCCGAGACACATTCTGTACAAGTAGTTGCATTTGTGCACCTAGAGCATGGATGAGTGCACAAAATACAATTGGACCCGCTTTTATAATAGCCATCAACACACTCATTACATGTAATTCCCTTCCATAATGGCTTACAACTTTAACAAGCAGAAGAACTTGTGCAGGTAGCACAGTTTTGAGGACAAGATTAGCAATTAGAAGTTTATCCAGCATCATGAAAACCTGCTTCACATAAACAATTATTGCTCATTTTTCTTGAAGAATGGGCACATTCTGTACAGGTATTTTAATCTGTACCTATATTTAATTTCAAAAAAATTAATCATTGGTAATGTATTTATACTATTATATATGAGGTACATTTTTTGCATACATAACTGCATTTTTAACATTCATTTGTGTTTGCTTTTTCAAAATAACCAATAGAAGGACATTAACAAAGAGGCAATATTCGAGACGAAGGATCACCTGATGATCCTATACATCTAATAAAAATCTAAAATAAGAAATCCTTAAAAAAAAATGTTATATTTTACGTTTAGCAATTTTATCCAGGCGCAGTACAACTAGAGCACTTTTCATTTTCACACTTAATTAAATTATTTAATATAAAACCCCAAAAAATATAAAAAAAATATAATACTAAGGCTATAATGATTCCTAAATCTCTATATCCTGCTCTAAATATAATTAAAAATATTCACTCAAAATAAAAATTTAATATTTAAAATACATTTAATCTTATTCAAATATTCCATGATCAAAATTTAGTGATAAATTGAGCCCAGGAAATGGATGAGGCGATGGAGGATGATCTTCTTCTTTAATATTCTCCTATATTAGGTTGCCAGTTCTTAATTTCCCACAAGGATATTCTGGAGGACCATAAGTAATTTATGACCATCGGAACTTTAAGTTATAATGAGGAGGAATATTTTAAAAAAATTTTTTTTATTTGCAATCAACTCCGTTTCCACATTTAGTATTATGTAAATATCCCCATCCAGCAGCAAAACTATTTTTACCACAATAACTCACATCTCTAGGGGTATACTCATATTTTATTCCATTATGTTCTTGAGATTCTACTTAGTGTTCATAAGTCCAACCTTCGTTTTGTACAAACAAAGAACTAAACTATGTATCAATAAATTCTTGGTAAAGAACATAGGGTTCTATAGAAAAAAATAATTATTATTTAATGTATATAGTATAATTTTGCATTAAATAATAACTGATTAAAGTTACTAGGGAGTGAATTGAAATAGGTATCAACACATACCCCGCTACTCTCAGGGGCATAATATGGACATCTATTATAGCATCTACCATTTAATCGCTATAAAAACAAATAATTTCATTGAATACAATTTAATTTCTATAATAATAAATACTTTATATCCAGGCTTGCAACTTTAGCAAAAACTACTATCTCCTGTTTTACATATACTACAGTTCCTAATATTGCATAACTTTGAGCAATAAGCGTAATATTCATTTTTAAAGTAGCCAGCTTAATAATAAAATTTTTAAGCAAAATCATATATTATTATAAATACAGTCTATATATAGCTACCAGGACAGTTTGGAACACATTAATATTCATATGAATATAAACCTGGGTTACATTTACACTAATTTCCGGTTTTAGAAGAGTCCGGTGGGCAAGTTAAGCATGTATCTACATATTTATTATTGCAAGTCAAACAATTCCATGAGCACTAATCTACAGCAATATATACATTGCCTATCTAAAATAGAATTAAATTTTTTATTATTTAATTCTTTAAAATAAAACCATATAAATATAATAGAGCATAGAATTTTTTACACCAAATGCTTATTAATTAATGCTTTTATTTGTTTTTCCATTAATTGATAATTTTAACGTTGGAGAGTTATGGTCTATTTTAAATGAAAAAGGTTTATATCCACCAAAATATTTTGCACTTCCTGAGGCAGTAGATGTACAATATTCTTCATTATCATTTAATTGATCTTCAGCCCCAGGGTTGATTGAATAAGTTCTTCTAAATATGAGTTTATCGTCATATTAAATTTCCAAAGCTTACTTTAGAATAATAATTAAAATTAGAAAAAACTTTAAACTTTTTATTAGAGAAAGAATTTTTATTGATCTATATATAAATACCCCTGTCCACTCCCACATTAAATACACATTAAAGCTAAACTATATATTCCAGTGTGGGGGTAAGTTTGAATATGTTTTTTCGATTTTTTATCCAGATGTCCCACCGAATTTACCTAATTTTTAGTTTTATAATTTACATAATTAATTATATAATAAATTATATATATAATTTATTTATGAATATGATTTTACCTAATATCTTTCCTGGGTAGCAATTTTAAATAGTTCCAGGCCATCCACTTGTACTAGTCATACCTAAATCTAATTCATGGTGTATTTCTTGAAAATCTATTTTTATAATATTTTTGTTGAATTATAGTAAATAGATTGTTATATAAATTAGATTCATGTTTTAAATAAAATACCTTATATAGATAATTAAGATAAAATTAATATTATTATTAAAACCACTAAATAATGCTATTTATATTTCATATATAATAGGTTTTGTTTTAATTAGCTAAATATTTTTTTTTTTTTTTTTTTTATTTTTTTTACTTTTTATGATGTTTTAATTAGGTATATTTTGTATATATTATTTTTAAATCAATTAATTCATATTAATTATTGGTATTTAATTATTTTCAATGTATTCAATTATTTTAAAAAAGGTAATCTATTTATGTTAACTAATGCAATAATTAAATAAGTTATAATTTATATTTTATAGATATAAATGAATTTTTTAATATTATATTTGAATAATTACCATGAACAATGCATTTTAATAAAACAGCTTAGAATATATTTTTATTATATTTTATTAGTTTCTCATATAAAAGGAATTAGAATATGCTGAGAAGATTAATTTGAGTGAGTTTATATTATTACGATTGATTAATTAAAATAATTATCTATAAAATAAAGTATCTTATTTTAATTTATATAGAATTACATTTCATTTTAAATTTGAAATATTTTTTTAAAATTAATTACTTTTTTTACTCTTTAATACACTAGAGTTATTATTTAATATATTTTATTTAATTTAATTTAAAATAATTATTTTATTATATTTATATGTATATTTTTCTAATTTTTCTAATAATTAGTTTATGAAATAATATTTTTTCTAAATAATATGAATATTAATTCTTTTTTTTTATTAATTCTAAATTATTTAATAATATCGATGATGGAATTATTATTAGTGTATTAGAAATATAATAATGTATGGTAGAATATATAAATATTTTATATTATTTTAGCAGTATAAGAATATTTGAAAATATTTTAATTTTACAAATAAAAATAACTCAAATTTCACGTTTATAGAAAATTATAAATTATTCTATTTAGTTTGAAAATAAAATATTTTTATCCTGAGTAAAGTTATAATAATTTCATATTAAAAAAAGATAACAAAAGTTACCAAAAATAAAATAAAAACTAAGGAGTGTTATTTTTACATATATCTTTATGCATTAATAAATTAATCTTAATTACTTACACATAAATTTATGAAATTTATAATAACCATATTTATGATAATATTTGTAATTATATATTAATATAAATTAAATTTTAGCATGAATATTTCAGTAGATACACCAATAAGTAGTATAAAATCATATTAGATTTTTATTAGGCGAATTTAATGATTATTATTATTAATTAATTTAATAATCGATTTTATATTTTTATATGAAATATCTATGAATCATATTATTTAATTGATATTAATAATTTATACATTACAAATTTTTTTAAAAATTACATATCCGATAAAAAATTTGTGTATGGTATCATTAATTTTGATTTTCAAAAGAATTAATTTTAATATATTTAACATCGAATAATAATTTAGTTCTACTCTTAATTGAACTTTACTCATTAAACTAAGATATTTTTTGAACTGGTGTTTAGAATAATCTTTCTTCATATGAATATTCAATTCTAAAAATTAATAGTAAAAATAAAATATAGATTAGTCTAAAACATATTATTCTTACATTTTATTATCTTAATTAAATAATTCTTTAATAAACCAAAGATAGGTTTCATCATATTACGAAATATTGAATACAATGAATAGTTTATTTTTCTTATTTAATTTTTTTAGTTAATCAAGGTTTTTATTTATTAAAAATTTAGAATTAACTTTAATATTTCTATCAGAATCAGGCTATAGATTTTAAAGATTATAAATTGCTTCATTTTTATCATCTATTAATATTATTATACACATATAAATAAAATAAGAAAGAATTAAAAGCATTTTATACCTTAAAGTGGTCCATTTTCACTTAAAATTAAAAACTATAAGGAAGGTTATGATAGTTTTGAAGGTAAGTTTTTAATACCTCGAATTTTAATTTCAAGTGTAAAGGAAAGTTTTTCTTTATAATTGATATTTTTTATTAACTTTTATTTTTCTATATTTAAACTTCTAATTTTATCTGAAATTTATTATGCTTGATCGTCAATTTCCTACCTTTCATTGAATTCAGTAATTTCTAAATAGTAAATTAATTACTTGTAATTATTATATCATTTTTATATTTTTATTTTACAATAATGAGAAATAGTGTATTCGATTGACTATTCTCCTATTTTTTTACATTCCCTTTTTATAAAAATTTATGAATATCTACGGGTAATTCAAATAATTTTTTAATAAAATGTCCATTATTATATTTTTATCCTCTTTAAAACTATATATTTAAAAATTTAAAAAGTTAAATTATTTATTATTTATATTTATTACTAAAGGATGCGAAAACCATCCAAATTCTTAAAAAGAATTATTATCTTAAAGATAAACTACAAAAACCAACTAGAATTAATTCAATTATCCCCTGTTTAAAGCCATCAACTTTTTTAGATTGATTTCTATCCTTTTAGAATATTATTCTGTATCAAATTCTATATCATTGATTTTTTTAGATTTGTAGATATATCAGTAGCAATGTTTTAAGTTTCCAAAACAATATCTTTTCCATTTTCATCTTAAAATAATGTATCTCCCTTATATATATAGGCATTTACATATAAAGAAGTGAAGCTTTTAATATCTGATGTAAGTAAATTAGAAACTCTTTCAATTTAGAGTTCATAAGTAAAATATCTTCCCACATAAAAGTTTTATTGCTCCAATTAAGTATCCCTATATACTGAAAAATTCAAAGTAATGTTTGAAGGAGAATATTTTGAGCCCTGAATATAAAAAAGATCGTTTTTATTAAATTAAATTTATTATTTATATTTAATTACATCATAAATTTAAATATCTTAATTATGATTTCCTAACTCTAGTAATCTTTTATCTGGTCTCTAATGTCTTTCTATTATATCTACTAGGGAAAATTGCATATAGCCCCACTTTATGTATTATTTACTCTGATTCTCATATATTTCAAATTAAATTTCTAGATTTAGATCCTTATCCAATATGTCAGCTATTGGTAATTTAAAAATTATAACAACAGCTAAATTTAAATAATATTTTAACCTTATTTAATGAAAAACTCCTCCTGATTTTCTATATATTGTATATCACTATGAGGGGTTTCATATGATAATAATCTCTAATGGAATAAATATAAATAATTTAGTTCTAATTTAGTAATACAAATTTTAGTACTTCAATTTCACATTTTTTGTAATTTTAATCTAGTGCTACTATATTATATCCTTCTTTTAAACTCATTTTGTATAAAACTTATTGTTTTTTAAGATTAGCATTTGTAATATAATTTAATTATATAAACAATGATTTTTTATTTTCATCTTTATCCTCTTCAAAATTGGATACAATTTCACTTATAGCTCCTATGTCTTCTTAATTATCGCTAGAACTAACGGAAAAATTTTTAGATATTTTTTTTGCCTGACTTGCACTCATCCAACTGTCTTCTGTTTTTATAACTTATAAAATATTTTCTTAGTCCTTTTATTCAGATACATTACTATAAGATACATTAAATTCTGGTTTATATAATAACTATTGCTATTAATTATTTTTATTCAAATCCTGGGCTAAAAATCTAGACTAAGATCTAGAACTTAAATTACTACTTTAATCTGTATATATATCTTCTGTTCAAATAATAATAAAATTATTTTAATACTTTAATTTAAAATTTATTGCTTATATACCCTTTTATTTTTCGGCTTTATATTGTATGACTTTTTATTAATAAGGTTCTATTAAAGCAAATGACATTAAAGAAGATATATCGCTTTTTTCATCACCTGTAGGTAATATATTATGATTTTGGTAGTCTTAAATGTTAAGTAAAAGACTCTTAATATCATGAACAAGGAGTATATCAAATTCGGGATGTATAGTTCCATTATAAAATAGCTTAATATAATAAAATAAATTTTTATATTACTATTAACTGTAATGCTATAATTGATTTATTTATTACCTTTTATAAATTTTCTCTAAGATTCTTTTGGAACTGTTCTTACATATAGGGATCACTTTCTGAATGGTGCAGATTTTAATCTAACTTATACATCAAAGAATGGAAAATTCTCATATTATCCAGATCTTAATTTGTCGAATAGCATATTTTAATGTTTAAAAAAGAAACCTTTGAAATCCATGGTAATGCCTTTTTATTTATTAAAAATTTAGGATCAAATTGTAGTGAATATAATGGTAGACTGAATCTTCCTTCATCTAAAAAAAATCTAAATCAAACAGTCTATGCAAAGTCCAACATATTGTAGTTCCTCTACAATATCTATATTAATTATTAAAGAATTGATAGGTCATTAGATTTTCAATATATTATTATACTTGTTGCTTAGATGAATTTCAATATACACATATAAGTCCTATTTTGGTAAATCATTAATTATAGAATATTCAGGGATTTCTGTAATTTTCTATGCATTTTGTGAAACTTGATACTTGATACTTTATCTACTCCATAATGATACACCTGCTCTATCAATAATACCATAGAACAGTTATATTTCTTTAAAATTCTCTGCCAGTCCTATAAAGTAATCAAAATGTATAGAAATTGGTTTATATGCGAATTTAGGAGGAGTATTATGTAATTATTCCTCGTTTTCTTAATTGCTTTCAAATCCTTAATTGTGTTGATAATTATTAATTTAATGCTTTAAAGACTATAATTATTACTATAAAACCTCCATATTTTTTTAATGCTATGATTATTAAATTCCGAAATTATCTCCTTATTTTTATACTCCCAACAAATTATTAATGTTTTAATATTATTACATCTATTGTTTCTATTGATTGGTTATTTTATTATTATTTTATGCTTGATCTTATGGTTATTAATCAGGCATATTTAGTTAATGGTAAAACTTTGATAAAGCATCTTATTTTCCTTTAAATATATCTTAAATAGGATTTTTCTTTGTATTTGTATTTAATTAAATATTTTGTTGGTTAAACTATAAAAGATCGAATGGATTTGGCTAATATTATTTTGAAATATTTTTATCTTGAAATTATAATTTATTTTGTGGTTCTAATTTGTTATTGCTATCTATGCTACGGTTACTTTGTGAGGAATACAGACTATATAAAGAATCTTAAGATAAAGATTAACTAGAAATTTAACTTAGAGAAGACTATCTTTTTTATTTATACTAGTTTTTCATTTTTATGAAAATATTATATTATTTTTGTTATTTATTATTCTTATTTTAAAATTCTATAAATAATAACTATACTAGAATTAATCACAAAGTTTCAAACAAGAAATAAATATAAATAAATATACAGTAGTTATTTAGTTGCACATATATAATTTTAAATTGCAAATATATGATTATTTATTACTTTTATTAATATTTAATATTTTGTATATAATATAATGCATAATAAATTATGTTTAATTATACTCTTCACTTTGAAGATGAAAATATACTACAGCAATTAGTTTATTTTTTCCAATATTTCCCATATAAATTTATAGTTTTCTAATTTTTTTTAGATAGCCAAGGATCAATAATATTATTACCTTTTTCTTATAAAATTTCTTCCCTTAATCTATAAAATACATAATAAATATTTCAAAGTTATTAAGAATTTTGAGATATGGTATTAAATAATACTTTTCAATTGTTTCCTAATCATTCTGAACACTATAATATTTATTCAATACACTATTATATGCAGAATCACCTATATAATTAAAAAAAAAATTAAATAATATATTATCTCATTTCCTATATAATAATAATAAGGATTGTTATTTTTTAAACTAGATTCCTTTATGAATTCAATGCAAATTTATAAATATTAATTATCTGAAAATATAAATACATAATATAATTATATAGTTAACTTTGAGGTATATTAGAAGTACATTCTTTTTCAGATTCAGTTTCCATATAAACTAAATATAAATTATTTTTCTATATTTTATTTGAAAAGAGTTTTTAGTTGTTCTGAAAATATATATATATATTGTAGTTTAGAATAATTAATAAAATTGATTTAAGCAACCATCAAATAAAATAAATAAATCAATATATATTACATTACTAAATTTCAGTTTATATTGAATCAAATTAAATTATTGCTATATTTTTTCAAAAGTTTAAATTCTCATTAAATAACAAGTTTCTCTAAAATTAAAAATAACTAAATATATTTAGTGAGTAAGTAAAACAAAAAATAAAACACGAAAGAGTTTTTATTTTTTTAAAAAACTAATACAATTAAAATCAATATTTAAAAATAAAATAAATTTAAAAGTCAAAATAAAGTATGGATATTATAACAGTAAAGTCACTGTTGGATAAAATAAGTAACTATAATTCAATTTTATATTCAAATATAATACTAATAGATACATAATATAATAAATAATAAAAGTTATAAATTAATTTATATTACTATTACAGAAAATAGTTCTTAAGAAGATGTCCGAAATAGATCTATTGAAAATTTGGATAGTAAGGTTAGGTCCAAAATTATAGATATTGATGAATTGATCCAAAATTTCCGAGATTTACCTTCTATATTAATGGAATGGATCAATAATTATCAAACTAAATCCAAATAAGTCATTATTATGAAGGTTTTAAACATCCTTTACGAGTTGTCCAAGGTAAAATCTATTAATTATAATAAAATTAATTAGAAATCTTATAGAAATAAATTAATAAACTAATTAGTCTCAAAAAGGAGTAGAAAGACTTAAATTCCATGAAACAATGGAATATTTATGTGAATACAAAGAATTCCTTGAAGAAGAAAACTCATCCCCGAATGTAGAATTACTAAAGACAATTGACTAAATAGTAAGCAACATAGCGAACTCAGTAGCCATTGTATACCCAGCTTCAGCAGTTTCCAAAAAAATTAGACGTTTTATGAGACTGGAGATAAAGAAAATTTACCTCACCCTAAATTAGAGGGAATGTCTTCTTCTTATTAAAAATCATATAGCTTTGGATAGAACAATGACAGTGAAACTGGATCTTATGGACATAATTAAGCAGAAGTTGGATTAATAAATTCTGATTTTTAAAAAATTAAATCAAAACTAAAGTACTTTAAATTATAATGCTGCATAGTAAGATGGCTCTAATGAAAAAACCTTAAAAGACCTTAAAGATATAACTTTTAAAAAGCTATAACCAACGATACTATAAAGGCCAAATGAATAGGGAGAAAGAAAAGAATTTGTGAATTTACCTTAAATAATTCTTTCAGAGTTAGACGAAAAGTTCTTATTTGACATTGGTACTTTTAAAAATATTTTTTTATTCAATCCCCCCAAAAAAAATAAAAATTTATAAATTAATAATACTGTTATTCGTAGGTGTGCAACTTAAATTTGGTGATATCGGAAAAACTAAATAAATATTGTCTGATGTTTTCCCTCACATTATTAGCGATTTTCCTATTGAATGTTTCAGAATGAAACCTGAATTAGTACAAGAATTAGTAATATATAGAGATGATTATGAATTACAATATCTGAGCATAGAAAATTAGATAGCTTTAATTAAAAAAATGCAAAAAACATTTCAGAACTTCTTAACAAAATCAAGAAATTTGAATATTAACAAATCCCAGGCAACATAAGCATTTTTAAAAGACGATAAGCAATACATTTAGTAGAGCTATCCTACTCTTGATATAAAAAAGCGAGAACACGCCTATGATTCTAATGTAAATTATCCTTGTATAAGAAATTTATATAATTATTAATATAATCATCATTGTATTTAGTTTACTATTGGCGGCTAGTTCAGTTTCAAAGAAATTTTTGACTTAATTTTGAGTGCAAGTTTCACTATTATGGATGCCAATTTAAGTATTGGACATATCTGCTAATTGTGGCAAACCGCTATAGAATTTTTAAGGTTTATGAAGGGAAAGAAATAATCTTTAGTTTAAGAACTTGTGTTTTCATATGTTAAAATGTTTTCAAAAGTATTTCTAATATATTATTAAAAATAATTTTCATTTTCTAATTTAATAAAAAATTGATTATAGTTCTTTGAATCTCAAGAAAGAATTTATAGCAATATGAATAATACCAGATTACTTAACATATCTGTAGAAATGTTTTTAATTCTCGATGTACACGAGTATGAAAGTGAAAAAGACAGTTTGGCTATTTCTAATTATTTTAAAATCGTATTAAACCCAAAAACTAGATGTATTTTTACCGGAAGCTAAATCTTATAATTATTTCCTTATGCAGAATTATTTAACAATTATGCATTGGAAGAGGACGAATTAGTAATTAAATATATGAATAAATATCTAAAAATTATATGATATTAACTATATAACATGTTTTTATTAGATTAACAACTTATTAACTTCTTTGAAAAAATATAAAGAATTTGAATCTGAAAATTACTTTAAGAACGAAATATCTTTTATAAGTTGCGTAGAATTTTAATATTTCCTTAACAATTTGGAAGACATAGTAATTGCTCTTCCCTTCACTAAAAATGCAGCTCTTCCCAAACTATATGTTGATGCAGCACTTTATGCTCTTTCTGATTTATATACTAATTCAGATAATCCAGGAAAAGAATAACAGAAAAGAACTCAGTAACTTTTGGTATAAGTTCTCTAATGTCCCTAATAAGTATTTGTTTTGTAGGTTTTAGAATAAATTGTAATTTAATTAATTTATTTTCTTCTTTTTTAAAATAAAATAATGTTAATTTGAAATTTTAGTATAACAATATAAATTCGAGAAACACGATTTCTGTCAAAAAAGTTGTTTAGTCACCCTAAAATTACTTGAGATAGGGACTGATAATTGAATTACTATCAGATTCATATTTTGCTGTTCAACTTACTCTGACTTGTCTCGAAAAGGAAAAATTCCATCTCCTTTATTTAGAAATATTGGAGAGTTATTTAAAAATCAATCCCAACTTCTGCGTTTACTATTCTTTTTTGCCCTTATATTAGGTTTTGGCAAATTCTCAAAATACTGTCAATGCTCAAAAAGCATAATTTATTTGCGAATAAATAAAAAATAGGTAATACCAATATTAAATTAATGGTTTTAAATTTAAAAAATTAATTAATAATATTACAATTAGAAATCAATGGAATTGGTATGGACTATCAGTACTTAATTTATTTTCCAAAGATAAACTAAAAAGATTAGAAGCTTCTAAAATAATAAGTAACGAAACCGTCAAAGAAGCTATCTATTCTTAGAACAAAGGTTAAGGCTTCAATTTAGAATTAATGCTTTAAACTGTTTCGAAAAACACATTATAGGATAAATTACTTAATAAAACAAAAGAGGTGGACTATTTAGAAGATTTTTTGATAAACAATCAGATAAAGTATTATTAAGATTATGAGATTAAAGAAAAAAATAAAAGCACTACTGTTTTGTCACATTAAGATATTAAAAATCTCTTTTAAGTTCTCAGTAATAATCAAATAGAAATATCAATTAGATCATCTGCTTTAGAACAAATATGTGAAAATGTAATTAGCTAGTAGCTTCCAAAAAAGAATAAATAAATTGATGAAATATTGTATGAAATAATGGAATTTTCTTTAAGGCTAGTAATTATAATATAATATTTTTTTAGTATTTAAAATAACATTTTTTAATCCAATAAATAATTTATAAAAGATGATAGAAACCAAACTTGATTAAGAAAATAAGGCTCAACAAATTTTTATAAGTAATTCGATTTAGTTCATTAATGTGATGCTAGTGCATGTTAACGATGTTAACAACCAGATAAAAAAATACTTTTTAGATGAATATTTATACAAGAATCTTAAAACTATAACCTAAGTTTTATCCAATAACTTAGTTAATTTCTCTAATGTTTAACTGAGATATTAAACACTAAAATTAATGTAAATTGTTCACTTTAACTTTAACTTTATCTACAACATTTTACTGTCTCACGATTCAGGTATTTATTTTTTTATTTTACCTTATAGTAAATTAATATCAATAAATTTATACTTTTAAAGATAAAGTTAAATTTTGCACCCATCAATTGCTAGAATAAGACTATTTTTATTTTGCCAACCCTTAATTATATTCGCAAAAAGAATAGCCAATTTGGAAGATTTACCCTTTGAACGAATAATAAGCATTTTATATTGATAAATTTATGTTAGTAGACACAGAAGAAGAATTAGAATAATCCATCGTCTTTGCTTTGTAAAAAGAACTCATATCTTCTGTTAATAACAAAATTGAAAAATGCGTTGATATTAATTCCTACTATCATGCCATGCAAGTATGGATGAACGCTTTTTTAGCTCACGATTCTTTCATTGAATCATTTTGTTCTTTGTCAGTTGCCACTGCTCTTTAGAAACTTCTATCTGCCAAAACACATAATTTATAAGTTGTTTTTGGTCAGCAACCATAATGTATTTATTTACTTGTTTTAATTTGCAAAAAAGTTTGCAACTGTTAATTAATTAATTTTTTTATATTAAAGAAAGCATATAACAAATGAATTTATCTACACATTTCTTCAAGAAAATTCTTGACAAAACTGATGCCTAAATGTTAAATTACAGTGTGGGCTTGAAAGTCATCATAAATGACATAGCTGAATTCCTGTGCACCTAACAAGTATCGTTTATTTAAGAAATCCCGGCCTAATTTGTTCGTGAAAGACTTGACACCATTACCTAGGTCTTGGAGTGTATCATAGCGTTAATCAACTTTACTGTGAGAACTGAAGATGTGCAATTGAAGACTCTTATTTAACGAAAGCTGATTAAATAATAACTATTAAATATTATTTTTAAGATTTTCCAACATTTCCCTAATAATGAAATATACTTGGATGTTGTAGTAAGATTCGTCTTTTCTTTGCTTGATAGAGCCGAACTGGCCAATGGCGTGGATTTGAGTAATTTCTAGAGATACATTGCTGAATACCTTCTTATCTATAAGCCAGGTTTTGATTTTTAGAACAAATCCCAATTGAAAAATTTGCTTAGATTTATGCTTAAATATGGAAATGTTTTCTCTTTTTCTGTTAACATAAAGGACGCTGAAAATATGCAATAGTAATAAACTAATACTCTATCTAAAAATAGCAGCAAAATCCTATTGTAAAATGCTTCTCTAGGATGGATAATAAAATACACCGAAGATAGAGATATGGAAATAAGAATGTTGGCTTGGAATATTTTGGTAAATTTGGTGTAAATTGACGTGATTTCAATATACAAAAGTCTTGTAGATCACTGCCTATCTGTTATTTTCTCTACAAACGAATCTTATGGTAATAAATATAAAACCTATTTATTACCAATTATATCTATATCTATAATTTTTTTAGGGGTCGTGACTTTAGCTTTAAGATTTTTAACTAGAGCTTTAGAAATTATAGAATAGTAGGTTGATGCAGATGATTTTTAAGATTAAGAGGATGATAATTAGCAGAACACTGACTAAGTTAGCAAATCATCGATACTAAATTCAATCTACAATAGAAGTTATCTAAGTCATTCCAAAAATCTTTTAGAAAGAGATGATGCTCCTCCATTATTTTACTCTGCTATAATTTGTAAAACAATAAGAATGACTAAAATTTAATTAAATAAAATATATTTATTATAAAAATATAGAGTCTCTAAGATAACTCTGTGCCCTTGATTCTCAATAAACCCTAGCTGTAATTTCGCAACTTGAAATGTGGGAAAAGGTTTCTAATTTGCTAAATCCTAATTTCTTTGAAACTTCAAATGTTACAGAAAATCATGAATTATTAAGTGTGCTTTCTAACTGTGCCTAATTTTTAATTTTCGTTTTTATTCAAGACAGAGAAATTCCTAGATATTTACTTAATTGTACAGACATACTTACCAATACTCTTCAGTGGCTAAAATAACTTTCGTGTTTATATTGTGAATATCACTTCTAAAGTAATATTAGATTTGTCTTTATAAATTAATTATACAGAGTATTATGTTTGTTTGTTATAAATTATTTTTAATTGCTTTATAAAAAGATAATATCGAAGCATTAGAAATATTAAATATTACAGCTTCAGACTTGACCAAATTTTACATTGCTGTATAATTGTTAATGAAGATTTGACAGTAATTTAAATAAATAAAAAATTGGAAGAAAAGAAAAAGCAAATGGCTACGAAAGCTTCCCCATCAAGCTAAAGAAAGGCATCTCTTTCCTAATGCTATTCTGAAAATAAAACTGACTCTATTAACATTTTCTTAAGCCTAACTGAAATTGTCAATCAAACTAAAAGCTAAGATGTGAAATTTGCTTGTCTATTATTCATTGCCCCACTCTTAGGTGCTTGGAATAAAGGTCATCAATTACTTGACATATTTATAGAAACTGAAAGTTCTTAATCAATAGCTGAAATTTTAGGTGATTTATTCATTTTATTAATTAATTAATTTGTATAGAGTAATCTTCTTTATTCCAATATTAACTATTTTGTTTTTAGTCAAATTAACCTTTGAGTAATATGAATTAGTGTATGAAAGATTTTTGAATAAAATAGATTTATATGACGATTTTTCTCAAAAAAGAAATAGGATTCTTATGATTTTATCCTCCTTACTTTCTAGTAGCAATTATGCAAAATATGCCTTTGCTCTCAATGGATTTTTAGACAAAATTGTCCTAGAATTGCTTGGTATTATAGATTTCTTCATTGTTGAAGAAGATCCTTCAATTCCGTTTTCCAAAACTTAACAAAATCTAAATAAGATCAGTAACAAATTAAATTTAATTAAATAGTTAGCAAAGAAATTATACAATTGTTTATATTAGAAACTAAAAAAATGGGGGCTTCAGTTTCAAGTAGGACAGGAGTCTTTGGGCAAAGACCTATAAATTTGGAGGATGTTGTATATTATTTGAGAGTTTTTAAAAATTTATTTGCGGAACTAACTTCTAACCAAGTTAATGTAGAAACTCTTTTCTCTGATTCCACATGTTTAAATAATGAATCCTTTATGAGTAACCCTCTCTTCTATATATTTTTGATTTGATATATTTTTGTAAACAAAACCTATTTTATTAGAAAAAATGAGTAGCAATAAACAATTATTTGAAGTTTTGCATAAACTTTAGCAATTGACACTTAGAGATGATTAACTAATAGAAGATTATTCTAAAATTTTAATTAACTTTTCCTCGAATAAATCTCTTTCCAAGTTATTATGTTTAAAACTAGTGGACCATAAAATATTGACAGATCAATCAGCTCACATTTAGAAATTTGAAACCATAAGTAAAAATCACTTTCTTGGTCAATTAGGGTTCAGTCTTGTCTGGGTTCACACAGAGAAATTAGATAAGTGTATTTCAGATCTGGATTTTTATAAAACTGTCTAAACAAATTCTATTAAAGTAAAATTTTTTATTTTTTTTGAGTTCTATAATTTTCCTTGTTTAATATATTTCTTCTATTAGTATGGAATAGAAAATAATCCTGGGATGTTTAAAATTTTCTAGCAAAAAATCTGATGTTTTTATTTGTAGCTCTAAGTTATTATCCTGACTCTGCCCCTAAATTATTAGTAATATTAAAAAATAAAATTAGTATACAATTTATAGATCTAATAAAATATCTCATTTTTAGAATGATAAGCAAACCTTCACAACCTTTTTACAAATTTTGGAAGATGATGAAATGAGAAGCGATTTAAGTAAAAATATAATTCTTATGCTTTCTAACTGCGCTATATCTGCGGAAGTAAAACCTCATTTCTTGAATTCTCAAAAAGTTCCTCCCTTAATCATGACTTTAGTAACTTCTAATAACTTGGGCTTAGAAAAAAAAGCTATGGGTAAAAATACTATCATTTCAATCGAATTAAAATTAAAAGCGTCAATTTTTTATTTAAATTTGTAGGAAGTTAGATGATATTTAATTTGATATATAAATGCAACTAAGGAATATAAATCTTTAATAGAGAAGATATAGTAAATGAACTTAAATTTAACTAAAAAGAAGCCTAAAGAACTGTAGAAAAGGAACAAATTTTATAACAATAACTATAAAATAAATTATCTAGTAATGAAGAATAAAATGATATGGATGAAAATCAAAAATTGAAATATTCTTAAATAATTAGCAATAATTTGGAAAAAGTACTGGTTGCACTAGAAAACAATTGGTGAAATTTTTCTTTAATAAATTTTAAAAACAGAAATTATATATATATATTTATGTGATAATTATTTTTTATAATATAATAGAATATAAAATAATTAATTAAATTATTATTAAATATATTATTTTGATTAAACCAATTCTGATATATTATATATTTATTCACTTTTATTATCTTCATTTATTAATAGCTTATAGCATAAAAAGTGTTTAGTAATTATTAAAAACTAAATAAGTCTTTAATTCTATTAAAAAAAATAAATAATTAAAAGGAATCTCAAAAAAAAAGTAAATGTAATAAAAGTTTGACCCATTAGTATTTAAAGTATAGATGGATTATTTGAGGAGGGCTGAGCTTAAAAGAATAGAAAATGATAAAAGAATCGCATTTAACGAAAAGAGAAAATAAAAGTAATAAAAAGTATTAGAATAATAAAAATTAGAAGAATATGAATAAAAAGAAATGAAAAAGGTAAATAAATTGATAAATTAAAGATAATATTTTATTTTATAAATTAAGTGATTATTTAAATTTTAATTTTTAGGTTTAAGCTATATAAAATATGATAGATGAAAGAAATAAATAACTATAATTCAAAAAATAGATATAGCTCTAGGAAAAAGAAAAGGATTAATTACAAGACATCATTTTATCTAAATAAACTAGGTAGTAGGAAATAAAAGAAAAGCAAAGCAATTTATAATAGGTTTAAAAACATTAAGTTTATAAAAAGTAATTAATCGAATAGATTTATGATAAATAAATTAATAACAAGTTTGAAACTATTAAGGAAAAAAATTAGGAATGCAAATAAAATAGAAAATATATTTAAGAGAGATAAGAAGCTTTATAATAAAAAAAAATAATAAAATATAAGAATTGATAGATTTTGGTGCTGATAAAAAATATATTGAATGGTTTTCTTAACAAAAATAAATTTGACTATTATAAAATGTATGCATAATATATAATAAAATAAATTATATTTACATATACAATTTATAAATTACTTACTTTAATATATAAATATAGAAATAAAATATATAATTTATGATTATTTCCAATATTAAATAATAAATAAATTATTTGATGATAACATAATGCTTTTTATTTATATATACATATTATTTATTGATTAATATATTGTGTTAAATATAAATAAGTTATGTACTGTTGAAACTTTATTGTTGATAATGTTTAATTATGAGCTTATATTAAAATTCGTGTAATTTTATGATTATTTTATAATTTTTTATTATAAATATCAATTAAAAGGAATTATATTAAAAAAAAAATATTTTGTTATATAAAAAATGGAATAAAATGGAGAGAAAAATGATTAAAATTTATTTAAATCAAATTAGCAACAATAAAAGGATGATAACTCCATTAATAATGGAAGTTAAGGCGATTCATCAACTTGCGTATAAGGCAATTAATTTTAAAAATTGACAATTGATGAAGTATTAATAGATTTTGTATAATAAAATGACTTATTACTTAAAGAATTATTTTTTATTAGATATATTTAAAAATTGGAAACAGTGGAAAATTTTAAAAAAGAACAGTATTTTTATTCGGCCTTTAATTTATAGTTGTGGTAAAATATGAAATATGATGGAGTTAGGATTTTACTTTTTTTACAAAAATAAAGTTTATCTAATATTACTTTTTGAAAAATTAGACCCTACTAGTCATATCGCCCCCATATTGGTTTGAAATGCCTATCTTTAAATGTATAGACTAACATGGAAATTATAAAATATGTAAATCCTGCTAAATAATATAAATTTTGTAAATTTTATCTATGAATATATTAATAGGTAAAGAAGATACTGGTGCATGTGATTCAAAATATAAAGTAGAGATATCTAAACACTCCGAGTAATCAATTTCTACTTAGTATAAACTTTATTGTGATAAAAGGTAAACTTAATATTAGTTTAATTTGTTTTTTATTTTATATTTCTTTAAATTTTAAATAGAACCTTAAGAGATACTGGAGAGTCACTAATTTATATTGGAGCTACAATAGGACTTCTCATATTTAATCAAATAGCAGATATATATGGAAGAAGAAAAGCAATATAATTGTCATGGGGAGCTATGACTATTGGAACAATCATTTTTGGATCAATTAATAATATATACGCAATCCTTATTGGTATATTCATTATGTAAGTTCATTTTCTCTTTTAAAATCAAAATTATAAAAATATATTTATAAAATTTCTTAAAGGGGATTCGGTTCTATGCCTGCTATAACAATTAATTTAGTATATTTAAATGAAATATCAAGTAATATTTTTATAAATTGCTATATATAAATACTAAATATTATTATTTTTGGTTAATTAAAATTTCAATAAATTTTTATTTAAACAGCTGGTAGTTTTAGATAAACAAGTACCGTATTAATGTAAGTTGTCTAACTATTAAAAAGTTAAAAAAAATAAAATTTAAATGTTCTAAAAAAAGGTATGTGATATGGGGGATTGCGGAAATACTCATGTATCCATTAACAGAAATATCAGGAAATTGGAAAATATTTACAATATTAATTATTGTTATACCAACTATTATTTTGAATATTATTCCAAAATATCTCTGTGAAACTCCTAAATTTTATTTATCAGCTGGAAAAGAATATGAGATGGTGGAATCATTAAAATATATTTAAAAAGTAAATGAAACTGAGCATGAATTACTTATAAGTTCTGATATTATTAAGGGGTGTAACAGTAAAGAATAAGTTTTAAAAATTCTTTTTATTAATATTATTGTCATATTAGAAATGAAAGAACAAAAATCTTCTTATTCCTATATAGATCTCATAAAATATAAATCATTAAGAAAAACCACTTTCCTTATTGTTATATTTTCAATATGTTTACACTTATATTATTATGGAACCAGCTTTATATCGGCATAAATAGGATTCAAATATTAACAGATTCTTTTATTTATTGGGGTAGCAGAAACATTAGGATACTTATCTTCTGGTATACTACTATTCATTTAGAATTATTTTATATTTCAAAAAAAATATGAATCTTATAATTTTCTTTATAGAAAGACTATCTCCACAGTTAAGAAGAAGATTTTGGACACCATTAACGTTTATAATTGCAATAGTAATTTTGCTATTAAAATTATTTTTCACTCTTCCAAATTCTTGCTTAGATCCCGAAAAATCATGTTGGTAAGAAATTTATATATATTTATTTATATGCAATTTATATTTTAGAAATTATTTAATAATATTATATTTTTAATTAGGTAAGAAGTGATGCAAGTTATTATTTTATCATCAGCTAGATTTATTGTTTCGTTTACTTTTTCACTTCTTGTTTTATGGGGAAATGAACTCTATCCTACGTGTGTCAGATCTATAGGTTTAGGACTATTGTTTGGTTTAGGATTAATAGGAGGATTTATATCACCTTATATAGTGGATTTTTCTGAAGATTTAGGATTTCATCCAGTAGTTAGTATAGGGATTGTTGGAATAGGGGGTTGTGTATCAGTAATATTTTTAAAAGAAACCATCAATTAAGAACCTCCAGAGGAGTTAGAAGAAGAATAGTAATACAAAACTGATGGAAATGAATAATAATATTAATCAAAAAATATATAAGAAAATATATAATAATAAACTTTTGAAAAAAGAATAATAAACTTTGGACCTAATATTAATGAATTTCTGTAGAATAACGATGAAAGAAATGGATAAAATGGGGACGACGAAGAGGATACGAAAGATGATAATTTTAAATAATTTCCTATTAATAAATAAATCTGATTATGATTAAAGCATAATAATCACATAATAATTATAATTTATCTTTATACTATAATTAATAATATTATTTGTTAATTAATTTAAATATATAATAAAATATATTGTGGATAATTAATAATATTTTACTTTTACCTGCAATAAAATATTATTAAAATATATTTTTAAAAAAGAAAATAAGTAGTTTAAGAATAAATTAATGTAAGACTAAAGATAGTTAATAAAATAATAGTTGTTTTATGCTATAAAACCTTAATATTCCTAATTAAATTCAAACATTATATATTCTACAATATTACCATAATTTTAATAATTATAGTAATAAAGAATTTAAACTAATAATTAACTAAGTAAATACAGTTAAAATTTTGATGATGAAAATGGTCTATTATTAAAAAACTTAAGCACCATATTTCCTAATTATATAGACAATGGGGATGATGGGAATACTTTTTTCAGAATGATATCCCATATATTTATATAAAATATAATTATAGAAGTAAGATATATTAACCATATAATTTCAAATATAAAAACTTAAAAAAATCATTTATTTTATAGAAATAAAGATATGAATAAACAATCCAAAACATTTTTAGTTTATTAAAAGGAAATTTGATAGGATAATAATATTTCAATTTTGAGAACATTGATATATCAAAGGAATTACTTTCATTAACTAGAAACCATAAAATTTAAAATAATCATATAATAAAATAGAAATTTTAATAATTAGGAACAGTATATTTAGAAGAAGGGTTAAAGTTATTATTAGAAGACTAAGGGAACGTTTAATAAATATAAAATTTGATTAATAATTCAATTTGGTTTGATTTCGCATTAATGGGCTTTTTCAGATATTTATTATATTAAATTTCTTCGTAAGAAAATAAAGATAAAGATGAAATTTAATAATATGGATTTGACGGGGATAGTAATTATATATAAACAAAAATAATAAATAAAAACATATTAAACTGAATATTATATTTTTAAAAAGTTGAAACAATATAAGCTGCATGTAATCTTTTAAATACAAGTGTAAGAGTATTTTACATTATGAATGAGTAAATGGAAAATAAAAATCTATTTCCTGATATTAAAGAGGAGAATAATAAAATTTTAAAAAAATTTAATTACTTCGGTGTGATTAAATAAATATATATTATAAGTCTGGATGTTATTTTTAGTTGATAAAAAATTCTTTAGTTAATAAATTGCATGTGTAATTTATAATAATTATATTTAAAAACATTAGGTTTACTATTTAATATACACATAGAAATATAACAGAGTATGAATTTTTAAGATAATAAAATGAATATGCTTTGTTTCAATAAGAAGATACCAATCTATAAATATGTCTATAAAGTGATTAAAATATTCCTAATAATTTATTTTATAGGGGGTTAGCATACATATATTTATATAATTTAGTAATTTCAGTATCTATAGCTTAAGGCTTAAACTCTGAAAATACAGAATTATAAGATTAATAAATAAATATCCAGACTTCCGATATCATAAAATGTAATTTAATGAAATTTAATGACTAGTATTAAAAATTATATATAGAAAATACATTATATAAGATTTCTATTCATGAAATTGAATAATATAATGCTTAAAAGAATTAAAGAGAGAGAAAAATATTAAGAATTAAATAAGGAATTGAGGGATTTATTAAAGAATGTTTAATAAAATTTTTTTACAGCAGATTTAATATAAAGCAAATATTTCAATTAATAATATTCTATTGCAGTTAATATCCCAATATGTAAATATCTTTGACAACTTTTGGAATGGCATTGGCTGTCTAGCTATCTTAAGAAGTAAATAGCTCAGTAAACAAATCAATAAGTAATAAAATCTGGTTTGATCATGTCTAATAATTGAATGAATAAGAGAAGTCTTATATATTAAATGCATACTAGATAAATAATTAATTTTTGCATTAAATATATAGTCATATTAATGAAAATCATAACCTTTTAAGCAACAATAATTTATCAACTTTAAAAGAATTAATAGAAAAAAAATACTATAGTTGTTAACATATTAGAAATTCACAGAATAGTATTTAACAACTATTAAATATATAACTTTTAGAAAATAAAGAAGAAATTCCTTAAAAATTAAATTTTACTTGCAATCTAAAAATATTTAGTATACACAGAACAAAGAAATGGTATCCTCTTAAGAATTTGAACAATAAATTTAGGATTCTAAAAAATAAATATTTCCAAATTTTTCTTAACATATAAAAAAAACAGAGATCTATTTATAAGGAAATAATTATTAAAATTAAGATCCTTATTACAATGAAGAATTATACTTTAAAGATGCTAGTTTATTATAAAGAAATAAGAAAAATCATAACAATAATGTTAAATTTTCATAGGATGTAACCCCAAAATTTTCCTAAAATCTAGAACATGTATAGTAAAAGGATACATATAATGTTTCCTTAATATTAAAATTTAGTTTAATATTTTTATTTATATGCTACTTTTATAGTCTTATCTCATTTTCTAGCTTTATTTTTATTCTTATGTTGTTAATAGTAATAATATATTACACTAGTATTTCTAGTTAAAGATAAAATTAGTAAGAAAATAGTTTTTCTCGAACTATTATAAAATGAGGCTGAGTTTAGTTAAATTTAAAATTTAATCATTATAAATAAATATTTTTTTTAATAATTACATAATTTATATTAAAATGTAAATATTAAATTATAAGAATTGAATTATGAGATCATGTTTTCTTTATTATTCATATATTACCTAATATAATAAATAATATTCGATATAAACATTCACTAATATTAAAATTTCAAAATATAATTAATAAATTTATGAATAACTAACCATAACAAATTAAAACAAAATACTACAAATATAGTTAAGCTATTAATATATTTAAATAATACAAAACTCATCTATATAAAGAAAAAGAGAAATATATACATGAAATATAGTGGACATTAATTTGTTACTTCACATGTCTAGTAACCAAGCATGGTTTCATAATCAGTACAAAATAAAGTTCCACTTGGTAATAGTACCAATAACTCATAAGTTCTCAATACCTCTAAAAATAATAATAATACTTAATTGAAAAATAACACTAATTTAGTTCCGTATAAATATATAGGGCATTATTCATTTTCTTTATAAAATGTAATAGGAACAGGGTATTCTTCTACAGTGTATATAGGTAAAAATAATGAAACTAGTGAAACTGTTGCCATTAAGGTACAATATAAAATTTGAAATTATATTTAATGTTATAATAGTTTATTTGATTGAATTAATAAAATTTAACAATGTTTGTAAAAAAGTGGAAAAATCTTTTATTTATATATAATAAACTAATAATTAATGTTTGCTTAATATTGTATTAGGTGATAGAAAATAAAAAAATTACAAATGAAGTTCAGCAACATTTATTAAATTCTGAGTTAGCAGTTTTGTAAAAAATTGAGAGCCCTTATGTATTAAATGTAAAAAATATATATCAAACCAGTAATAATACATATATAGTAACAGAGTTTTGTAATAATGGAGATCTAGGTAGGATTGTGAGGTAATTTATATTTATTAAACATGGTTAATATTTAGTAATTTTAAAATTATAAAAATAAATAATTATAGTTAATAGGGGAAAATACCTGAGGAAAAAGCATAAATATATTTAAAATAAATCGTTTTAGGATTTTAAGTAAGCAATATTAAATTAAATTCGTATACTTATATTTATGATTTATATTATAAATATTTAAAATAGGAATTAGTTAAAAAAAGAGTCATCCATCGAGATTTGAAACCTGCAAATATTATGCTAAATGAGGAAACAGCAAAAATTGCTGACTTTGGTTTTTCTTAAGATGCAGATGCTCCTCCATTCAAAGTAATTATATTCCATTCAACATACTTATAGTATACTAAATTAATAATATATTATAAGAAATAATTTAAATATGCTATAATTAAAATAAAAATATAAAAATTACATTAAGTATTATTATAATGTTGGAAGTCCTAATTATATGTGTCCATAATCTCTCAAAGGAAATTCCTATAGCTTTAAAAGCGATGTTTGGTCTATTGGAGCTCTATACTATGAGATATTAACTGGAAATACTCCATTTGATGCTCCAACTGAAGAAAAATTATTATTTTAGGCAGAACACATACCGGTTAAATTTCCTAAAAATTAAGTTATCTCTGATGAGTCAAAAGATTTTATAAGAAAGTAATCCATAGTTAATTTAAAAAATAGTAGCAATAATAACCAATAATTTAAATTTATTAAGATGTATGACTGTAAATGAAGACCTTAGAATGTCCCCTGAACAACTCATTGAACACCCCTTAATAAAAAAATAGCTTGATTTATCAAAGCTTGATGTAATAATTTTTAATTATATTTTATAATTAATATTAAATAATATAATAAATATAAAGTAATAGTAATAATAGTAAGCAATTGGAGAATCTAATACATAAACAAATTCTATAAAGGAAAATGGGAATAACAATAATTCTTATAAACTATAATAAGCTAACAATTACAATTATTTAAATCAAAAAGAAAATTAAATAATATATAAGTATTAAAATGTTAATTCTAATACGGAGGATCATAATTCCAATTATTAAAATATGAAAATGCATTATGAATATTAGCCCTAATCAAAATTCCCCAATTCTTAAATGGGAGAATAAATATCTTAGAAAAAAAACCTGAAATTAATGATTCTTAGTATTTTCAATAGCAACCACATTCTGTTTAGTTATCTTAAGGAAATGATGTTGTTTAAGTTAACAATGAATAAGAATTTGACTAAAGTAATTTAATATATATTTTTAGCTAAATTTCCTTATTATTAAATAATTTCTAAAAGTTAAAAGAATACAATTAGAGCATTCATTAATACAAGATGCTAACTACAGTTATTATTTTGATATAAACAATTTAGATGATGGGGAAAATAGTGCAAACAAAAGTAAAGGGGATAAGTCTTTATCTAAATAAAAATCTACTTAAAAGTTAAATAAAAAATCAAGTCATGAATATGAGTATAGAGTAAATTATCAATAATATATATCGTTTAACTTATTAAATAGAATAATTTTTATATATAATAAAATAAATATAGGAAGTAAATCATAAAGATAAATCTGTAACACCAACAATTAAAAAAAATAGACCAGTTGTTGATAAATTAAATTTGACAGCTAATTCTCCAATCAATTTAAATTTAGAATAAGACCATTAAAACAGTCAACTTTCAGAGAGATAATATCATTCTCCAAATGCTAACATGAATTCTTCTGCAGGACTTAATAATAAAACTATGGTATGTTAACAATTTCTTCTAAAACAGTATTATTTATATTTAATAATATTTTTATTAAGAATATTGGGAAAAAAGTTAGCTATACTAAATAAAATGAAGAAATTATTTTGTCATAAATTAATTATTGCAGATTTTTATTTAAATTAGCTAGAATGTGTTTAAATAATAGTGCTATAGAAAGCTAAAATACAAAGGAGAGATTGGTTTTCTTTTTATACAAGAATATAATGATTAAAATAAATTAGCTGAATAATTTAAATTCTACAGAATTTAGTGGTGTTAATATTTTCAAATTGAAATATTTTGAAGATTATATTCAAACTGATAATTTTTAAAAGTTCAAAACCCCAATATAGGAATACTATTCAAAATATTATAAGTAACTAAATAATTTAATAAAGTATATGAGTTAAATTTGTAAGTTTTATACAACATAATTAATAGATGTAACTAATCTTATTATGAAATGCTAAATAATAAATCGGACTTTTTAAATTAAACAGATGTTTAATTTGAAACTTATTTTAATGAATCTTATATTGAAAACTAAGCTTTTTACACCCAATTTTAGGCAATACTCCGTTATTCAATAAGAGAGATGAACCATTTAATAAGAAAAAAATTATTGGTATCATTAGCTTTTATTCGCATAACCAAATAATTTTATTTATTTTTTTTTTATATGATTTAGGATGATGAAAGTTAAAATATCTATCTAACGAAGTAAATTGAAGAGTAAGTTATTGTATTAGATTATTTGGTCACTTAATTTCAACTTTGCTAATTGATTTTGATACATTATGGAGATTATAATAAATTTGCTGAAATTTCATAAATTTAGCAGATAGCAGGTAAATATAATTATTATATTGTTATACAATTACTAAATTGTTTATATTAATGTATTTACAAATAGATGGAAACTCTATGAAACTCAATAAAAGCCATTTTGAATCAATAAGACAAAAAATTATAAATTTAGATATTTGAAAAACTTAATATTAATATCTCTATTTATACTTTGTATAATTTTTTGAGTATTTATTTATTTATTAAAATATTTATTATGATATATAAATTCTTATATTAATATGTTGAGCCTAAAATATTACTGTTTTTAATAATTTTATTCTATATTATAAATTTTATAATATTATCCCTAATATAATAGTGTTTATTAAAACAAATGACATAGGCTGATAAACCTTTAAATTAATTTATGTGATATATCTCAATTATATTAATTATTATAATCTTTGGTTTAAGTTTTTAGAAGTTTTAGAAAAGAAAAAAAACAAATTACATTGCTCGTAAAGTAAAATAAACTTAAAACAAATTAAAAATATTATCCTGAGCAATAAAATATTATAGTAGTGCTAAAATTAAGAAATGATAAATAATTAAGTTTAAGAAAATAAGGCAGGGTTAATAGGAATATAAATGAACATGTGCAATAAAATTTTCAAAAGAAATCAGAATTAGAGGAAATAGAAAATTATGATTCAGATTAAGAAATTAAATAAATTAAATAAGATTTATGCTCACATGACAAGGATGATAATTTAACTTCAACAATAAATCATAATGTTTGTAATAAAATTGATTTATAAGAAAAAGAAGAAAATTTGGAATAGGATTGTTTTAAGAAATTGTTATAAGAGCAAAAGTAGTCAGTGTAATTAACTTACTTTCTATCTGTTATGAATTATAAACACATTGTTATAGTTTTTTTAAAAAATAGTTTAAAGTAGGGTGATAATATATAATAAGATACTCTAAAGGTTCCTAAAATACCTTTGCATGATAATTTATCATAATATTCAATAAATGGCTCATAAAATAGTAGTTTAATGAATGATATAAGTCCAAAAATAAATGGAACTCAGAGTCCAGATAAATCCCCATAATAAATTAAAAAAGAAAGAGATTTTTAAAGACAGTTAGCACAGTTAAAAGATAATTTTGGCTTTATTGGATTGAAAGAAATATTAATGATGGATCGAAATATCAAGTTAAATAAAAAAGTAATTTTAGATATTTCAGGTAATTAAAAAAGTAGAATTTTTTAAAATATTTAAATAAAACTAATTTATCTATATATGTGGATAGGCACGAAATATGATTTAATTAAAGAAGTAGCGGACGAATTAGGGTGGCAAACTCCTGAAACCATATAAAATTAAGAATATTGGGATTTATGTTGGAATGATATGTATATAAATGAAGATTTTTTGAGAAATATGCTACCTTATCAAAAAGTTAATCATATACCTGGTTCTTAATTATTATGCAGAAAAAACTAATTATTTAAAACCCTTAATAAATTAAGAAAAAAAATGGAGTAATATTTTGAATTTTATCCCCGGACCTTCATCATGCCATTTTAGTTTGAAGAACTTAGGAATTCTGTAAGTATATTAATATTCGTCAGTAAAGTTAATTATAATCTCTTTATTTAAGTAAGAAAATGGGAAAAAAAGTTACTATATCATTAAGCCAGATGCTCTATCTTAGGGAAAAGGAATTTATATAACATCGAAAGTGGATTAATAATATCTAAATGACAATTGTGTAGCTTAAGAATATATTAAATTTCCTTATTTAATTGATAATTTAAAGTTTGATTTGAGACTATATGTATTAGTTAAGTCTGTAAATCCTCTAAAAATTTTTATATACAAAGAGGGGTTAGCTAGATTTGCAACAAAAGTCTACGTCTGTCCAAACAAAGGAAATCACTAAAATTAACAAATGCATTTAACAAATTATTCATTAAATAAATATAATCCTGATTTTGTAGCAAGCAACCAGTTTTGTAATGATGATCAAGGACACAAAAGAAGTTTTTCATCTGTTTTAAGAGTAAAAATTATTTTCATTGCTAAATTGGTTATTAAAAAATTGTTTTTCAGTATATGATAGAGAAAAATTAGAATATAGAAAAGCTTCAAAGAAAAATTAATGATTTAGTTATTAAAACCATATTATCAGTATAACCTCATTTTTCACATTTATACAAAAGCAGCTAGCCCAAATTAGAGAATAATGAAATGGCTTTTTAATTATATGGGTACATTATATATACATATATTAATTTTCTCTGATTAATTGCTATTATTTAATTTTTTTAGATTTGATATAATAATCGATGAAAATTTGTAGCCATGGCTTTTAGAAGTAAACTAATCGCCCAGCTTTATGACTGATTCGCCTTTAGACTATCAAATTAAAAGATGTCTTATTTTGGATACTTTAATTCTAATGAATATTTCTCATATTAAAAAAAAAAATATAAATAAGCCAAGTTTAATCATACTTAGGTAAAACCACTCAAGGTCCCCTCAAAAGTTGTAGAAGAAGAGTTGTAGGAAAACAGAGATAAAATTGATGCATATGAAAAAAAAAATATGAACGGCTTTGACAAAATTTATCCCGTACCAGAAGTAAATCACAATTTATAAATTTAAAATTTATGAATAAATAATAAATATTATAATATATAAGGAATATAGAAAGGCCAATAAATTAAATGAGATATATGATATGATTTTAAAATAAGCTAAAGAAAATTTTGATGAATTTACAGGAACTTCTAAAAAATAAGTTCTGATTAAATAAGAACCACGCATCCCCAAAAATTCTTATGGCTTTCCTCTTCATGGGTTTAAAAAATAAAATAAGAATGAAAAAAAATAAAATATTAGTAATAATAGCAGTAACAATCAAAATACCTAAAACAAAGGATAGTAGCAATATATCATAAATAGTAGCTAAAATACAAATTTTATAGTGAAAAATAGTACTCATTTAGAAAGATATTAAAAAAATGTTGGATTGAATAAAATATAACTTATGACAAGTAATATGCCGTTATATGGAGGAGAGCCTATAAAATAGTCATGTGGACTAAGTGATCTATGTATAGATGAAAAAAATAGGGAAGGGTTAGAGTTCATAAAACAAAATCTTGATTTATCAACTTCCCTTGTAGCACAGGGCAAGAATAACATTTCTAAAAATTAAATGGAAGATGGAAAAGAAAAAGTATTACATAAAACATAATAGAGCAATGATATTTAATAGGAAAATAACAATAGAATCTAATCCTCAAAATCTTCAAAAATAGAAGTTAAGGTTATAAAAGAGGAGAAATTTTCAATTGAAAAGTAAAAATATATCTAAATTTAAGGAAGGTATTAATAAGAAGATTATATGAATGGCTAAGAAATTGAAAGTCCAAGAAATAGAAACATTGCATAATACTATCCAAACAGGAGGAAAATTGTAATATAGCAAGAAAAGAAATATACATATATGCAAAAACAACATTTAAAAACAGAACCCAGTTTGGAACGTCAATAAAATAAGTTATATAATTTAATAAATTAAGATAATAAATAGTAATATTTATCATATTCGCAATAACTCAAATAGTACTAGCACTAAATTAATTCGCAATCTTGTAATCTAAAGCTAAATAGTGACTAAAAAAGTGAAAATGGATAAGATTGGGAGGAAGAAGAGGAAGAAGAAGATGACGAATAGGATCAAGATGAAGAAAGTGAAACTGTTTAATTTTACACTGAAAGAGTTAGATCTTGTGATCGAGTGAAGAAACTTAGAGTATAT
Source organism: Miamiensis avidus (assembly GCA_037039885.1). Taxonomy (NCBI): domain Eukaryota; phylum Ciliophora; class Oligohymenophorea; order Philasterida; family Glauconematidae; genus Miamiensis; species Miamiensis avidus. Next base: position 77,532 of record JAWVGU010000184.1, on the reverse strand, counting down.
AAATATGATATTAATAACAAAACTGATAGTAAAGTTACCCCTCCTATACTAAATTAATCGTAATCCAAGTAGAAAAAGTTTTTTTATCCCCTTTTAAATTCTTCTTCTGAAAATAATTTACTTAAAGATTAAAACAATATAGGTGAAGCATATTAGTATAATCAATAGTTTAATAACAATAACAACAACAATATAAAATTAGAATAATTGGAAAATAATAAAGAGAGAAATAGCTAAAATGGATAGGCCTCGTAGCACTGGAAAATTTATAAAAAATATTTTAACATTCCGAAACTTAATAAAACCAAGAATGTAATATCAAAAATACATACAAAAAACCTATAACAAATAGTAGAGTAAAGGTTTAAAAATAAGTATTTGGTAAGGTTCAATTAAGAAGCTTATCTCCTATGAATAATAAAAATAATATAATATAAAATAACTTCCGAAGAAATAGTCTTGAAGAAGTTATAGATAATATTGACAAAGCCAACAATTAAATTTAGATAAAGATTAACAATAACCTACTGTATAAAAAAAAATAAAGCAATAAAAATATGCTATTTTCTGCTTTAAATAATAACTATAAATAAAATTTAGAAGTAACATCAATTTTTTAATATATATATATAATTATTATTTCAAAGATAAATTTTAATAGCAGTCTTAATTGAAAAAGTTTAATAATTATGATTAAAATTAAAGACCTTAAGCGAATTTCTACTAAGAATTATAAGTTGTTGGAAATAATACAACTAATGATTTTTAATATAGTAATAGTGACATTAATAATAATAGTAAGTTAACAGTTAAAAAATAAAAGATTAAAATAATTTTATTATATAGCAAAAAAAATAATATATATGTCCACTTAAAAGATAACAATGGAGCAGATAAGCAAAATATGCAAATAAGTGAATAAAGGAATAAATTTTATTTTTAATTTATTATTTAATTAAATACTAATTTTGTTAGTATTTAAATGTTTTATATATATATACATAAAAAAAATTATAACATTTAATAATAATATAAATAAAATACTAATATATAAAATTATAATATTTATTTAGTTAATAAATATTTTATGAGAAAAGATATTTAATTTTAATAAATATAAATCTATATATCTAGCATAAATCTAACCTAAAACATCATCATTTAAAAGTTTTCAGTTTTCCTTCTTGAGATTTTGACTATACTTGTTTTTTTATATTATCTACAAAAATATAATTATTATTTAGATATAATAAATTAATAGCTAATTAATAAATATAAATTCTAATAATAAATACCTTATTCTGCAAATTCTCTATATTTTTATATTTTTGATAATATTTTAATACAGTAAATGTAATAACAATAATTCCTACTAATGATAACAATACATATAGATAATATGATTTTATAGCACTCTTATATCTAAAAATATATGAGTTTTAATTTAAATTAAATAAAACACAAAAAAAATAGATATAAGTACCTACAAATACTTGGTATATTTCTATTTAAAGTATATATGGCTTTATTGTCATCAGCATCTATGTTATAAAAATTTCTGAATCCAATATCTGTTTTTAATTATTATTTAATTTATTAATATGCAACTATTTCAAGTGAAGATTGAAATCTTTAAGTTATTTATCTTTCTATATCATCCCAATATACTCTAAATTAAATATCTTTCCCATTTTAACATAAATAACTTTCCATTTAATCTTTAGTTATTTGAATTAAATATTCAATTATTTAATCTTAGTATTGAGGTAGTAAGGGATTCTATATGCAAATATCACCCTATATATAAATAAAGATTATTATGAAATAAATATGCCAAGAGAATATTTACTTTTAAAACATAAGTATTGTCACAATTAGCAATTCCATTCATACACACAGCATTTTTGGGGCATGGAACACAATCTTTCATTTCTTATTCTTTAAGTAAAGAATGGCAGAATTTATACTATATAGAATTTTCTTTTTACTTAACAGAATGAGCTTATTATTGCAATAAGGGATTTAGTATGGAATGAAATAATAAGAAACTTACTACAAAAAAAACAATAATAATTCTTTATCTAAACTATTAAATTGTTTGATTTTAAGAAAGTGAATTAATTAATCGATGAGAAATATAATTAAAATGAGCAAATATAAAGCAAAGAAGTTTAAAAAAACCTTAATGTATATTGCTGTACCATTTTTAATTATTTTTGTAAATAATCTTTTTGTGTAAGGGCAGATTTTCTATATTTTTAAGGATTTAATTTAATTTCACTCGTTTAATTTTCAGGTAAATTATTGTTTGCATCATAATCAGGTTCTTCTATAATATTTAATTATGGGTTTTATTTTAACAAACTATGGTTATTAATACTTTTCTAATTTAACTGAATTGAAGAATAGTGGTGTTATTTCTTTTAATCAAATGATTAGTTTACAGTATTGTAAAATGATTATTTTCCTTTTTAGAGCTTAATTTTGTTATAATCATTTAAAAAAAATTTTTCTTATTATTATAAATCTATATTAGGACAGAAATTTTAACTGAATCTTTATTAACTTTGTTATTTTCTTAAATTTCTTTGCTGTTACATATGCTACTCAATAAATTCACTTTTATTTAGTCTTTTTTTGAAAGGACTAACGGAATTTTATCTCCTTTATTCATAACATTCTTCTTCTTAGTATGATTCAATTGGATTTAAATACTAATTTTAATTTTATTAATATATCTTACTTTCATTATTAAATTAGTTATTATATTCTATTTATTGCTTAGTCTAAATTTTTTAAAATTAATGCTAATCTTGTCTAGGTCCAAACGATTATTCGTAAGCAGAAGACCTATAATTGATATTTTATTTCGGAGTCATGTCAGTACTTTATTGGACTAATTATTATTATTATAAGTCGTTTTATTGTTAAAATTTATACTTTAAGCAATTTTGCTCATCATTTTATGGTTTATTAAAAATATTTTAATTTAAATTTGGTTATTAAGTATTAGTTTATTAGCATGGTCTTAAAATTTAGTTGTTATTTAGTTTCTTCTCAGTTTTTGATTCCATTAAAATTTCAATATTAGACTTTGGTCTATTCTACATTTCAAGTGGTGCTTTCAAATCTTAAATTCTTTAGTTATGCTATTCATTGAATTGAAAGGAGTCTAATATATTATCTTATTACTTATCTAAAATTGTATTAGCATAAATACTTTCCTATTATATATTTGCAATGCTACCAATATTTTCTTTTCCTTCATAAAAATTTTCCTTTTAACTTTTATTTGATTAAAATTGTTTTTTGCCAAAAGAGCAAGTAGATAAGAGTTTTTCGGCTTATTAGTTATAGCCAAACCCATTGTATATATTATGTAAATTATTTTAGAGACTTAGATCCACATTATTTAATCTAAATAAGGCGCAAATATTTAAAAATTAATTTATTATACTATCATTTGAAAAACATGTATTATAAATAATAAAAACGAAATATATTTTTAAGTATTACTTGCTTTTATTACTACTTCCAAAATCACTATGTCTCTATATTGATTTGCTTTAATGCTGGCTTATACGGTTAGTATTTTGAAGATTTGAATATTAATTGGAATTAGCATTAAAATTGCTATTTGAGTTTGAGAATTATAGCATTTCTATATAAGTCGGCTACTATATTATATTTTAAAATTATATATATTAATTAAATATTAAATTGATAAATGCAAACTTATTATAAATAACTTTAAAGAATTACGTTAATTTAAGTAAATCGATATTTTTATTTTTTATTTAAATTTTTTTGTTGTGTTTGATATTAGTTATTATTAATACTAATATATAAATTAAAGCATATAATTTGTATTTTAAATAGCCAATATACTTATTTACCTTAATTAATTTTGGAAAGCATGATTTTTACATTTAAATTTTATATATATGTTTATGAAATAAACGGACATAATTATTGCTATGTGTGATATTATAATTAAAGAATTATGATTACTAATTTTTAAAAATAAATGATTTCATACTATAATTAATTATATATATATAGTAATAATTAGTATACAAATAAAATTTTTATACATTATACATAAAATACACTCACAATTTCAAAGGTTACTCACAAATCATTTAATTTGTTGAATATAATATTGATGCTGTATTCGGTAAATCACTTGTATCTGTTAGATCATAAAGTGGATATTATATATTACTCCATATACTATTTTTTTAAGGAAAAATTCTAATTCTCATATCGTTATTATTTCCCAATATACAAAACTATAGCAAGGAAAATTTTATTACATTATTATATATATCTAAATTTTAATCGTTTATAATGGTTTTTAATGGCCATTTGTATCCTTCTGTATAATATTTTATTATAGGTTTTGATTTTTATATTTAAGTAGCATAGTTAAATTAAGGATCTTCATCCAATCTCTATTACAAATCCTAAACAAAACGATTTACATAAACAAGATACTCATAATGCCCGATAACCTTTTTTAAACGTAGTAAAATTTTAAAAGATTATTTTTAAAAAATAAATCAAAATGAAATTACTGTAAATGTTATTGCTTCAGAAGATTTTCCTATTAATTTGGTAATACTATCTCCATGATGTACTACTCCTCCACATTCTGAATGGTGAACTCCAATTTGGCATATAAATCTCCCATATCCAGAACTCGTATAATTTCCAAATTATACATACAAGTCTAAATCATTGATATATTATATATCCCATTCTAATAATACCCTAGCCTGACCTTTTCCCAACATGTATCCCAAAGAAATGTCATATAACTAATAATTTTTGATGTTATCCTCCGTGAGAGTTAACATTCTGCAGTTACCTATTAAAAAAGTGCAATTAATAACAAAGATATATTAATTAAAAACAATAATTTATTCTAAACCTGTATATCCTTATTTTTTTGCAAAAATTACTAAATTCAACTTATCTAACTAGGATGTAAAAGCAATGGGGAAAATAGCAGTGCCATCTGCACCTGTTTCATATAAAAATAAGGGATACTCATACAAATTTTCATCGCAATCATGAGATTTATTGGTTACTTCTTTAACATGGTAAACTGAGATACTTGCTTAAGGAATAGGATTGTCAGTTTCTAGATCTAAAATAATAACTTAAAATTTTTATATATCATTATATTTCTTTTCATGTTATTATCCCTTTATTTAACTGTGACCCTTTAACGACTTATTCATATGATTTATGTTGACCGTAGGATTATTACTAAACTATTCATTTAACAATATGTGCGAATTTTAATGCTATATTAACGTTTATTATGATTTCTTATAATCATAATTTTTCAAATCATCATCAGGATTTATTTATACTGATCCTAATACATTTGAACGGGAAGGTACAAAGAGTTACATATTTCTATTTTAATATATTAAAACACTTCCTTCAACTAAAACTATAACAAATAAGAAAATAATTGTTTTTTGAATGAGAGGCAAATAAGTTTATTCAGCTTTTCTGACAAAAAATTTGGCCTCCCCTACTTGTTCATCTGGTATTTCATTTTCATTTTAAGCTATTTAATGCTATCCTTTGTGTACTTTGAAATATATCAAAAAAAATACCATTTCGAGAGAGAAAAATACATTAAGCAAGCTAAAAACTCCATAATTTAGTTTAGGAAGAGCATACAATATAGTTAACACTTTACAACACTTTTTTTCTATGCAAGCTAACGTAATGTTTCTTTCAGGATCCTCTACAAGATATCTTTCCCAAACAGATTATAAATTCATCTTAGCACAAGTGTTGTAATCTTAAAAACAATCACTTGGAATTTTGCTAAAAAATTTAATTAAATTAAATAAAGAAAAATTAAAATTATTAAATTCAACCTCGGGCATTTTATTTAATGGTTATAATAATATTTGTGGAAACAATCATCTTAAACATCATAGCTTTCAACAAATTAGGCATCCAACTCTCCTAATTCTTCTGTACAGTTTTAGATAAAGTATTTATATATTTATTGATAATCAATAAAATTTTAAATAATTGGGTAAATAATAAAAAGAATAAGGCAAATTTGCGAATATCCTAATATATATTTGATTTTCTTTTATGATTTCTTAGCAATTTTGCTTATAAAATTAGCTGAGTTACTCTCTTCAAAATAGCAAAATAAATTGACTATGCATAGATAGCCTATTGTTATATAGGCAGAATATTGCAATAGCTAATGATGTTAATTATTGATTACTTTCTTAAAAGATTTTTATTTTTCTAATTCTTTTATAGTGAAATGTTTTATAATTTGTGCAAAACATACAATAAGTAACACCATTGATAAAAGTTATATCATAAATTTATCAGTTGTATTAGATTTGCAAGACATAATATAAGATGAATAAATGCTCATAGCTAATCCTAAAAACATAAATATTGAAAAAACTAAAATTAACATTCCTTTTTTATTAGTATAAGGTTTCAATCCTAGAGCTAACCTTTGAATATCTATAGTAAGTTCATTGTTTTGGTATTCTTTGAATAAAATATATTCTAATTAATAAGCTATGGTATATACCAAGAAAATTGTAATTAATGTCAGTCCAAGGAATAATATTATTTTAGATAAATGATTGTTGTCACTAGCTACTTCAGCAGCAGCGTCATCATATGATTTTTCTATAGCTTTTTAGATGTAATTAGCCCACAAAAATGACCCAATAAAAAATAAAAAAACCAGAATTATTGATACTATTAAGTAGTTTATTATATTTTGGATGTGAATTTCAAACTTATCTTCCAAGGAAATTAAACAGTATAGACAGAGAATCGAAAATGCACTGCCTGCTAAAGAAATCCATTTTTATTTTTTTAAAATTTCTAATTTTTATATTTTTCCCATTTTCGCTGATATTGGCTAAATTAGATTTCTAGCTTTTAATAATAAAAAATTTATTTAAAAAATATACTGCTCAAATTAATATAAATAAAATAAATATATAAATCTGAATAATTATTATTACGTTCTAAGAAAATCTATGATCTGCTACTTTTGTTTAAGAGAATGTTATTTAATCTGTGAATAGAGAATTCATGCTTAATATTTTGAATAAATTTATAAGTTGTCTCAAAAATATTATCTATATCTAATTTATATATATAGCCTGACTAAATAAGCTATACAATGGCTAATAAAAGTGTAAAAACAAAAAAATAAAAAAATCCGTTGTCTTTTTTAGTTTTTTCTAGTAGGTGCCCCATCAAGATCGGTGCAATAGAATTTCCTAATTATTACATGCCATCTAAAACTCCAAATCCCATTTCTAAAAATTCTTCGTCAACTGTCATAGCTACCATTGGAGCAAATACTGCTCCAAATAAACTATTTCCAATCCCTCCTAAACAAAGAGGCAGAATATAATACCAACTTTAACCTTTAAATTAAATAATTATTTAGTTATTTAATAATTATTTAGTTATTTAATTATTTATTACATCCTGTTTCATAACTTTAACTTGGGCAAATTGGTACCAGCAAAAATACTAAAAACTAAATAACATTCACAATAGAACCTAAAATCATTATTTATGCTCTTTTTCCATAATTATCAGTAAAGTAACCTATTAGTGGTGTGAGTGGTAATTAAATTAAAAATTGCATAGCAATATATCTTCCTGCGGTAATTCCATCCAAGTTATAATTTGTTGTTAGAAGAGAATCGATATTGTTGTTGTAACTTATTGAAAATTGAATTTAATAATGAAAAAATAATAATAATATGCAATATTACCACAAACAAGCATACGCTACAAATACACATATATTTATCTGCCAAAATAAATTTCCAAAGTTTTTCATATCTTTTAAAGATATAATTTATTCTTCTTATTCGATGTTGCTTACATTATTTTCTTATTATTCCATTTTTTATGCATATTTTTCAATTATTAGCATAAATATATAAGATACAAGACATATACAAATTATCAAGAATGATGCAAATAGAGGCAGTTATAAGTTACCTTTAATAGAATATAAGGGGCTTAAAATAAGAGAAGCCAATACTTATCCAAGATATTAAATAGCATTTATAACAGAAAGTGCTGTAGATAGTTCACTTCCTATAAACCAATGGCAAGTAAAAGAGTCTAAAATATGAAATAAATTAATTTAAATTATATAAAAAAAAATAGTTTAAATATATAATTACTAATTAATACTACAGATCCATTCACTCCAACCCCAAAAACTAAAGTTCCAATAGATAGTAAGAGATAAGCATTGTCAAAAGAAGATAAATATTATAAATATTATCCAATCATCATAATTATGGTATAGAAACACATCGCATTCATCAAACCTATTTTTTATGACAAAGGTCCTGCAAGTAATGGTAATATAATATTTGGTATCGAAAACATTACAAACAAATTATTAAATTAAGTTGGGGTAATTTCTTAAAATATATAAAATCTAAATTACAATATTATCATAAAAATATATATATAACAATAAATTCATACCATAATCTTTCATATATTATTATTACAAAGGTGAAGGAACTTGTAAACCATAAAAGCTTGCTAAACTATACAGAGAAATTAGGAAAAGTTGAACCCATCTCCAATTAGATTTTCTTATTTTACTTTTTGATGATTATTTCTCTTCTTTTTGGTCTTTGCTATTATTTCTAGGTCTATTACTATTTTCAACTTAAAACTATTCAGAAAAAGATCTTTCTTTAAGGTTTAAATTGATATTTTTGTTTGCCTATTTATCAAGTTTCCTTTTCGAAGTAGGAGATAAGTTATGAGTTGAAGAATTTAATTAATCATTTTATTTAAAACTGCAAATGTTCTATTATTAATTAATTCCATTAGTATTTTTATTGAATTATGATTTTAAATTATCTTTTTATAATATTATTTCATGCCTTTCTTGAAAACTTAAGTTAAATTATGCCTTATATTAAGCTGGAGTATGGGTATTTGATTACCGACTACTTGTAGTAAAGCTAAGTTTCTTAGGTCTAATAGCATTTTATTTTTATTGTACATTGGATCTATGCCTATCTGTTTAATCATCAATATTCATCAAATTAAATCCTAGAGTCTCTTTTTTTCCTTCAATATTATTAAAATCTAAATGAAAGGTTTACTTATCCCCTTTTGGTGTTGAAGTTAATGAAGCTTAGCTTTAAGAGGTATTTAGAACATTATTTTAATGATCTTAAAAAAATTATATGATCTAGGAGACTGGACTGCGGTTATATATTCACAGTTTACTTTCATATATAAATTTAATTTTTAAGTTTTTGAATGTAATTTATATTTATGGGGATTTAATTTCAAATTTATTTTTTCTTATTATTAATTTGTTTATATAAACAAATTAATTTTATGTAATCATATTATATTATATAATTAATAAAAACTAATATTAGATAGTTATTTCATATAAGCAATTTAAATTTTTATTTTTTAAACAAAAACCAGTATTATAGGGAAATATATTAAACGATTATATTTAATCTACATTTTAAAATATATAAACTAATTATAATATAAAATATATCATGTAAATTAAAATAATCCATATCTATATTGTACTCTTAAGTGAAATTATATTTTACTATAATAATAAAATAATAAATATATATTTTCCGAAAATCTAAACTTAAAAACAAATTTTTATTTTCAGTTCATTTATATATTATCTTAGTATTCATTTTTTAAATAATTTATTTTTTACTTTTTGTAGATAATTCTTATTTATAATACTTTAGTTATGAAAATAAACTTTATTTTATTAAAATGTGTGTGGTATAAAATATTACTAAAATATCAATTAACAAATATAAGAAGTGAAAGAGAAAGTTATTGGAAATTAATTATTCCCCTACAATTTAATATATATTTTGTAATAACATATATAACATGTATCATATCTCTACAAAAATAAATAGATGTTTAGAATAGGAATAAAATAAAACTCTGAAAATTAAACTAAATATATGTTTATAGAAATTTATTTGTTAGCTTTCCAATTTACTTTTCGAATTCACTCCATCATTTTTCATCAGTAATATAATATCTATAAATAATAAAATTTGTAATTATATAAAATATGATCAAGTAATTTATCTTATTAAGTTTTTTAAATTTATTTTTTTATTGTTAACAATTATAATATTAATACCTGAAATTAACATTTACAGAAGTTAAGCTATTTAGTTTTTAAATTGACTTATCAAATTCACTGCATCCTTTATCACTAATGTTATTACCCCTATTATAATAAACAATTTAATTTAACTATTATGGTGGAAATAGTGATGAAATCTATAAAGTTAAAGAAATACAATTATTATTACCATAAATTAACTTTTAAAGAAGTTAATTTTTTAGTTTTTCAAGGGATTTTCCAAATTCACTGCATCCTTTATCATCAATGGAATTAAATCTAAGATATAAATATTTTAATATTATATTTTTCTCTAAAATAAGACAATTAATACTAGAAATCAACTGTTAAAGAAGTTAAATTGTTTAGTTATTCTAGTGCTTTTCCAAATTCACAGAATACTTTATCTCCAACAGAATTATCCCTATTAAAATATTTAAGTTATAGTAAGTAATAATAGTAATGGAAATGTTGAAGAAAAATAAAATATATTTTTTATTTTTTAGCATAATATAAATATGAAGAATTAATTAAAAGTTTTTTATTATTTTTCTATTTTAATTTATCAAAAATTAATATCATATAATAAATGAAAAAAAATATATTAGATTTTGATGCCAAATTTATAATATTGTCATTAATTATACAAGCATTACCTGAAGTTAATATTTAATGAAGTGAGGTTTAGTAGTTTTTAAATTGATTTTCCAAATTCATCACATCCCTTATCACCAATAGAATTATCCCTATTTAAATAATATGATTGTATTAATATGATTTAAGTAAGATAAAAAATAATATTATATTTCAATATCTAAATATAAATTTTACCTGAAATTAATATTTAATAAATTTAAATATTTTAGTTTTTCAATTGATTTTCCAAATTCACTGCATCCTATATCTTTAATAGAATTAAACCTAATTTTATATTAAAGTTATAAGAGATTTATTTTGTAAAGTATATTATTATTTCTCAAAATTATTTATTACTTGAAATCTACATTTAAATGGGTCAACTTATTTAGTTTTTCTAGTGATTTCCCTATTTCACTGCATCCTTCATCACAAATAGAATTACAACTATTTAAAAAAAATTGAAATGCAAATTAAAATTGTATTCAAAATTAAGAAAGTCATAAAGAAATTTAAGAAAAAGCAAATGTAATTAATTTTTTTTCAAATATAAAATATGAATTCGAATAGCCAGAATTAATAACTTAAAAATATGTTTAATAGAGAAACGTTAATAATTAACTATTGTGATCAAGCAAAAAAAAAAAAATTCTTTATGTTAAATTTATTACCCAAAATTAACAGTAAACGAAGTTAAGTTGTTCAATTTTTCAAGTGATTTTCCAAATTTACTGCATTCTTTATCATTAATGGAATTCTAACTATTAAATATTAATTCAAGAGTAAAGAAATTTTTTATGTATTTTTTTATTTATTAAATAATTTTTATACTTTTATTATTTATAATAAACAACTAAGCTTAGTATGAAATAATGTTAATAATTTCTTATTGAAATCAAATATAAAAATTGATTTGTTTTTTCTATTATATGTTAATTTTTACAAATTGTATATCCCTATTACCTGAAATTAACAGTTAAAGAAGTTATTGTGTTTAGTTTTTCAAGAGATTTTCCAAATTCACTGCATCCTTTTTCTCCAATAGAATTAAATCTATAGAATATAAAAAAAGTTATATTTAATTATCATGGTAGAAATCTTAAAGAATTTATTTTATTTCTCAAAATCTATAAATATTATTACTCGAAATCTACATTTAAAAGAGCTAAGTTACATAGCTTTTCAAGTGATTTTCCAATATCACTGCATCCTTATTCACCAATAGAATTACGGCTTTTAAAAATAATTAAATTAAGTTTTATTACTTTATGATGAAACTAATTATGGGATATTTGCTCAAATTTTTGTATATTTATTAAAATAATAGTACCTTAAATTAACATTTAAAGAAGTTAGGCTGTTTAATTTTTCAATCGATTTTCCTAATTCGCTGCATCCTTTCTGACCAATTATATTGCCTCTATAAAAATATTTAAGTAATATTAATTTATAAGGGGAAATACATGAAAAAATTATTAAAAAAAATGAAAAGCATATATTAATAATTATTTTTCAATATGTTTTTATTAAAATTGTGCAATAAATTAAACCCCCAAAAAAAAATGGAAGATATTTTATATATTATACATACAATTATTACCCGAAATTAACTATTAATGAAGTTAAGTTGTTTAGTTTTTCGATTGATTTTCCAAATTCACTGCATCCTTTCTCACCAATTTTATTTCCCCTATAACAAAATAATTATAATTTATTGCATTTCATTTTATTAGATTAATTTATAATGTAAATAATACCAGAAATTAACATTTATGGAATATAAGTTTTTTAGTTTTTGAAGGGAATTTCCAAATTCACTGCATCCGTTATCACCAATAGAATTAAACCTTTAATATAATTAAGTTAAATTAATTACAATGGAGAAAATGATATATAGATTAATTATTAAAATAATGCAAGAAGTTTAATAAAAATATTTAGATTATTTTATTAAATTTATTTTAATATCTCGAAGTTATACAATTATTACTCTAAATCTAAGTTTAAATAAATTAAATTGTTTAGTTTTTCCAATGATTTTCCTAGTTCACTGCATCCTTTATTTTCAATTGTAAGTTTTCTATTAATAACAATTAGTTATTTTTATAGAAAAATTTAGAATTTAACTATTAAACTTAAAAATAATATTTTATTTTTATTCAAATATTTTTTACTCTAAGTTAATTTATAAGTTCAATCTGTTTGCATTTTATAATTGTTATATATCATCTTAAAATAATTTTAAATTATCATATACTTTTTTTGTTTCCCCTTTTTCATTTTCTAAAATGATTATATATAATCACTCTATTCTTTTAAAGTTCCTAAAATTTTAACTAAAAAATTATTATTTTTCTCTCTTTATTGCTTTTGGATATATTCTATTTTTTATTTTTTAAGTTGGCCATATTTTCTTCATTACTATATTATTCCATTTCATTTATTATCAATTCTAAGGATTATTTATTCCATTTTTCTTTCTCTGTACATTTTAATAATAATTCTAAATATTTATCATTATCATTATGGTTTTATATATCTTATAATTATTATATATTATCATCTTAGTAATCATTCACAACTTTTTCTATATTCTTTAATGATATGCGTACTTATTTTATTAAATTTTGTTATTAAATTAATTATTCTTCCTACTTTTTGAAGATTTATTCACCTTAATCTTATTATTATATGAATTTTTTGTACTTTTAGATTAGGAACAGTTTGATACTTTAATATTAATTCATATAAGGAGTTTAGTGACTATGTAAATTTTCATCATACCCGACCAAACAAATAAGCTGGTTTTTATATTAGCATTCATCTATGTTGCAAATATACTCGATGGGGTAAAAGTCTTCATTATGATTCTATTTTTATATTTATATTTTAAAAATATTTAAAATAATAATTATATACATTTTTATTTTAATTATTATACCTAACATTATATTATTCTTTGTCTAGTTATTTTTTTCTATATTCTTCAAATGTTATTTAGATTTTTTTTAATCGATACAAATATCTTCCATATCTATTAAATTATATATAGCAAAATGGTTAATATTATTTTAAATTGTAGTAATTTATTATTTAAAAAAATTAATTTTAGTATAATAAGATTAAAATTAATATTATGCTAAATCAATAAATATTGGTTAATTTATTTTAGTTTATAGTAAATTAAAAAATTAAAGTTTAATTAATACAAAAAGAACATCATTCATACATATATATAAAACAAAATAGAAAATAAATACTAATAACATTATAAACTATTTACTATTATTTTTGAAATTATATAAATTTTAAAATGATAAAGTTATCAAATATTCTTCCATTTTATGTATTTAATATTAATAGTTAAATTTACTTTAGTTATTAATAAATGAAAATAGATCAATATGAATATTAAATTTTAAATAGACAATAATTTTGTGTTTTATTATATTTCTATAATTTAATCATTATTTTTTAACTAATAATGTTAAAATATTTAATATTATTGTTTTTATATTTCCTCTTTTATTACCTTTTATAAGTCTGCTATACTTTAATGTTTACAATTTTTCTTTTTTAAGTTGTTTTATTTATATTTATTATTTATTTTATTTTTAAATAAATTACGGTTTAAAACAAGGATTAAAGAGTTTTTCTATTAATAAATATATTAATAATGAATCAAGAAGTCTTAGTATGTGAGAGTAATGGTCTATTTCTATATAGGTCATCTGGGATATTAATAAATATAATATTTTTATTAATTAAGCTATTATATGTATATGCAATTCTTCTCATTAATGATTTTATTAAATAGTAAAGTATTATGATTATATAAAATATATAATTATTAATAATTAACTTATTTAAATGTTCTTGCATATAATATTATTCTGATTCATTTTATTTATAGATTGTATATATATAATATATCACTCTAATTTAATATTCCTATAGACATATTTCTTTTTTAATTTATTCATTTCTATAGATTTTTATTGAGGAAAATAAAATAAATACTCTATTCTTATTATTCCATCTCTTAAGCATATATTTATATATTTAAAATAATAATTAGAGTGATATAGTTAATTAAATTTATTTTAGATTATGATCAGTGGCTATTGCTGCCTTTGTATAGAATTTATACTTTATCTTATTTTTCTCCTCATTTTAATTATTTTATTAAGTATAATTTATGCTAAATTAAAAGGACATCAACATTCAAGTAATTAAACTAATAAAAATGAGTATGGGATTATCTATACTTGAATTTTGATTATATTAATAATTATAAATTATAGTTCAATATAAATATATCATTTCAACTTTATTAAATAGAGTAGATCTAATGAAGAAATAAAATAGCACAGATTTGATGTTAAATATATATAAAAAGAATTCAATATTTTATTCTTATATAATGAATAGTATATATCATAATAAAAATTATAGTAAAATAAGTTATTAATATATTTGATTGTATATTTAAAAGGATAAAGTTTTATGGAGATAGACTTATATTAAATTTGATACACTTTTTCAACTTATCTATTTGTAATTAAATCCATATTAGAAATATTTTATAATTATTGTTATGTTTATTACTAATTAAAGTAGTTTCTAACATATTATAAAAAAATATATAAAAAAACATTAAATAAAGCTTAGATTGTTTATAATCATTAAATAATACATTATCTATATTATCAGATATATTCAATTATTAGACTAGTATACTTAAATGTAAAAAGCTACATTTTATTTATATATAATAAATTTATAATTTGTATTTTAACTAATTCTATTTTGATTTGCTTATTGCTTATAATATTAGTTTAGGTTAAATAATATATTAGAATAAATTTGTGGTGAATAATATTGAAATAGGAGATAAATAAAATTGCATATAGAATAATAAATATATACAAACTTTTTAAGAATATCATAATTTTTTTTTTTAACATAACTTTTTAAAACTAAAATCTTATTATAGAAAAAATGAATATAAAATATATATTAATTTCTTAGTAGTATAATGATTCATAAAAATGATTTCATATCCCAATATATATTTATACATATTACCCAGATTTATTATTTTAAATTTTATATTAGAAAATTTTTATAATAGATAGATAATAATTTAAGATAGGTTCACTATCAATTATTCTTTAATTTATTAAAAGGAATAATTTCTATTTTTTAATTGACAGTTTAAAAATAGTTTATATAAGGAATAATAATTACAATTAAATTCATAAAAATAAAAAATAAAATTAAAATAAAACAAAAATTCATAATTAAAGATAAATAAAAGTTATAAATCTAAAAAATGAGTAAAAAATAATACTATTAGTTTTAATAGTAGCTATAGTATATTCCTAATGCATGTAAGAATAAATAAAAGGGTTTTTTAATTATAATATATTCCTTATAATTATTATATTTTAAAAGTGATGGATAAAATGGATGTACATTATGTGCAGATGTAAACGACTGCCAGACTTGTGACAATAACAACGGTTATTTTATTAACAATGCCAATCCTGTTACATGTGTTTAAATAGATGGATGCACCGAAGCTACAGTCGATGATCCTCCATAATGCTAAAATTGTGATGATACTAACTATTATGTTTTTAACAATGGTAATCCTAATATTTGTGTTTAAATTTCTGGTTGTTAGGCAGGTTCTCTTGATGTTAATCCTCCATCCTGCATTTTTGTGACAATACCAACTATTACTTTTTAAATACTGATAACCCTGCTACTTGTAATGAAATTTAAAACTGTACTAACGCCAGTGAAGATTCTCCTCCTGTTTGCGATGCATGTGAAGACACCTATTTTATTTCAAAAAAACTCCTGGGACTTGTACATTGAAAATTACTGATTGTAACACATACGATAACTAAGATATCTGTACTGCTTGTGACAACAACAAAGTCCCTAACTCAGCTGGAACAGAATGTGTTGTAGAATAAATAGAATAAAGTGACAATGACGATGGAATTATCAACTGTGCCACTGGTCATGAAACTGACAATACCAAATGTAAAACATGCAAAACTGGATTCTCCTTATCTACTTCTGAAACAAAATGTGTTACCTCTGTAACTCAATGCAGTGTGTACGATGATAATGGATGCTCTAAATGTAATGATGATTATGAATTAGATAGCAATAAAGCTTGCTAATAAAAGAAAGCAGAAAAGGCCAATTCATCTTCTGCATTACAATTATCTCTCTTTGTCATTTTATTTGTATTTGCTTTAGCTCATTGATAAAAGTGATTATATAAATTCAAATATTAAATCAAGTTATAAAAATCTACAAATAGAGACTTCTATACATATTTATAAAATATATATGGGTTTGGAATATTCTATTATATCATATTTTTTCTACATTCTCTCTTCATTTCTTTTATATTTCAATTGATAATTATTTTTATAACTCAATATACAAATATAAATTAAAATTTTTAAACTTAAAGTATATTCTAGTGATAGGATATAATACATAAGTTAATTATTAAGTTATTTTGTATTATTATGTTATTAAATGGATTAAACTTGTAACTTACTTTTATTTGAAATAGTTAATTAATTTGTCCTTAATTTTTAAATAAATTATATTTAAAAAGTAATAATTATTAAAAAATAAATTGAAAAGTAGATATGAAGAAGTGGTTTGGCAGATTTTCATAATTCAAATTATTAGAAGTCATTCTAAAAATCTCTATTGAGTTTTATAATATCCAATCTTGTCAGACTTTATAAATTCTATAATTTTTAACTATCTAAACAACTACAATGGTTTTAGTAGCAACATTTATTGTTCCACTTGTAGTATCCATTAATGAAATCTGATTTTTAGAAATAAGAATCCCAACATCTCTTTATTAACAGATACCATACTTTTATATATTTAAATAAAGATCCATTATTAATTATCCCTGAAATAATTTTCAATATTTAAATATATTTATATATAAAATATTTGAATCAATTAAAATGTAAAATTATTATAAATAATAAATAAAATTATTTTTTTTTAATTTCCCAATTACGGTTGCATATATAAAAAATATCACAACATGAGTTTTTAAAAGTCTAAATAAGGAAATCATAAAAAAAGGATTTAGTAGAAGGAATAATAAGATTTAATTAATAGTTTTTTTATTTATTTAAGCATTTCAGGTATATTAAAATAAAACTCTAAAACTGATGTACGATAAGCAGATGGGGGTTTTGTCTCATGGAATATTTGATAATTATAAATTAAGTATATATGAGAGTCTCTTTTTTTAATAATTCTATTATACAAATATTATATTTAATCAAGATAGCATCAAGTTTGTAACTACATTGTAAATAAAATAACTTTTTCCTATCCATAAAATAACAATTTCCTTGGTTCGTATATACACAACTATTCCAACTGATCAAAATAAATGATATATAGATTTGAGTTAGGATTTAATCTGGAAGCTTTTTCAAAGGAATTAAGAGGAAAACATATTAAAAATATAGAAAAAAATTTGCTTTAAATATGGAAAAAACCAAAAATATATATTATTATTATTTTTTTATAGCAGGAAGATGAAATCAGACATAAAAGTAAGGGCAAGAATTATTATAAGAGGCAAAATGAAATCGAATAAGTATTAAAAATGGTTACTAAAAATATTTCTACTATGAAAACAAATTGATATAGCTTTATGATCTCTATTGATAATATTTAACATAAAAAAATTGTATATAACGTTTATTTTTATAATCATTATTCTCCATTATAACCTATAAAAATTATTGTATGTATGTTTTATATTAATAACATCATAGCTTAATATTGCTTTGATAAAACTTTAATATATTTATTTTAAATTTTGTTTGCTTTGATGTTAAAAATCAAATAAAGCTGTGAATAGAAATTGTTATTTTAATTACAGTATTAAATTATATAAGTATATTGTATTAGTGATTAATTAATAATGATAAATTTTATAATAATAAACCCATAATATTATTTATTAATGGCTTTAATTTAAAGTACAAAATTTTCAATGGTTTACCTCGACTTACCTGGTAGTCATTTTAAACCGATCAAACAGGGTTTAAGTGCATGACGGAGCGGGGCATTGCACAAGCGCCGGCCGTAATGTCGTGGTGTGATCCGTTTGGATTACCTACACTACAAAATTTCTTGGAGTTGAGACAGAGCTAGAGTGCCGTCTCAGCCATCTTATTTAATCAAATTAAAGATATAATTATACTTAAAATATACTATATTTAATAATAAACATTTTAAAAATATTTCATATATTCTATTAAGAAAAACATTATTTATAAAAAATAAAAATTAATGATATGATAAATTAATTTAAAAATATAAAAATAAAATATGATCTAATATAAATTTTGAAGGGAGACAGATAAAAAATTTTAGTATAATTCTTTATCATATATATATATAATTTTATATTTTATTATAAATCTTGACAGAATATTTATTAAATTGTAAAATAATAATTTATTTATAACTAATAAATAAATATAAATATCATTATTTAGTATATATAAGGTTTTTAAATTAAATAAAATTTAAAATATATGTATTCATAATAGCTGAGATTATACTATAACAGAATTAAATTTATACATTAATTCCAAAAATTATGTATAAATAATATATAAAAATTCAAATTTTTTATAAATGGTTAAAAAAATTTGATCAATTTAAATTAATAAATAACACCATTTTTGAAAATATCAAAGTCTCTATGAAGCATAATTTTACTGTAAAAATTAAACAAGAAACCGCAAAAAAAACGAAAAGGTGAAAGCAAAAGAAGTATGGTGTTTTAAGTTTAAAAATTCATAATTTTAATAGTATTTATATTGTACTTATTATCATAATATTATTTTTAATTTTAATTTAATTGATTATTTTTTTTTTGCTTATGAATACAAATTATTTATTTCAGTTTATACTTCAAATTTGATTTATTGAATATGAAATTTCATTATTAAACGATAAATATACATATAACTTTCTTTGATATTGATTATTTATTAATCAAACATCATTTCTCTAAAATTAAATTTCATTATTTAGTTTTAACTCCATATTAATATTATATATATTTTTAAAAATAATTTAATAAATTTATTCTAAAATTTAATATAACATATTATATATCTATAAAATAAAATTTAAATTATGAATTTGTCAACTTAAAACACCATAATATTAAAAAGAAGAATTTTGCAGAGAAAGGTGATCTTCAAGATAACTCTAATTAAAAAAAGTCAAAAATAAAACTCAAATTTCTTAAACCTTCTCCATAATTAAATAAATAAATAAAATTTGACTAATAAATAAATAAAATTTGACTAATAAATAAATAAAATTTGACTAATAAATAAACAAGCAAATAAAAATATAGTCAAAGTATTTTAAAAATATAAATCTTAAAATGTAAAATCTATTAAAACCATAGAGAAAATTATTTACAACAATAAAAGTAAAAAATGAAAGCATAAAAAATAAATACATGGTTCAATAAATATATGAGCGATATGTACCAAAATCCATTACATTATAAATAGATGAAATAAAAATTTAAATAAATTATTGATAGCAAATGAATTAACAATTAAATTAATAAAGTAAAAAATAAGTAAAATATGTATATATACTTATTAAAAAAAACTATAACTATAAGATATTATTTTTATTAATAATGGAAAATTATTCATTTTAAAATCAAATAATTCTCAATTTAATAGGAAAAACTTAAAAATATTTATATTTTATTAAATATATTTTCTATACATTTATATAATATCTATTTTCTATAAATCAAATTCAAAAAATATCTGAGAAACAATTTTACAATTAAAAATATTATAAATTTTAAATGTATTAACTTCTTCATTTATACCATAAATATAATATTATTTACAGTAACAAACAATTAATTTAATTAATATTAATAGGAGAAATTTAATTTGTTTTTAAGGATGTACATAAATTGGAAAATTATTTGAACAACTCAACAGCCTAACTTCTTTAAACGTTATTATAGGGTACTATTTTACTTAATTTTGAGAGAATATTATGCTAAAAATATAATTTTTGATATAAAAAAAAAAAAAAAATTGTTTTCCTATAATTTATTACTTTCATAAGATATATTCAATTTTTCTCATTATGAGAGGTAAAGTTTGCAAAATTTTAATGAATATAATTTATAATTAATAAAGCTTCATATTACAAAATGTTTGTTTTATAAAAATAAAAAATCAGAAAATTAAATTAACAAATTAAAGGATTATTAATGTATTATCTTCATAATATAACTTAAAAAATGTTAATAGAGATAATAAATTTGGAAAATAAGAATACATATAATTCGGCAAATCACTTGAAAAACTGACAAACCTAATTTCTTTAAACGTTATTTTAAGGTACTAATTTTATTAATATGGAGATAATATTATTATGTTAAAAATAGAATTTAACCACAAAAAACAAATAAATTCGTTTTTTCCTTTATAATTCTTACAATCTAAAGAAATATTGAATTTTTTTTTAATTTGAGAGGAAAAACATTTTATATTTTACTTAATTTTCTAATAAATCTGATTTTTTTTAAATCAAAAATCAGAAATTTTCTGAGAAACAAATTTACAAATAAAATGATTTTTGATTTTTAAATGGATTATCTTCTCCATTTATTGCATAAATTTATTGTTATTTATAGTTTAAAACAATTAACTTAATTTATTTTAATAGGAGCAATAATATTGGTTAGGAAGGATGTACTTAATTCGGAAAATCACTTGAAAAACTGATAAACCTAATTTCTATAAACGTTAATTTTGAGTATTAATTTATGAAATGATTTTTAATTGTTAAATGGATTATCTTCTCCATTTATAGCATAAATTTATTGTTATTTACAGTTTAAAACAATTAACTTAATTTATTTTAATAGGAGCAATAATATTGGTTAGGAAGGATGTACTTAATTCGGAAAATCACTTGAAAAACTCATAAATCTAACTTCTATAAACGTTAATTTTGAGTACTAATTTAATTAATTTGGATATAATATATTGTGTAAAAAATATAATTCAACCATATATAATAAATCAAATTCGTTTTTTCCTTTATTATTCTTACAATCTAAAGAAATATAGAATTTTTGTTAATTTGAGATGAAAAAGTTGCCAAATATTTAAAGATATTAATTTTTTTATTATTCTTCATTTTCTAATAAATTTATTAATTTAAAATCTATAATCAGAAAATATCTGAGAAAAAAATTTACAAATAAAATGATTTTTAATTTATAAATAGATTATCCTCTACATTTATAGCATAAATATATTGTTATTTAGAGTTTAAAACAATTAACTTAATTTATTATAATAGGAGTAATAATATTGGTTAGGAAGGATGTATTTAATTCGGAAAATCACTTGAAAAACTTAAAAACCTAACTTCTTTAAACATTAATTTTTAGTACTAATTTAATTAATTTGGAGATAAAATATTATGTTAATAATAGAATTTCATTACAAAAAACAAATCAAATTCGTTTTTTCCTTTATTATTCTTACAATATAAAGAAAATAATGAATTTTTTTAATTTGAGAGGAAAAACTTTACAAATATTTAAAGATATTAATTTTTCTATTTTTCTTCATTTTCTAATAAATCTATTTTTTTTAAATCAAAAATCAGAAAATTTCTGATAAACAAATTTACAAATGAAATGATTTTTAATTTATAAATAGATTATCTTCTCAATGTATATCATAAATATATTGTTATTTACAGTTTAAAATAATTAATTTAATTAATTTTAATAGTTGGAATAAAATTGGTTAGGAAGGATGTACTTAATTCGGATAATCACTTGAAAAAATCACAAACCTAAAATCTTTAGACGTTAATTTACGGTGATAACTTTATTAATTTGGAGATAATATTATTATGATAAAAATATAATTTCACTACAAAAAACAAATCAAATTTGTTTTTTCCTTTATTATTTTTTACAATCTAAAGAAATATTGTATTTTTCTTAATTTGAGAGGAAAAACTTGCCAAATATTTAAGGATATTAATTTTTTTATTTTTCTTCATTTTCTTATAAATCTATTATTTAAAAATAAAGATTCAGAAAATATCTGATAAACAAATTTACAAAAGAAATGATTTGTAATTTTTAAATGGATTATCTTCTCCATTTATAGCACAAATATATTGTTATTTACAGTTTAAAACAAGTAATTTAATTTATATTAATAGGATAAATGAAATTGGGGATGAAGGATGTAGCTAATTCGGATAATCACTTTAAAAACTCACAAACTTAATCTCTTTAAATGTTAATTTATGGTACTAATTTTATTAATTTGGAGATAATATTATTATGATAAAAATATAATTTCACTACAAAAAACTAATCAAATTTGTTTTTTCCTTTATTATTCTTACAATATAAAGAAATAATGAATTTTTCTTAATTTGAGAGGAAAAACTTTACAAATATTTAAAGATATTAATTTTTTATTATTCTTCATTTTCTAATAAATCTATTTTTTAAAATCAAGAATCAGAAAATATATGAGAAACAAATATTCAAATGAAATGATTTTTAATTTTTAAATGAAATGATTTTTAATTTTTAAACAGATTATCTTCTCCATTTATATCATACATATATTGTTATTTAGAGTTAAAAACAATTAACTAAATTAATTTTAATAGTATCAATAAAATTGGTGATAAAAGATGTACTTAATTTGGAAAATCACTTGAAAAACTCACAAACCTAACTTCTATAAACGTAGATTTAGGGTACTAATTTTATAATTTAGAGATAATATTATTATGTTAAAAATATAATTTCACTACTAAAAACAAATCAAATTCCTTTTTCCTTTATTATTCTTACAATCTAAAGAAATATTGAATTTTTCTAAATTTGAGATGAAAAACTTGCCAAATATTTAAATATATTAATTGTTTTATTTTCTTCATTTTCTAATAAAACTATTTTTTTAAAATCAATAATCAGAAAATATTTGAGAAACAAATTTACAAATGAAAAAATTTTTAATTTTTAAACAGATTATCTTCTCTATTTTTATCATAAATATATTGTTATTAACAGTTTAAAACAATTAATTTAATTAATTTTAATAGTTATAATAAAATTGGTTAGCAAGGATGTACTTAATTCGGAAAATCACTTGAAAAACTGACTAACCTAACTTCTTTAAACATATAATTAATGTACTAATTTAATTAATTTGGAGATAATATTATTATGTTAAAAATAGAATTTCACTACAAAAAGCAAATCAAATTCATTTTTACCTTTATTATTCATACAATCTAAAGAAATATTGCATTTTTCTTAATTTGAGAGGAAAAACTTGCCAAATATTTAAATATATTAATTTTTTTATTTTTCTTCATTTTCTAATAAATCTATTTTTTTAAAATCAAAAATCACAAAATTTAATAGTAACAAATTTACAAATGAAATGATTTTTAATTTTTAAACGGGTTATCTTCTTCAATTATATCATAAATATATTATTATTTAGAGTTTAAAACAAATAACTTAATTTATTTTAATAAGTGGAAATAAAATTGGTGATAAAGGATGTACTTAATTTGGAAAATCACTTGAAAAACTCATAAACCTAACTTCTATAAACGTAGATTTAGGGTACTAATTTAATTAATTTGGAAATAATATTATTATGTTAAAAATAGAATTTCACTACAAAAACCAAATCAAATTTGTTTTTCCTTTATTATTCTTACAATATAAAGAAATAATGAATTTTTCTTAATTTGAGAGGAAAAACTTTACAAATATTTAAAGATATAAAATTTTCTATTTTTCTTCATTTTCTAATAAATCTATTTTTTTTAAATCAAGAATCAGAAAATATCTGAGAAACAAATATTCAAATGAAATGATTTTTAATTTTTAAACAGATTATCTTCTCCATTTATATCATACATATATTATTATTTACAGTTTAAAACAATTAACTTAATTAATTATGATAGGTATAATTAAATTGGTTAGGAAGGATGTACTTAATTAGGATAATCACTTGAAAAACTCACAAACCTAACTTCTTTAAACGTTAATTTATGGTGCTAATTTTATTAATATGGAGATAATATTATTATGTTAAAAATAGAATTTCACTACAAAAAGCAAATCAAATTCGTTTTTTCCTTTATTATTATTACAATTTAAAAAAATATTTTATTTTTTTTTAATTTTAGAAGAATAATTTGCCATACATTTAAAAATATGAATTTTTTATTTTTCTTCATTATCTAATAAATCTATTTTTTTAAAATCAAAAATCAGAAAATATCTGAGAAACAAATTTACAAATGAAATGATTTTTAATTTATAAATGGATTATCTTCTCCATTTATATTATAAATATATTGTTATTTACAGTTTAATACAATTAATTTAATTTATTTTAATAGGATAGATGAAATTGGTGATGAAGGATGTACTTAATTCGGAAAATCACTTGAAAAACTCACAAACCTAACTTCTATAAACATAGATTTATGGTATTAATTTTATTAATCTGGAGATAATATTATTAAGAATTTCACTACAAATAACAAATCAAATTCGTTTTTTACTTTATTAATCTTATAATCTAAAGAAATAATGCATTTTTCTTAATTAGAGAGGAAAAACTTGCCAAATATTTAAAGATGTTAATTATATTATTTTTCTTCATTTTCTAATGAATCTATTTTTTTAAAATCAAAAATAGAAATTTCTGAGTAAAAAATTTACAAATGAAACGATTTTTAATTTTTAAATGGATTATCTTCTCCATTTATAGCATAAATATATTTTTATTTAGAGTTAGAAATAATTAACTTAATTAATTTTAATAGTGGAAATAAAATTGGTGATGAAGGATGTACTTAATTCAGAAAATCACTCGAAAAACTGATAAACCTAACTTCTTTAAAAGTAGATTTAAGGTAATAATTTTATTAATTTGGAGATAATATTATTATGTTAAAAATAGAATTTAACCTCAAAAAACAAATCAAATTAGTTTTTTCCTTTATTAATCTTACAATCTAAAGAAATATTGCATTTTTCTAAATTTGAGAGATAAAACTTGCCAAATATTTAAAGATATTAATTTTCTTCATTTTCTATTAAATCTATTTTTTTAAAATTAAAAATAGAAATTTCTGAGTTACAAATTTACTAATAAATTATATTTATTTCTTAAATGGATTATCTTCTCCATTTATAGCATAAATATATTGTTATTTACAGTTTAAAACAACTAATTTAATTTATTTTTATAGGAGCAATAATATTGGTTAGGAAGGATGTACTTAATTCGGAAAATCACTTGAAAAACTCACAAACTTAATCTCTTTAAATGTTAATTTATGGTACTAATTTTATTAATTTGGAGATAATATTATTATGATAAAAATATAATTTCACTACAAAAAACAAATCAAATTTGTTTTTTCCTTTATTATTTTTTACAATCTAAAAAAATATTGAATTTTTCTTAATTAGAGAGGACAATGATGCCAAATATTTAAAGATATTAATTTTTTTATTTTTCATTTTCTTATAAATCTAGTTTTTTAAAATCAAAAATAGAAATTTCTAAGTAACAAATTTACTAATGAAATGATTTTTTTTTTTAAATGGATTATCTTCTCCATTTATAGCATAAATATATTGTTATTTAGAAATTAATCCAATTAACTTAATTAATTTTAATAGTGGAAATAAAATTGGTGATGAAGGATGTACTTAATTCGGAAAATCTATAGAAAAACTCACAAACCTAATTTCTTTAACCGTTAATTTTTAGTACTAATTTTATTAATTTAAAGATAATATTGTTATATTAAAAATAGAATTATACTACAAAAAACAAATCTAAGTCGTTTTTTCCTTTATAATTCTTACAATCTAAAGAAATATTTAATTTTTCTAAATTTGAGAATAAAAACTTGCCAAATATTTAAAGATATTAATTGTTTTATTTTCTTCATTTTCTAATAAAACTATTTTTTAAAATCAAAAATCAGAAAATAACTGAGAAACAAATTTACAAATGAAATGATTTTTAATTTTTAAATGGATTATCTTCTACATTTATAGCATAAATATATTGTTATTTACAGTTTAAAACAATTTATTTAAATAATTTTGATAGGTATAATTAAATTTGTTAGGAAGGATGTACTTAATTCGGAAAATCACTTGAAAAACTCACAAATCTAACTTTTATAAACGTAGATTTAGGGTAATAATTTAATTAATTTTGAGATATATTATTATGTTAAAAATAGAATTTCACTACAAATAACAAATTAAATTCATTTTTACCTTTATTATTCATACAATCTAAAGAAATATTGTATTTTTCTTAATTTGAGAGGAAAAACTTGCTAAATATTTAAATATATTAATTTTTTTTTTTTCATTTTCTATTAATCTATTTTTTTTAAATCAAAAATCAGTAAATTTCTGATAAACAAATTTAATTAATTTTAATAGTTACAATAAAATTGGTTAGGAAGGATGTACTTTATTCGGAATATCACTTGAAAAACTATCAAACCTAACTTCTTAAAATATATTAGTTTGTACTTATTTTATTAATTTGGAGATATAATTATTTTCTTAAAAATAAAATTTCACTACAAAAAACAAATAAAATTTGTTTTTCCTTTATAATATTAATATTTTTAAATATTTAACTTACTTAAGCAATTATGCCATAAATATAAACTCATTTACTATATAAAACAATTAACCTAATTCAATTTAATAGGATTATTTATAGAGATGATAGTAATGATATTTTTGATATATGATATATTTTATTTAGAATATTAATTTAATAACTTAAATTCTTAACTAATAAATTAATTTATTTAAGATCATTTATTTAATATTTATATTTTTAAATATTTTATTATTATTATTTATATTTATTTATCCAAAATTAATTTCAAATTTAAATTTGTTATTTTTTTTAATTATAATTTTTTCCGTTTTATATTTATTTTTAATTTATTGTTTGATTATATTTACAATTTTTTTTTTATTTTACCTTGCTCCGGTTAAATATAAATACAATAAAACGAACATCACAACATACATTTATTTAAGTAATTCAGAATTATTAGTAAATAGAACTTTAAAACTGAAGTAAAGTAAGTTAATGTGGTGGGGTTTTATTTTAAGGAAGATTTAGCATTAAATCCCATATAGTGTCATCAACCTACTTCAAGAATTAATTATCAAGGTTGGGGTTCTCTACCTATTTGTGGGAGTTCTAGGGACACTATTATGGATCAGGTTAGTTTCTACTTATTTTAAAAGGAAAGCTATTTTAGTTCATTTTCTTCTCTTTTTCCATAAAGTTTACTCTTTTAATTTCTTTATGAATTTGATTTTTCCTTTAATGATTTCAGGTTTAATTCATCTTAAAGGAATGTATCTATATCCTTTCCAAAATGTTAAAGTATCACATAAGAGAGAAGTGGGATTGATGGCATCTATCTACATAAGTAATTCTAGTAGTAAAATAGTCTTTTAAATTTGGGGCAGGAATTTCTGAATTGCAGAATATTGTAAAATATTTTTGTATTCTTAAAAGTCAACGAAGTCGTTATACTCGACATTAAATCTTTCATCGATCCTTTTTAAGTTCTTGGCTCACATAAAATTTTCAGTGTTTAGAGTCTATTAGAATATCTGGTCTAATATTCTAAAGAACAGATTTTTTTGAAGACCCATAGACTGCTTATAACTCATTCTCCAAAGGCTATGAAAACGATTTTATATTCCTAGAAGCTAGGTCTGTAGGATTGATGCAATATAGAGGAAATGTGTACGGATATAAACTTACAATACCAGGACTTGGTACTCAAAACTGAGATTTTTAACAAAATATCTGATTTTAGCGTATATATAATTAGAATGTTTCTTAATATGATCCAAATGTTCCTTAATCGTCCCAAAGTTGTATTAAAAAAAACCTTATAATAAATTTTTGATTTTATTTTCATGAAAGAATTATGTTGTTTTTTTTTCTTCATCACCATTAAATTTTGATGAATTTCAAAAAGTAATGCTATGGGAAAGTCTTCCGTAAACCCAATAATTTCATTTTATTGCCGAGTCTCCCGAGGAGAATAGGGATGAGTATTTTGTAGCAATGGTTTTTTTGAGATGACGATATAACATGGACGAATTCTCCACCATTTTTATTCTTTCTATTTGGTATAGAGAAACTGGAATATATATACTCTCTTCATTGAGGTTGATGATGATTCTATTAGCTGATTCATCATTATGTTTTCCTAAACTAATTCTGGGGATAACGAAGAGGAATCGCTCTTAATAGAGAGTAAAGTTTTTCGGACTTTCTGAATGTGTTCAAAGTTCTACTAGAAGGAAGGGGTCTTTATTTATCTATTTTTGAGGTAAAGTTTTGTTTTCATGATAAATTGTTTAATTTGTGCGAGTTATATTAAAATTTAGATCAAATAAATCTCCATTTTAAAATATGATGCTAACGATATGAAAATGCAAAAAAAGTGAAAATATGAAATTTGAATCATCAACAATAATAGCTGGGAAATTTCTTAAAAATTCAAAGGCGTACTCCTCAAATTATACCAAATTAATTTATCCTCTAAAACCAAAACCAAAATACCGATTATGATTATGCAATATTGGATTGAAAAGAATTGTCATTTAACTACTTAATAAACCTACCTACTTTCCTAACAACCTTAGAAATATTTACAGATATTCTGCCGATGTTCGAATTCTATTTAGAAATATAAAAATTATGATGAGAAAATCGAAGTTTAAAAAGGAGTGTTTTTAGTTAGCACTTTTTTATACCTAAAATTTCAAATAGCTAACCGAAATCAGCTTACCCTATCAAAAACTATGTGAATTATAAATTAGATAGTATTTTCATAAGAAAAATTTTTTTAGTTTATTGATTTGCTTTGGCTAGCTTTTTTGAAACTTAGTTTGTTGACATTGATAAATTTTCTGCTTGTGGAACTTTTCAAAAATAAGTTAATTTAAGCTACTTCATAAATACAATTCAAATACTAAGTTACAGTTACCTATATTAAATATTATTTTTATAGATCTGTATAGATATGAATTATAAATGAGATACTATAATTTTTATTTTTTTAAACAGTTCAGATAAAATAAAAATAAAAATAAAAATAAAAAGTCCTTTGAAATATCATCTTATTACATCATTGATTAGTTATCAAGGCTTAAGTAGTCTTCTAAATAAAGAATTTCATAAGCATCTAATATAGTTAGATCTTATTAATTAGGGCAATCTGATTTTATTATCCAATTAGAATATAGGAATTAAATAAGACTAAGAATTTTTAGAACATTATTAAGAATTAGATCGTTTTCAATAATTTTTTATTTAAAAGTTATATTTAGTTCATTATTCCACTATTTAATTCTCATGTTCTTGATTCTTCTTAAATATTTCCTCTCATTAGCTTTTTAATATCTAATGTCTGTTTGAAGATAAATTTCATTGTTTATACTCTTATAAAGTACTTTTAACTAATTCTCTATAAACAAGCAGTTTGTAAATGGAAATTAATGTTTACGAAATATGAAGTATTTAAATACTAGTGCTGAAAATATTTGTAGCAACGACAAAAATGCTTCTTTTTATGAATAATTTCAAAGAATCATCTGAAATCAATTTGCCCTTTCAAAATAAATGATTCAGAAAACTAAAGTAATAGTAAAAAATAAAATTAATAATCAGATTCTATGGCAGAATAGTTACTATAAAGGGATTGTCTTAAACATTTCGAAAATGAAAACACCGTATCCTTTAAAATAAAATCGATGTATGTGTGTAAAAAGCGTTATAGGAATATCCATTATCAAAAATGATAAAGATAAAGTTATCTAACCGTCTGACACTCGACGAGTTTCTGAAGGTGAAGGGGCTTTTGATGAGCAGAATATACTTTGACGATCTTGTGTTCGACAATTAAAAAAGCAAGACCTTTTTCCAAATTTTCCCCAATCTGTCGCGCTTAACTAAAAACAATAAATTCAGAAAAAATGTTGTTTGGTCTAGGAAGTTGAACAGTTGAGCGCTGGCGATATGTTTTAGAAATATGTCAAAAAATGACAGAAACTGAACAATTTCAGCGGTACAGATAGAAGTCGCTAAAATAAATAGGTTTTTGGGACAAATCTCAACGATTATCATAATATTTTTTGTACAAATAAATCAAAGAACAAACAGGTAAAAATAACTCAAACATAACGAATCGTTGTTTATTTCGAGTACCCTGAGTGAAAATTACAACTGCATTTACCGAAATCAGGATCTAATAAGAATGTGTCTGATAACAACTATTAGACTAAACATTTTGAAATTTCCTCAAAAGTCAAAATATATATTTGCCACAGCAGCTGAAAAAGGCGCGAAAACTTCTCTGTTTAGATGAAGTTTTGATCGGCGCTGAAAAAATAGGAGTTATGATTGTTATTTTAGACTTTCAAGATTATCAGTTAGTAAATAAAGTAGAATATTGTATTAATAGAACTAGTGACAAAGCAGATATTTGCAAAGAAATGGGTGTGTAAACAGTAAATAGTTCTTAACATAAAAGGGAAGGACTTGGACTAAACTAGCGTTTTAGAATTTCTCAAACAAAACCACTTGTACTACTCTGAAAACATTACCAATGATTTCTTTTCTTCTTCGAATAGAATCGAAGAGCTCAGGTCCTGTTGATTTCTTCTGAACAAGAACAGGTAAATTGGAATAAATAAATAAATAAATAAATTGATTTTTACTTTTCTTAAAAAACTAAAATTAATCCAGGGAATGAGTACTTTACTCCACAATTTAGGAATAGAAAAAGTCCTAAAATAGCTTTTTTTACTGCTTTACCGTAGTTAAAGTTGCGCAGTTTACAAATGAGTAGCATCCTAAAAATCATTTAAATTCTTTACTTCAATTTGCATAAGAAAAACAATAAGATAGGGAGTGTTAAGAAGATGAAGAGTGGAAACTGGGTTCATGATTAGAGGGCATAAGGAAATTATATATAGAAAAAGCAGCTTAAAAAATGCAAGGCAAAATCAAGAAGCAGCTGCTTTTGAAGAGACTAGTAAAAAAAAGAAGAAAAACTGGTTGTTTTTCTCATCGATGGACTTTTTAAAATTTGTGGTTTAGAAACAGATGCTAAAATAGCAATGAATCGAATGGAGGCTTTCCCTATATAGTCTTTGAGAAACTTTGAACTGTAAGAAAATCTGAATTGAAAGATGATGGCCACAGTAACATCAAACTCCTTTAGGTGTTTGCAAACGAAAACAATAAAAACAGAAGTTTGTACACTATTTTAAGCTTATGAGCGAAAGGATTTAATACAGATTCTCTTTCTGAAATTCTTTGAAGAAGTTGTAATGAATCAGATGGTAGAAGTTATACAAATATTTGTAGAAGGTTCTGCTTTTTTTTTTTTTGGAGCAAATAAATGATGAAAAATATATAATGCCGAAAGTTCCGATCCTATCATAAGTAGAATAATATTGTTCCTAATGATAAAAAGCCATAAAATATAGAATCTGCTATTTTGCTTTTAAAGATGGTTTCTTCCGGTGACGACAACAGATGCTGGTTTCTCAAAAAGTGAGATTTTTTCTTTTTTCTGATGAAGTAATTTCAACTTATTATTGGCATTTTACTTCCATAGACGAATTTTTTCCAGAGAAACTGCCGATATATCGTCTTGAAAATTGAAAAATTTCGGGAAAATGCTCAGAGTTATAAAAAGTAGCTTAAAATTTATCAAGCAGGGAGTCGAAAATTTGTTTCACTAGATTTTTTCTCACTTTACTTGTATAGTGTAGGAAAATGAAAAATATTTTGAAAATCAGCGCTATAATTTGAAGTAAAAGTGCTTTGAATAATGGGGTGCTTTTACAAATTTATAAGTTGTATCTGTACAGTCAAGAGTGCAAATGGCAAGCTTTAGAATAATAGGAAGCTCAAAAATTTAGTTTCTAAATATAAATATGTACTACAAGAACTCCTCGTAGAAAGAAAATTATTTAAAGCAGGGATTCGATAAACTTAGTCTAGTACACACTCGATCTGAACCTTTCCTACTTTTAAGTTTCTTTTCTGCAATACTCGAAATCAATTAAGTTTAAGCCTTTAAACTAATGCATAATAATCCGCTTTTCTCAATTAGAAAAAAATTCTGTTCTTTCTCTGTGTTACTATTCTATTATAATCTCGCTGCCTAAGAAAACGCAAACTGCTTAATATGGACCCAATTTTTAATTAGAGAAACATGCTCTAAATATTTATTTTAAAAAATGTCGAAGAGTTGTAAATTTTCGCTTTTATCATACCACAAATAGTTCGCAATTACTTAGAAAAGCTCAATAATTTGAAGAAATATAAACAAGTTATGCTTAAAAAAAACATAGTTTCTAACTATAATTTCTACCACGAGTTTTTGTTTTACTACATTTATTATTCAGTGCTTTATTGATAATCGTATCTTAAAATATTTTTCTGTTTTTTTTAAGAATCCATATAATTTTTTTAATAATATTTTAAAAATGATAGAATCTAATTATACTAAATAAATATAATAAGTGGTATAGATTAAAATAAATTTATAATAATTTATGTAGAAATGCAAAATAAGAAAAACAAACAAATTTAAAAATTAATTTTATACATTATAATATTAAAAATAATTAAAAAATATTTTCGAATAAGAATTTATTTTATTTTTAAAAATTAATTTATATAAGATGTATATAAATGTGTAAAAATCCCAAATAATAACTTAGAAATAAAATCAAAAAATATATTACAAATAATTCTTATATTAAAGATATATAAATGAAATAAAAAAAAATTGATATACTAAATAAAGTGTTAAATTATATAATTTAATAAAATATAAAGTAAACAAAGCTTATCATAAAAATATATATTTATTAATTAAATTAAGTTATTGAAGTGATTATCTAAATACGGTGTGTGCTTCATTACCAATTTTATTAAACCTATTAAAAATAATTAATTTTTTAGTTATTCATTTTATTTATAATTATTTAATAATGATGGAGTATAATAAATATTGGAAGTAAATGATTATTTTAAAAAATAAAAGTAAAATTGATGAAATTTATTTCATTTTTAAATTTGCGAATGTTTGACCTTTTATGGTTTCTATATTTGTAGAAATTAAATATGCAATAGAAAAGCAATTATTAATTATAATATGATAATAATTTATAATTAATATCCTCATATATTTTATATTTAAATAACATTCAATATTTTTTAATTATGAAATTAATAAAACAAAGGCAGAAAAATTTGCTATTTCTTTGAAGCTGAATTTTCCATAATAAATATAATTTTCTCCATATTAATAAAAAATAGTACACTAAATTAATGTATAAAGAAGTGAGGCTTGTAAGTTTTTCAAGTGATTTACCAAATTAAGTGCATCCTTCATCACCAATATTATTATTACTATTAAAAATAATTAATTTTTTAGTTTTACATTTTATTTATAATTATTTAATAATGATGGAGTATAATAAATATTGGAAATAAATTATTATTTTAAAAAATAAAAGTAAAATTGATGAAATTTATTTCATTTTTAAATTTGCGAATGTTTGACCTTTTATGGTTTCTATATTTGTAGAAATTAAATATGCAATAGAAAAGCAATTATTAATTATAATATGATAATAATTTATAATTAATATCCTCATATATTTTATATTTAGATAACATTCAATATTTTTTAATTATGAAATTAATAAAACAAAGGATACAAAATTTGCTATTTCTTTGAAGCTTAAATTTCCGTAATAAATATAATTTTCTCCATATTAATAAAAATATTACCCTAAATCAATGTTTAAAGAAGTGAGGTTTGTAAGTTTTTCAAGTGATTTTCCAAATTAAATGCATCCTTTCTAACCAATATTATTATACCTATTAAAAATAATTAATTTTTTAGTTTTTCATTTTATTTATAATTATTTAATAATGATGGAGTATAATAAATATTGGAAGTAAATGATTATTTTAAAAAATAAAAGTAAAATTGACGAAATTATTTCATTTTTAAATTTGCGAATGTTTGACCATTTATGGTTTCGAGATTTGTAGAAATTAAATATGTAATAGAAAAGCAATTATTAATTATAATATGATAATAATATATAATTAATATCCTCACAAATTTTAAAATAATAAAACATTCAATATTTTTAATTATGAAATTAATAAAACAAAGGAAGAAAATTTGCTATTTCTTTGAAGCTGAATTTTACATAATAAATATAATTTTCTCCATATTAATAAAAATAGTACCTTAAATTAATGTTTAAAGAAGTGAGATTTGTAAGTTTTTCAAGTGATTTTCCAAATTAAATGCATCCTTTCTAACCAATTTTATTATCACTATTATAAATAATTATTCTTTATTTTACATTTTATTTATAATTATTTAATTATTATAGAGTACAATAAATATTGGAAGTAAATGATTATTTTAAAAAATAAAAGTAAAATTGACGAAATTATTTCATTTTTAAATTTGCGAATGTTTGACTTTTTATGGTTTCTATATTTGTAGAAATTAAATATGCAATAGAAAAGTAATTATTAATTATAATATGATAATAATTTATAATTAATATCCTCACAAATTTTAAAATAATAAAACATTCAATATTTTTTAATTATGAAATTAATAAAATAAAGGAAGAAAAATTTGCTATTTCTTTGAAGCTGAATTTTCCATAATAAATATAATTATTCTCGATATTTAAAATAAAGTACCCAAAATAAATGTTTAAAGAAGTGAGGTTTGTAAGTTTTTCAAGTGATTTTCCAAATTAAGTGCATCCTTCCTAACCAATTTTATTATCACTATTATAAATAATTATTCTTTAATTTTACATTTTATTTATAATTATTTAATAATGATGGAGTATAATAAATATTGGAAATAAATGATTATTTTAAAAAATAAAAGTAAAATTGACTAAATTATTTCATTTTTTTAATTGGCGAATGTTTAACCTTTTAAGGTTTCGAGTTTGTAGAAATTAAATATGCAATAGAAAAGCAATTATTAATTTTAATATGATAATAATATATAATTAATATCCTCACAAATTTTAAAATAATAAAACATTCAATATTTTTTAATTATGAAATTAATAAAATAAAGGAAGAAAAATTTGCTATTTCTTTGAAGCTGAATTTTCCATAATAAATATAATTTTCTCAATACTAATAAAAATAGTACTCTAAATTAATGTTTAAAGAAGTGATGCTAGTAAGTTTTTCAAGTGATTTTCCAAATTAAGTGCATCCTTCATCACCAATTTTATTTACACTATTAAAAATAATTATTTTTTAAGTTTTACATTTTATTTATAATTATTTAATAATGATGGAGTATAATAAATATTGGAAGTAAATGATTATTTTAAAAAGTAAAAGTAAAATTGACTAAATTATTTCATTTTTTTAATTGGCGAATGTTTAACCTTTTAAGGTTTCGAGTTTGTAGAAATTAAATATGCAATAGAAAAGCAATTATTAATTTTAATATGATAATAATATATAATTAATATCCTCACAAATTTTAAAATAATAAAACATTCAATATTTTTTAATTATGAAATTAATAAAACAAAGGAAATTTGCTATTTCTTTAAAGCTGAATTTTCCATAATAAATATAATTTTCTCCATATTAATATAATTAGTACCATAAATTAATGTTTAAAGAAGTGAGGTTTTTAAGTTTTTCAAGTGATTTTCCAAATGAAGTGCATCCTTCCTAACCAATTTGATTACCACTATTAAAAATAATAAATTTTCAGTTTTACATTTTATTTATAATTATTTAATAATGATGGAGTATAATAAATATTGGAAGTAAATGATTATTTTAAAAATAAAAGTAAATTGACGAAATTATTTCATTTTTAAATTTGCGAATGTTTGACCTTTTATGGTATCGAGATTTGTAGAAATTAAATATGTAATAGAAAAGCAATTATTAATTATAATATGATAATAATATATAATTAATATCCACACAAATTTTAAAATAATAAAACATTCAATATTTTTTAATTATGAAATTAATAAAATAAAGGAAATTTGCTATTTCTTTAAAGCTGAATTTTCCATAATAAATATAATTTTCTCCATTTAAAAAAAAATAGTACTATAAATCAATGTTTAAAGAAGTGAGATTTGTAAGTTTTTCAAGTGATTTTCCAAATTAAGTGCATCCTTCATCACCAATTTTATTATGCCTATTAAAAATAATTATTCTTTAGTTTTACATTTTATTTATAATTATTTAATTATTATGGAGTATAATAAATATTGGAAGTAAATGATTATTTTAAAAAATAAAAGTAAAATTGACGAAATTTATTTCATTTTTAAATTTGCGAATGTTTGACCTTTTATGGTTTCTATATTTGTAGAAATTAAATATGCAATAAAAAAGCAATTATTAATTATAATATGATAATAATTTATAATTAATATCCTCATATATTTATATTTAGATAACATTAAATATTTTTTAATTATGAAATTAATAAAACAAAGGCAGAAAAATTTGCAATTTTTTTTTATAGCTTAAATTTCCATAATAAATATAATTTTCTCAATACTTATAAAAATAGTACTAAAAATCAATATTTAGAGTAGTAAGGTTTTTAAGTTTTTCAAGTGATTTTCCAAATTAAGTGCATCCTTCCTAACCAATTTGATTACCACTATTAAAAATAATAAATTTTCAGTTTTACATTTTATTTATAATTATTTAATAATGATGGAGTATAATAAATATTGGAAATAAATGATTATTTTAAAAATAAAAGTAAATTGACGAAATTATTTCATTTTTAAATTTGCGAATGTTTGACCTTTTATGGTTTCGAGATTTGTAGAAATTAAATATGCAATAGAAAAGCAATTATTAATTATAATATGATAATAATATATAATTAATATCCACACAAATTTTAAAATAAAAAAACATTCAATATTTTTTAATTATGAAATTACTAAATCAAAGGCAGAAAAATTTGTTATTTCTTTGAAGCTGAATTTTCCTTATTAAATATAATTTTCTCCATATAAATAAAATTAGTACATTAAATAAATGTTTAAAGAAGTGAGGTTTGTAAGTTTTTCAAGTGATTTTCCAAATTAAATGCATCCTTTCTAACCAATATTATTATACCTATTAAAAATAATTAATTTTTTAGTTTTTCATTTTATTTATAATTATTTAATAATGATGGAGTATAATAAATATTGGAAGTAAATGATTATTTTAAAAAATAAAAGTAAATTGACGAAATTATTTCATTTTTAAATTTGCGAATGTTTGACATTTTATGGTTTCGACATTTGTAGAAATTATAATATGATAATAATATATAATTAATATCCTCACAAATTTTAAAATAAAAAAACATTCAATATTTTTTAATTATGAAATTAATAAAAAAAAGGCAGAAAAATTTGCTATTTCTTTGAAGCTGAATTTTCCATATTAAATATAATTTTCTCCATATAAATAAAATTAGTACATTAAATAAATGTTTAAAGAAGTGAGGTTTGTAAGTTTTTCAAGTGATTTTCCAAATTAAATGCATCCTTTATAACCAATATTTTTATCCCTATTAAAAATAATTAATTTTTTAGTTTTTCATTTTATTTATAATTATTTAATAATGATGGAGTATAATAAATATTGGAAGTAAATGATTATTTTAAAAATAAAAGTAAAATTGACGAAATTATTTCATTTTTAAATTTGCAATGTTTGACCTTTTATGGTTTCGAAATTTGTAGTATTTTAATGATAATAATATATTTATTTTTATTTTTAATCATTATTTATTAATCATACATTTTAAAATTTATTTATTAAAAAAATTAAAAAATTATATAAAATAAAGTATTACATATTATTTATTTATAAAATTAATTCTTATAATATGAATTTGTCAGATTAAAACACCATAATATCCAATATTACAATATATTATATTAGATTATATTTAATATTTACCTTAAATTGATGGTTATTTCGTTACCTAATAATAACTCATTTACTTATTCTATTTCTCTTAATTCTTATTTAATGTATTTTGGCACATATTTCTCATATATTTATTAAACCATATATTTATTTATTATCCTTTCATTTTTTACTTTTATTGTAACAAATAATTATTTCTAAGCCACTAATTCTTATTATCTATTCAAGATTTACTATTATTTTTATTATTATATATTCATCATAGTATTACTAGTATTTTCCATTAATTTATGATATATATTTATTTATTTTTTAGTGTGTCTTTTGATTGATTGATTGAATGTTTGTTTTTTTTATTTATTTATTAAATTTTTATATTTTTTATTTACTTATTTGTTTGTTTGATTGTTTGATTAATTTTTAATTTTTTTTTAATAATTAATTATTAATCACTTCATATACAATATAATATATTTTTAATATTTAAATAAAATTAATATGACTAATCTATTTTTTTATTTAAATATTTTATTAATATATATCATATGCTTTAATAACTAATACATTACGCTGCTTAACTTAAATAAGTTTTAATCATACAAATTTGATTAGAATTTATATATCACAATTTTTTATTCTATATTTTAATATAGCAAAATCAATAAAATATTTTCAAATTATTTTTTATGTATAAATTATAAATAGTATTGATTTTTCAAGGTAGCCTGATTTTTTTCAATAATTGAGTCTATTTGTTAACAATTGATTAGATTATTAAAATATTAATTATGTGACAACCTCTTTATAAAATACACTAAATCAAATACTATATAATCATTTAAATAATTAGTTTGAATTCTCTACAAATTAAATTAAAACTAAACAAATACTCATATATTTAAATTATTAAGAAAATAGCGCTAAACTGGAAATAAATTAATTTTAAAATTTTTTTTGAATTTTTGTTATATTATCATTTAATAGAAGTTTATTAAACTTATTGAAATTTTTCTTAAAATCTTTTTTCTACTTATTTTTTTTTGTTTCGGGGCATTTAGTTTTATTATTGCTAATCACTTGGAAAATATTTTCTTTGGTAATAATTTTTTTATAAATAATAATATTTTGATTCAGTATATTATTATCTTTGATTGAGTCATCGATTCTTTTTAACTTCTTTCGCTGATTAATATATTACTGTTAGCAGCTGAATTCGCCATATCAAAATTTACAAAGTTTTTATATAAGTAATAGATTAGATTAGATTAGATTAGATTAGATGTACCGGTTTAATGAACTTCAAGTACACATTTAAGTGTACTTAAAATCTTATTAACTTTGTGCTAATATCTGAATTAGCTTAATGTTATTTAATGCAATCTTGTTCTATATAAGTAATATTATATTTTTATTATATAATTTATTTAATTATACAATAATATTTAAGTATCAAATTACACTTATATATACAAGTTATTATTATAGATTTATATAAATATGAAATATAAATGTTTTAATAGAATTTTTTTTTAAAACAGTTCAGATATATTTAATTCACACTTTCTTTTTTTATCTAATTTTCCTAATCTTCGAATAATATATCCTTCTTTTGGGAACATAAATTTAAGCTTAATTCATCTAAAATAAAAATAATATATCCTTCTGAAAATTTAAAGATAAAATTATGGGAAAATTGGGATATGAGGCATCTTCTTTACAATTTTCTGATATTGGAACAGTTTCTCAAAGTTATTTGGCTAAAATTTTGACTTTTAGAAATATACAATATTTATTCCAAATATTTTTCTCCCTCTGACTAATCTCCTGGTAATTTAGAAAGATGTACTATGTAACTTTTTAATATATTGTCCTACCCAGTTATGATCTTATCATTCTCATATAAATAGAAATTCACTATTCCTCCTACCCTATTAGTAGGGTTTAAATAAACAGTCCTTATCCTAGAAAAAAGCTATAAATAAGAGTTTCCTACAGGCTAATTTATATAATTCTGCATTGTATCTAAAGATTTTTTTTAGTCTTTATTGTAAATAATCTTACTATATGTTTAATTTTTAAAGGTTGATGATGTCAAAATAAATGGTCAAAATTTTTAATTTTTAAACTGCCCTGATTGCAGAAAGCTGGTAAATTTTCTTATGGGGGCATGGTTTCTTTTTTTCCTGGTTAGTAATTGATAGCTATTTCAATAAATTTAAGATGTATAAGACAGTTTGAGATTTCAGTTTTCTAGTTTATCAATTTTGCAAACTCGAGTTTATTTATTAGTACCCAATCTGTTACAGAATTTTTTCATAAAGGTCAAGTTTAATGATATACTGACTGCAACTCCCAAGGTTCAACTCTCTCTTTGTTCTAGCAACAAAAAAGCAGTATCTGAGTTAAACGATGTTTAAAAAGAAAAACAAAACTTTATCTAAATGCACAGTAATTATATGCAAAAATTTATTCCATGGAACAGGTTGCATCGATTTGAAAGTTATAAGAATTCTAGATGGAACTAAAATTTAATTTTATTTAATATAGTTATAATATGTGATTCAAGTTTTAGAAGGCAAAATAAATTATCTTTTATAGTGAAAGAAAATGAAAACTTCAAAATAATTTAAATAGCTAAATGAAATATTTTTTCCTTATCAAAAACTAATTTAAGCAGTATAAAACTATAAAAATAATGTATTTTTATCCTCATATTTTGTGGAGTCAATTTAATTTTATTTGCAAAGAAAAAATAAGATTGATTTCAACTTCTAAAATCTCCAAACTTTGTAGGGACGGCTAGTTCTGTAGACTCTCTTTATAGTTTTGAAATGGACAAATAATACAAAATACTACTAATTATTTAAAAAACTAATGTTTTTAGTGCCTGCATCAATGGCTAAATGGTCTTCAATTTATAAAAATTTTGAAAAGCCCCTAGAAATCATCTTCTTATAAAAATATAACTAAAACGATAAGTCTAGTCTCATCATTTTTGAAATAAAAAGCATATACGTTTTGAAAACAGATTTCTTTAACTTTTAAGATATTTTTAGATCTGATGCAGCATTTTTGCTGGGCTTAGTATTTGTGAAGCATAATTTTACGATAAAAGTTAAACAAAAAAAGGTCATAAAAACCAAAAAAGTGAAGGCAGAGGTAGAAAATGAAAGATAAAATTTCACAGAGAAATGTGCACTTCAAAAAAACTTTTAGAAATAGTAAAATGCTCTTTATGTTACAAAAATTTAAAAGAGCTACTATAAGTCGAAGTATCCTTTCAAAAAAAAGTAAACTATAAAATACTCTTCTAAGCAATGAATATAAATCCGGAAAAGAATAACAAAACAAATATTAGCAGTTATTATACTTGGCATATCTTAATAAATTAGAAATTATAATAAATTTTATGTTTTTGTTGAGGAAGTGTGTAATTTTAGGCTTTGTTTAATAACTTGGTCTTTAAAATTAGAACTCTATGATGTAAAGACTTTGCTTCTTTAGTTATATCCTTGGAACCTTTTCAGAAATAAAATGTTTAATTCAAGTCTTATAAAAACTACAAAGCGATAAATCTGAATTAATTTTGTCTTATAAAAAAAAAATTTAGTTAAGATTAATTAATAGCTAAAATTCTAATAAATTTTATTTTTTGTTAATTTAAATTTCTCCTTTCTATTTATTATAACTAATAGTAGTATTATCCTAATTATTTACTTTAAGATTATTAAATTCAAGCCTTTTACATTACTTACATAATAAACCCTAATATTTGAATTATTTAGTAATAAAAAACAAATTTTATTTTTGCTTTATTTTATTAGTCAATTTATACCCAGATTATTATCATTGAGTTGACGATTATTTAAATAGGATGAGAAATTACAAATAAAATAATAAAAATTATTGTATATAAAATATTTGTTCAGTTCGATTTGCCCTTTGAATTTTAAAATAGCCGAAAAGCTAATTTAAATAGCCATAAAAAATCAAAAATAAAATGAAATACATAATGTGACTCTAATCGGTCCCTGATCACATTTTGGCTTTGGCGAGTTAAATGAAAAATGTTGATATAAAAAGAATATGATTAGTGGTTCCAACCATAATTATAATAAATCTAGCAAATGAAGAAGTGGTATTAAGGAAAAAAAGACAAAAGGCAGCAGTAATAATTTAAGTAAAAAACTGCCAATTAAAAGAGGATGAAGATACCAAAAAAAAAAAAGCAGAAAAACTAAACTCATCAACAAAAATAGCTTGGAATATCATCAAAAATTAAAAAATATATTTTTTTATACTAGTTATACCTCTCTTCGTCGATTTGTCGAAACCAAAAAACAAATAAAATTTCGAATATGTATTGTTAGCGATAAGGAAGATTACTTATTAATAAAAAAATAAAAATAATTAAAAAAGCTCTGTAAACATATTTATTACTCAAGAGAAAGTCAGAGAAGGTGTTGTCGCAGTGAAGTGAAAACATAAATTAATTTTGTATTTTACACTAAGAAAAATAAATTGATTTTATATCTAATATTTCATTATTTTGAAGAAGATTCTGTCATTAAGACTCAACATTGACCCTAACATATAAAAATATATGTTTAAGGCAAATTCTGCAGAAACACCGAGAGCTGTTTCGATATGAAAAAATAATGTTTCAAAAATTAATTTGAAATCAATTACTTTTACTGTGATGAGCAAAAGCAAAAATTCTTTTCCTTTTACATGAAAATTCGAAGATAAAGTCGATTGGAAAACTACTTGTCTTATCAGATGATCAAAAGAAAGCGATTTCTGAAAAACAAAAACAAAATATTTTAAACAGATATCGATTTCTTTTTATAAATAGTTTAGTTCTGATAAATTGTTTAGCTAGCCGCAGTAACTTTGAAGTAAAATTTTCGGCATAAATTAAATAAACGAATACTTTATTAGCTAAATTTAAAGAAGAAGAAGAATAATAATAATAAGAACAAAAATATCACAATGAAAAGAAATGACTATTTTATTTCGAAAACTAAAAATTTGTATAAAAAATACTCAAAGTGCAGAAATGTTTACCTTCACCGCAGTCAAAATAAAAAGCGAATTTCTTCTTGGTTTAGCAGTTTAGCAAACATTATTTGCATAAACAGCAATAAACTAAATAGCCATAAAAGGAACTGAAATTAAATGAAATTCCCAATCGATAAAAAATATGCAGAAAATAAATTAATTCTTTAAAAGGTAACGAAAGCAAAATATTGAGTATGACTTTAGGATTCTAAAAATACAGGCATAATAAAAGCAACAAAAAAATGCAAATAATTTTCAATGAATAATAAATTATGAGAATTATAGGAAATTGAAATGTAATTTTGCATTTAAATAGTAGAATTAGAAGCAGAAAATCCTTCATCTTTTTTCATAGAGGAAGAAGAAAATTTAAAAAATAATATCATTCTTTCCTTTCGAAATTATTTTCTATAAAATCAAATAATAATATTACTAGAATAAAATGCAAATAAAATAGTAGCTTCGCCAGGAAGTTTTCAAATAAAGCAAATAACAATAATTCTAATAGGAGAAAAATTCAGTTACATAAGTAATAAGTCCTTTTTCCAGAATATGGAAAATCAACTAATCAACTACCTAGTCAATATCATTAAAAATAGTTCATTATTTTTTGAATAATTCTTTGTAACTTATATTTAAACAAAATAATATCAAAACTAATATATTATAAATGTAAATTGGAGTCTTTAAATATGAGCTTCATTTAGAAGTTTAATTAATATCATAGAATTTAAACAAAATTAATAATAATTACTCAGATATCTTTAGGGATATCAGCGAAAGATTAATAACAAA
Source organism: Miamiensis avidus (assembly GCA_037039885.1). Lineage (NCBI taxonomy): Eukaryota > Ciliophora > Oligohymenophorea > Philasterida > Glauconematidae > Miamiensis > Miamiensis avidus. Next base: position 32,598 of record JAWVGU010000184.1, on the reverse strand, counting down.
GCAAATCGTTTAAATTTTTGAATATATATTTATTCATATATAAATAATTATATACTTATCATTCATATATATTAATTTTAATACTAATAACTAAGTGAGTAACTAATAATTATTTATTATAATTTAATAAAGCTTTGTGTTTTCTTCTCAATTCAAATTTTAAATTAATTTAACTAACAAGTGTAGAAAAATTTGACCTAAAAAATTTAGAAGAAAATTATAATATTTAACTTTACTTCTATTTTTGAAGATTATATTGTTATTACTTTGTGATTATAAAAAACTATTTTTATTATTTGTTGTGATTTATTTACTTAAAACCTATTAATTATTTAAAAAATAAATATTATATTTTTCATTAAATATAATATAATACTATGTCATTGACAATTATATTAAAATTTTGTATTGTCGGAAATTATAATAAATAAAATAATATCATTTTATAAAAAAAAAAAGGGATTTGGAAATTTAATTTCTAAATTCAAATAAATATACTTATAATTATTTAATATTATTATAGATTAGATTAGATTAGATGTACCGGTTTAATGAAGCTTCAAGTACACATTTAGGTGTACTTAAAATCTTATTAACTTTGTGCTAATATCTGAATTAGCTTAATGTTATTTAATGCAATCTTGTTCAGAATCGCATATTTAATTCCTGCAGGTAAACCAGTTACACCTGAAGGCTGCTTCTGCAAGATCTCTCCTTTTTGGAGATAGCAGGAACTACATTTTATTTTTCCATCTATAGGTGTTTATACTGTCAGGTTTCCTGATGTCTATAGCCTCTCAGATATTTTATTAGATCCATAGGGGGTAGCAAGGGTCACCTGCCAATACACTACCTTATCCTACTTCAAATTTTTATTTCTCCAAGAAACCGTACGGTAGGATCCCCCCCTCTATACACCTAAGATATCATATATTGTTATCCTGCTTACTGGAATAAAGAGAGCGAGGAAATTTTTTGACAAAATAAACAATTGTCATCACTAGGTTTCGAACCGTAGTGATTTAATATGAAATTAGGTATTTTACCACCTCATCCATAATTATTCCTCTAATATTATTATATTAATTAAAATATTGTTAATGAAGAAAAAGAGAAAGAAAAGTTTAATTACAAATTTAGCTATTTTATCATAATATTAAAAATTATTATAGAGTTTTTTAGCTTTTATATTAATATCTGGGAAGTTAAGATATAATCTAAAAACGAAACAAAATAATCAATTTAGATGAAATAGATTAAAAAAAATTTTTATATATTGGCAATATTATAATAATTTTAAATTAAACAATTATTTTTAAAAAATACAATATTAATTTAATTATAAATTTTTAATTTAATAATAATGCTCTTGTTAATACATACACACATAAAACATATATAATGTAATAAATTAATAACTAAAAAATATATAAAATTCAACTAATAAATAAACAAGCAAATAAAAATATAAATCTTAAAATGTAATATCTATTAAAACCATAGAGAAAATTATTTACTACAATAAAAGTAAAAAATGAAAGGATAATAAATAAATATATGGTTCAATAAATATATGAGCGATATGTACCAAAATCAATTACATAATAAATAGATGAAATAAAAAATGTAAATAAATTATTGATAGCCAATGAATTAACCATCAAATTAAAAAAGTAAAAAATAAATAAAATGAGAATATATATATACTTATAGAAAAAACTATAACTGTTAGATATTATGTTTATTAATAATGGAAAATTATTCATTAGAAATATTGTATATTTCTAAAATTAAATATGAAAAACTTATCAAATATATATTAAAGTATATTTTCTATTCAATTCATTTATATAATATATAATTTTTATAAATCAAAATTCAGAAAATTTCTGAAAAACAATAGTAAAAATGAAAGGATTGTTAATATTTAAATGTGTTATGTTTCAAATTTATATCATAAATATAATGTTATTTACAGTATAATACAATTAACTTAATTAATATTAATAGGAGAAATTTCATTCATTTTTAAGGACATACATAAATTGAAAAATTATTTGAAAAACTAACGAACCTAACATCTTTAAACGTAGATTTAAGGTATTACTTTAATTAATTTGGAGAGAATATAATGTTAAAAATAGAATTTCGTTATAAAAAAGAAATTAATATGGTTTTACTATAATTTATTACATTGATAAGATATATTGAATTTTTCTCATTATAAGAGGAAAAATTTGCCAAATAATTATTGATAATAATTTATTATTAATCTTCATATTAAAAAATGTTGATTTTTTACAAATAATAAATTAAAATATTATAGAAAAAAAAAGTTTAAAAATGAAAGGAATTTTAATTTATAAATGTATTATCTTCATAATATAACTTAAAAAATATTAATAGAGATAGTATAATAAGTTAAAAAGGATATATATAATTTGGAAAAGCACTTGAAAAACTCAGAAACCTAACTTCTTTAAACGTTAATTTATAGTACTAATTTAATTAATTTGGAGATAATATTATTATGTTAAAAATAGAATTTCACTACAAAAACAAATCAAAATCGTTTTTTACTTTATTATTCTTACAATCTAAAGAAATATTGAATTATTCTTAATTTGAGAGGAAAAACATGCTAAATATTTAAAGATATTAATATTTTATTTTTCTTCATTTTCTAATAAATATGATTTTTTAAAATCAAAAATCAGAAAATTTCTTATAAACAATTTTACAAATATAATGATTTTTAATTTTTAAATATATAATCTTCTCCATCTATAACATAAATATATTGTTTATTATAATATTAAACAATTAACTTAATTAATTTTAATAGGAACAATAAAATTGGTTAGGAAGGATGTACTTAATTAGGAAAATCACTTGAAAAACTCACAAACCTAACTTCTTTAAACGTTAATTTATAGTACTAATTTAATTAATTTGGAGATAATATTATTATGATAAAAATTACAAAAACAAATCAAAATCGTTTTTTACTTTATTATTCTTACAATCTAAAGAAATATTGAATTATTCTTAATTGAGAGGAAAAACTTGCTAAATATTTAAAGATATTAATATTTTTATTTTTCTTCATTTTCTAATAAATATTATTTTTTAAAATCAAAAATCAGAAAATTTCTTATAAACAATTTTACAAATATAATGATTTTTAATTTTTAAATATATAATCTTCTCCATCTATAACATAAATATATTGTTTATTATAATATTAAACAATTAACTTAATTAATTTTATAGGAACAATAAAATTGGTTAGGAAGGATGTACTTAATTAGGAAAAGAACTTGAAAAACTAACAAACCTAACTTCTTTAAACGTTAATTTATAGTACTAATTTAATTAATTTGGAGATAATATTATTATGATAAAAATAGAATTTCACTACAAAAAACAAATAAAAATCGTTTTTTACTTTATTATTCTTACAATCTAAAGAAATATTGAATTATTCTTAATTTGAGAGGAAAAACTTGCTAAATATTTAAAGATATTAATATTTTTATTTTTCTTCATTTTCTAATAAATATGATTTTTTAAAATCAAAAATCAGAAAATTTCTTATAAACAATTTTACAAATGAAATGATTTTTAATTTTTAAATATATTATATTCTCCATCTATAACATAAATATATTGTTTATTATAATATTAAACAATTAACTTAATTAATTTTAATAGTGAAAATGAAATTGGTGATGAAGGATGTACTTAATTCGGAAAAATACTTGAAAAACTCACAAAATTAACTTCTTTAAAGGTTGATTTTGAGTACTAATTTAATTAATTTGGAGATAATATTATTATGTTAAAAATAGTTTTTCACTACAAAAAACAAATCAAAATCGTTTTTTACTTTATTATTCTTACAATCTAAAGAAATATTGAATTATTATTAATTTGAGAGGAAAAAGTTGCTAAATATTTAAAGATATTAATATTTTTATTTTTCTTCATTTTCTAATAAATATGATTTTTTTAAAATCAAAAATCAGAAAATTTCTTATAAACAATTTTACAAATGAAATGATTTTTAATTTTTAAATTGATTATCTTCTCCATCTATAACATAAATATATTGTTTATTATAATATTAAACAATTAACTTAATTAATTTTGATAGGTATAATTAAATTGGTTAGGAAGGATGTACTTAATTTGGAAAATCACTTGAAAAACTCACAAACCTAACTTCTTTAAACGTTAATTTTGAGTACTAATTTAATTAATTTGGAGATAATATTATTATGTTATAAATAGTTTTTCACTACAAAAAACAAATAAAAATCGTTTTTTACTTTATTATTCTTACAATCTAAAGAAATATTGAATTATTATTAATTTGAGAGGAAAAACTTGCTAAATATTTAAAGATATTAATATTTTTATTTTTCTTCATTTTCTAATAAATATGATTTTTTTAAAATCAAAAATCAGAAAATTTCTTATAAACAATTTTACTAATGAAATGATTTGTAATTTTTAAATAGATTGTCTTCTCCTTCTATAACATAAATATATTGTTTATTATAATATTAAACAATTAACTTAATTAATTTTGATAGGTATAATTAAATTGGTTAGGAAGGATGTACTTAATTTGGAAAATCACTTGAAAAACTCACAAACCTAACTTCTTTAAACGTTAATTTATAGTACTAATTTAATTAATTTGGAGATAATATTATTATGATAAAAATAGAATTTCATTACAAAAAAAAATCAAATTTGTTTTTTCCTTTATTATTTTTATATTGAAAAGAAATGTTTAATGTTTCTTAATTTGAGAGGAAAAACTTGCTAAATATTTAAAGATATTAATATTTTTATTTTTCTTCATTTTCTAATAAATATGATTTTTTAAAATCAAAAATCAGAAAATTTCTTATAAACAATTTTACTAATGAAATGATTTGTAATTTTTAAATAGATTGTCTTCTCCATCTATAACATAAATATATTGTTTATTATAATATTAAACAATTAACTTAATTAATTTTGATAGTTATAATTAAATTGGTTAGGAAGGATGTACTTAATTAGGAAAATCACTTGAAAAACTCACAAACCTAACTTCTTTAAACGTTAATTTATAGTACTAATTTAATTAATTTGGAGATAATATTATTATGTTAAAAATAGTTTTTCATTACAAAAAACAAATCAAAATCGTTTTTTACTTTATTATTCATACGATCTAAAGAAATATTGAATTATTCTTAATTTGAGAGGAAAAACTTGCTAAATATTTAAAGATATCAATATTTTTATTTATTTTCATTTTCTAATAAATATGATTTTTTTAAAATCAAAAATCAGAAAATTTCTTATAAACAATTTTACAAATGAAATGATTTTTATTTTTAAATTGATTATCTTCTCCATCTATAACATAAATATATTGTTTATTATAATATTAAACAATTAACTTAATTAATTTTGACAGTTTAATTAAATTGGTTAGGAAGGATGTACTTAATTTGGAAAATCACTTGAAAAACTCACAAACCTAACTTCTTTAAACGTTAATTTATAGTACTAATTTAATTAATTTGGAGATAATATTATTATGTTAAAATAGAATTTCACTACAAAAAACAAATCAAAATCGTTTTTTACTTTATTATTCTTACAATCTAAAGAAATATTGAATTATTCTTAATTTGAGAGGAAAAACTTGCTAAATATTTAAAGATATTATATTTTATTTTTCTTCATTTTCTAATAAATATGATTTTTTTAAAATCAAAAATCAGAAAATTTCTTATAAACAATTTTACTAATGAAATGATTAGTAATTTTTAAATAGATTGTCTTCTCCATCTATAACATAAATATATTGTTTATTATAATATTAAACTATTAACTTAATTAATTTTAATAGTTTCAATTAAATTGGTTAGGAAGGATGTACTTAATTAGGAAAATCACTTGAAAAACTCAAAAACCTAACTTCTTTAAACGTTAATTTATAGTACTAATTTAATTAATTCGGAGATAATATTATTATGTTAAAAATAGTTTTTCACTACAAAAAAGAAATAAAAATCGTTTTTTAATTTATTATTCTTACAATCTAAAGAAATATTGAATTATTCTTAATTTGAGAGGAAAAACTTGCTAAATATTTAAAGATATCAATATTTTTATTTTTCTTCATTTTCTAATAAATATGATTTTTTTAAAATCAAAAATCAGAAAATTTCTTATAAACAATTTTACAAATGAAATGATTTTTAATATAAATATTTATATTCTCCATCTATAACATAAATATATTGTTTATTATAATATTAAACAATTAACTTAATTAATTTTAATAGTGGAAATGAAATTGGTGATGAAGGATGTACTTAATTCGGAAAATCACTTGAAAAACTTACAAAATTAACTTCTTTAAACGTTGATTTTGAGTACTAATTTAATTAATTTGGAGATAATATTATTATGTTAAAATAGTTTTTCACTACAAAAAAGAAATAAAAATCGTTTTTAATTTATTATTCTTACAATCTAAAGAAATATTGAATTATTCTTAATTTGAGAGGAAAAACTTGCTAAATATTTAAAGATATCAATATTTTTATTTTCTTCATTTTCTAATAAATATGATTTTTTTAAAATCAAAAATCAGAAAATTTCTTATAAACAATTTTACAAATGAAATGATTTTTATTTTTAAATATATTATATTCTCCATCTATAACATAAATATATTGTTTATTATAATATTAAACAATTAACTTAATTAATTTTAATAGTGGAAATGAAATTGGTGATGAAGGATGTACTTAATTCGGAAAATCACTTGAAAAACTCACAAAACTAACTTCTTTAAACGTTAATTTATGGTATTAATTTTATTAATTTGGAGATAATATTATTATGTTAAAAATAGTTTTTCACTACAAAAAACAAATCAAAATCCATTTTTACTTTATTACTCTTACAATCTAAAGAAATATTAAATTTTCATAATTTGAGAAGAAAAACTTGCCTAATATTTAAAGATATTAATATTTTTATTTTCTTCATTTTCTAATAAATATGATTTTTTTAAAATCAAAAATCAGAAAATTTCTTATGAACAATTATACAAATGAAATGATTTTTAATTTATAAATGTATTATCTTCTCCATTTATACCATAAATATATTATTTATTATAATATTAAACAATCAACTTAATTAATTTTAATAGGAACAATAAAATTGATTAGGAAGGATTACTTAATTTGGAAAATCACTTGAAAAACTCACAAACCTAACTTCTTTAAACGTTAATTTAATGTACTAATTTTATTAATTTGGAGATAATATTATTATGTTAAAAATAGAATTTCACTACAAAAAACAAATCAAAATTGTTTTTAACTTTATTATTCTTACAATCTAAAGAAATATTGAATTATTCTTTATTTGAGAGGAAAAACTTGCTAAATATTTAAAGATATTAATTTTTATATTTTTCTTCGTTTTCTAATAAATATGATTTTTATAAAATCAATAATCAGAAAATTTCTTATAAACAATTTTACAAATGAAATGATTTTTAATTTTTAAATAGATTATCTTCTCCATCTATAACATAAATATATTGTTTATTACAGTATTAAACATTTAACTTAATTAATTTTAATAGGAACAATTATTTTGGTTAGGTAGGATGTATTTAATTTGGAAAATCACTTGAAAAACTCACAAACCTAACTTCTTTAAACGTTAATTTATAGTACTAATTTTATTAATTTGGAGAAAATATTATTATGTTAAAAATAGAATTTCACTACAATAAACAAATCAAAATCGTTTTTTACTTTATTATTCTTACAATCTAAAGAAATATTGAATTATTCTTAATTTGAGAGGAAAAACTTGCTAAATATTTAAAGATATTAATATTTTTATTTTTCTTCATTTTCTAATAAATATGATTTTTTAAAATCGAAAATCAGAAAATTTCTTACAAACAATTTTACTAATGAAATGATTTTTAATTTTTAAATAGATTATCTTCTCCATTTATACCATAATTATATTGTTTATCACAGTATTAAACATTTAACTTAATTAATTTTAATAGGAACAGTTCAATTGGTTAGATAGGATGTATTTAATTTGGAAAATCACTTGAAAAACTCACAAACCTAACTTCTTTAAACGTTAATTTATAGTACTAATTTTATTAATTTGGAGATAATATTATTATGTTAAAAATAGAATTTCACTACAATAAACAAATCAAAATCATTTTTAACTTTATTATTCTTACAATCTAAAGAAATATTGAATTATTCTTAATTTGAGAAGAAAAACTTGCTAAATATTTAAAGATATTAATATTTTATTTTTCTTCATTTTCTAATAAATATGATTTTTTAAAATCAAAAATCAGAAAATTTCTTATAAACAATTATACAAATGAAATGATTTTTAATTTATAAATGTATTATCTTCTCCATTTATACCATAAATATATTATCTATTATAATATTAAACAATTATCTTTATTTATTTTAATAGGATCAATGAAATTGGTAATGAAGGATTTACTTAATTTGGAAAATCACTTGAAAAACTCACAAACCTAACTTCTTTAAACGTTAATTTAATGTACTAATTTTATTAATTTGGAGATAATATTATTATATTAAAATAGAATTTCACTACAAAAAACAAATCAAAATCGTTTTTTACTTTATTATTCTTACAATCTAAAGAAATATTGAATTATTCTTAATTTGAGAGGAAAAACTTGCTAAATATTTAAAGATATTAATATTTTTATTTATCTTCATTTTCTAATAAATATGATTTTTTTAAAATCAAAAATCAGAAAATTTCTTATAAACAATTATACAAATGAAATGATTCTTAATTTATAAATGTATTATCTTCTCCATTTATACCATAAATATATTATTATTATAATATTAAACAATCAACTTAATTAATATTAATAGGAACAATAAAATTGATTAGGAAGGATGCATTTAATTTGGAAAATCACTTGAAAAACTCACAAACCTAACTTCTTTAAACGTTAATTTAATGTACTAATTTTATTTATTTGGAGATAATATTATTATGTTAAAAATAGAATTTCACTACAAAAAACAAATCAAAATTGTTTTTAACTTTATTATTCTTACAATCTAAAGAAATATTGAATTATTCTTTATTTGAGACGAAAAACTTGCTAAATATTTAAAAATATTAATATTTTTATTTTTCTTCATTTTCTAATAAATATGATTTTTTTAAATCAAAAATCAGAAAATTTTTATAAACAATTTTACAAATGAAATGATTTTTAATTTTTAAATAGATTATCTTCTCCATCTATAACATAAATATATTATTTATTACAGTATTAAACATTTAACTTAATTAATTTTAATAGGAACAATTATTTTGGTTAGGTAGGATGTATTTAATTTGGAAAATCACTTGAAAAACTCATAAACCTAACTTCTTTAAACGTTAATTTAATGTACTAATTTTATTAATTTGGATATAATATTATTATGTTAAAAATAAAATCAAAAATTAGAAAATTTCTTATAAACAATTTTACAAATGAAATGATTTTTAATTTTTAAATAGATTATCTTCTCCATTTATACCATAATTATATTGTTTATTACAGTATTAAACATTTAACTTAATTAATTTTAATAGGAACAATTCAATTGGTTAGATAGGATGTATTTAATTGGAAAATCACTTGAAAAACTCACAAACCTAATTTCTTTAAACGTTAATTTAAGGTAATAATTTAAATAATTTGGAGAAAATATTATTATGTTAAAAATAGAATTTCACTACAAAAACAAATCAAAATCGTTTTTTACTTTATTATTCTTACAATCTAAAGAAATATTGAATTATTCTTAATTTGAGAGGAAAAACTTGCTAAATATTTAAAGATATTAATATTTTTATTTTTCTTCATTTTCTAATAAATATGATTTTTTAAAATCAAAAATCAGAAAATTTCTTATAAACAATTATACAAATGAAATGATTTTTAATTTATAAATGTATTATCTTCTCCATTAATACCATAAATATATTATTAATTATAATATTAAACAATCAACTTAATTAATTTTAATAGGAACAATAAAATTGATTAGGAAGGATGCATTTAATTTGGAAAATCACTTGAAAAACTCACAAACCTAACTTCTTTAAACGTTAATTTAATGTACTAATTTTATTAATTTGGAGATAATATTATTATGTTAAAATAGAATTTCACTACAAAAAACAAATCAAAATCGTTTTTAACTTTATTATTCTTACAATCTAAAGAAATATTGAATTATTCTTAATTTGAGAGGAAAAACTTGCTAAATATTTAAAGATATTAATATTTTATTTTTCTTCATTTTCTAATAAATATGATTTTTTTAAAATAAAAATCAGAAAATTTCTTATAAACAATTTTACAAATGAAATGATTTTTAATTTTAAATAGATTATCTTCTCCATTTATACCATAATTATATTGTTTATTACAGTATTAAACATTTAACTTAATTAATTTTAATAGTTTCAATTAAATTGGTTAGGAAGGATGTACTTAATTAGGAAAATCACTTGAAAAACTCAAAAACCTAACGTCTTAAAATATAGTATTTTGTACTTATTTTATTAATTTGGAGATAATATTATTTTGTTATAAATAGAATTTCACTACAAAAAAACAAATAAAATTATTTTCCCTTTATATTATAAATAATTTTTTAAATATTTAACTAAACTTCAGAATTTATGCCATAAATATAAACTTAATTTCTATATAAAACAATTAACTTAATTCATTTTAATAGGATTATTTATAGTGATGATAGTAATGATATTTTTGATATTTGATATATTTAATTTAGAAAATTAATTTAATAACTTAAATTCTTAATTAATAAATAAATTTATTTCAAATCATTTATTTAATATTTATAATATATTATTTTATATTTATTTATTCTAAAGTAATTTCAAATTTTAATTTGTTATTTTTTTTTTAATTATAATTTTTCTGTTATATATTTTATTTTTAATTTATTGTTTGATTATATTTACAATTTTTTTTTTATTTTATTATGCTACGGTTAAATATAAATACTATAAAACGATCATCAAAACATACATTAATTAAGGTGTTGGGGGGGATTTGTTTTAAGGAATATTTAACATTAAATCCCATATAATGCCATCAACCTTATTCAAGAAATAATATCAAGGTTTGGGTTTTATACCTATTTGTGGATACTGGTAATTCTAGGGACACTATTAGAGATCAGGTTAATTTTCTACTGATTTTAAAATTAACGCTATTTTTAGTAGATTTTCTTATCTTTTTCCATAAAGTTTACTCTTTTAATTTCTTGATAAATTATATTTTTCCTTTAATGAATTCAGGTTTACGTTTAATTCATCTTAAACTAAGGTATCTTTCCAAAATGTTAAAGTATTACATTAAGGGAGAAGTGGGATTGATGTAATCTATCTACACAAATATTTCTAGTTGTAAAATAGCCTTTTTTAAAGTTATTTTGGGCGGGAATTTCAGAATTGTAGAATATTGTAAAATATTTTTGTATTCTTAATAGTCAACGAAGTCGTGACACTCTTCAATAAATCTTTTATCTATCCTTCTTAAATTCTTAGCTATCATAAAATTTTCATTGTTTAAATCATATTCGAAGATCTGGTCTGATATTCTAAAGGACAGATTTTTTGGAAGTGCCATAAACTGCTTATAACTCATTCTCCATAGGCTGTGAAAATGATTTTATATTTCTTGAGCCTAGGTATGTAAGATTGATGCAATATAAAGGAAATATGTACGGATATAAACTTACAGTACCAGGACTCTCAAAACTGAAATCTTTAGCAAAATATCTGGTTTTAGCTTGTATGTAATTAGAGTGTTTATTTATAAAATCCAAATGTTCCGTAATCGTCCCAAAGTTGTTTTACAATAAACTTTATAATAAATTTTTGATTTTTAATTTTATTTTCATGAAAGTGATATGTTGTTTTTTATTCTTCATCACCATTAAATTTTGATGCATTTTTAAAATTGATGTTCTCGTAAAGTCTCTCCGTAATCCTAATAATTTCATTTTATTGCCGAGTCTTTTGAGGAGAATAGAGATGAGTATTTTGTAATAATGGCTTTTTTGAGATGACAATATAACATGGACTAACTCTCCACCATTCTTTTTATTTCTATTTGCTATAAAGAAACTGGAATATATATTGAGGTTGATGGTGATTCTATCAGCTGATTCATCATTATGTTTTCCTAAACTAATACTGGGGATAGCGAAGAGGAATCGCTCTTAATGGAGACTGGAGACTAAAATTTTTTGGACTTTCTGGATGTGTTCAAAGTTCGACAAGGAGGGGTCTTTATTTATCTATTTTTGAGGTAAAGTTTTGTTTTCATGATGATTTGTTAATTTGTGTGAGTTTAACTATCCTCTAAAACCAAAACCAAAATACAAATTATGATTATGCAATGTTGGATTGAAAAGAATTATCATTTAACTACTTTCTAAACCTACCTACTTACCTAACAACTTTAGAAATATTTACAGAAAATTCTGCAGATGATCGAATTATGTTTAGAAATCAAAAAATTATGATGAGAAAATCAAAGTATAAAAAGGAGTGTTTTTAATTAGCACTTTTTTTTTACCTAAAATTTCAAATAGCCAACCGAAATCAGTTTACCCTATCAAAAACTATGTGAATTATAAATTAGAAAGTATATTCATGAGAAAAAAAAAAAATTTAGTTTATTGATTTGCTTTAGCTAGCTTTTTGTTTGTTGGCAATGCTAAATTTTCTGCTTGTGGAACCTTTCAAAAATAAGTTTATTTAAGCTACTTCAATAAATACAATACAAATAAATACTATATATTAAATATTATTTTTATAGATCTGTATAGATATGAATTATAAATGATTACTAGAATTTTTATTTTTTAAACAGTTCAGATAAATCAAAATAAAACTAAAAAGTCCTATGAAATATTATCTTATTACTTCATTGATTAGTGTCAAGGCTTAAGTAGTCTTCTCAATAAAGAATTTCATCAGCGTCTGATATCGTTAGATCTTATTAATTTGGGCAATCTGATTTAATTATCCATTTAGTATATAGGATTTAAATATGATTAGGAATTTTTAAAACATTATTGAGAATTAGATCGTTTTTCATAATTTTTTATTTAAAAGTTATATTTAGTTCATTATTCCACGATTTAATTCTCCCGTTCTAGATTCTTCTTAAATATTTTCCTTAACTTATTAATAACTATGCTTAGTTGAAGATAAATTTCATTATTTATACTCTTATGAAGTACTTTTAACTAATTCTCTATAAGCAAGCAGTTTGTAAATGGAAATTAATGTTTACGAAATTTGAAGTATTTAAATACTAGTGCTGAAAATATTTGTAGCAACGAAAAAAATGCTTCTTTTTATGGATAATTTCAAAGAATCATCAGAAATCAATTTGCCCATTCAAAATAAATGATTCAAAAAACTAATTATTTAATTAAAAAAATAGTAAAAAATAAAATTAATATTCAGATTCAGATTCGATGGCAGAATATTTACTATAAAGTGATCATCTTAAACATTTTTAAAATGAAAACACCATATCCTTTAAAATAAAGTCGATATATGTGTGTTAAAAGCGTTTTAGGAATATCCATTTTAAAAAATGATAAATATGGAAGTGTAAAGTTATTTAACCATCACTATTAGATGGAATTATTAATTACTTGTGTTAATTCAAGTTATTAAGGAATGGTTATTATTAGTGATAAATCAGTCTTGCTTGCTCTATGAAATCTGGTTTTTAGGAGTGTAATAAGTCTAGCATGATTGTATAGTCCTACATAGATTACGCAATATTGGGTATTATCATTACGTCAAAGGAGGCAGAAATAATTAAACTGAATAAATTACCAATTAAAAAGAATGATGCAAATGCTATGAAAAAATGGAAAAGTATACCTCTTTAGTTGATCCACCTAATGCAAAAGAAAAATATCGATTATGATTATGCAGTGTTGGAAAAAAAAAAGAATTATCGTGTTTGTTATTCAGACTTAACTTCGCCCTCAGCCTACCTACTTACATAACTACCCACAGATATATTTCCAGCAAATTTTTTAGAGGTTCCAAAAAACTGTTGAGAATGGAAAATTATGACACGAAATTTGAAGTTTGAAAACGAGTGTTTTTAGCTAAGGCAGACATGGCTAAATGCGCTTACTTTCTTTTAGGTAAATTTTCAAAGAGCTGCCAGAAATCAGCTTGCACTTTCAAAAACAATGTGAATTATAAATAAGAAAGCATACTCAGAAGAAAAAAGTTTTTGTTGATTAAATGCAAATTTTAAGGCAATTTTTTGCAAACTAAATTTTTGGTTCACTTCTTTTAAACTTAATTTGTTGTTATTGCTGAATTTGCTGATAGTGGAACTTTACAAAACAATTTAATATAAGCAACATCAATAACAATATAAAAATGTAAAAAATATTTAATAGAATCAGCTTCTTACAATAATAGAGGTAAGAGGAAAATAGTAGTATCATCAGGCGAAAGCTATTTTTGAAATAAAAATTAAGAACTAGTCAAAAAAATATTTCATTTATTATTAAGAAAATTTTTTGATATATTTCAGCTTTTTACAAGCTTAGTAACTGTTGCAAAGCATTCTTATTTTTACAGTGATAATTAAACAATAAAAGGCCATATAACCAGACAAATTCAAAAAAGAAGAAAAATGAAAATGAAAAATTTCATAGAGAAAGATAGTCTTCAAGATAACCCTGGTTAAAAAAAATTCAAAAATAAAATTTAAATTTCATAAATCTTCTCCACCACTGAACTATAAGCTTGACATTACAGTTCAGCAAATAATATATACACAAAGTAAGTTTCCAGCAGGTGATTATAAAGCATACGAAATATTCAACAAAATGCAACGAAAATTTGTCAAATGTGTCTATGCTACAAGTAACAGATTTAGAGGTGGAACTATAAAGGTAAGTTGAATCAAAGTCGTAGAATATTATTAAATCAAAATTTAAAATATATGTCTTTAATGATAGATGAAGAATAAGAAAATTAATTTATTTGTGTGCTCCCCTTAATCCAGAAAATTACTGAAAGCCCCCATTTGAGGAAGAGACTACTTGGTAGTGGAGGTTTTATAGTCTTATTTATAAAGAATGAGTTGAAATTTGGTACAGATGGCTTCTTTAAGAGAGCGATTTATATATAGATTGAACTTAAATCTTGAGGAACCAATAGGTGTGATGAGGAGATCTCAAATAATCCTTATTGAAGATGCTAGCTACGGTTTTGGACTTCGTGAATTTGATAAAATTCAGATAAATAGAAAGACTTTAAAACATTATCAAGTGAGTTAAAGATATTATTATAATAGATTTCGGAATCTCTACTAAATGTCATATATATTAGTGCTGAAATTGAAAGTCATAATAATATCGAATACCTCAAATAAAATTTTAGAAAGCAGATAATGTCACAAAATAGAAAAGTATAGGCACCAACATAAAACAGAAAAGCACGAAAATTAGACAAAAGTATTTAAGATTAGAAATTAACCAATCAAGAATTGCAAAGTAAGACTTTAACGATAGCACGAAAATAACTGGTAAATCAAAATTTACCTACTTTCTTCTGCAAAAAGGGACAATATACATAAATATTGGCTTTAAAGATTGAAAACATCTAATTGAAAAATATTTTAGAAGATCAATTAAAAATTTTGATTAACTTTAAATTTTCTATCTATCTATCTATCTATCTATCTATCTATCTATCTATCTATCTATCTATCTATCTATCTATCTATCTATCTATCTATCTATCTATCACCATTACTTTTCTTTTCAGAATTTCTTTTGTTTGATAAATAAGTTTGTACTTATCTTTTTTTTTTGCAATGATAAATTGTTAATTTCCAGAGTCTTTAAGAAAACTAACTGAAAATGAAAAGTATATTGCCATTGCTGAAAACACTTAAAATACTTGTTTTTTAAAACAGTTCGAATCTCACTTAGTATTAATTAAATTCTCTTTTTTTAAGTAAATAAGTAATTTACTTAGTTAGAATTAATTTAATCTTTCTAAGTGAAAAATATACAAATTGATTCGCGTTATTGGCTTTGCAGTATTTAGAAGACTGGTATTGAACTTTTTATTTCTGAAAAGGTTCCTGGAATATAAGTAAAGCAAGGCTAAAAACAAATATCTACACTCCATATTCATAAACCAAGGTTTTTATATTATATGATGGAGTTCTGATTATATAGACTAAATTAATAAGCCTAAAAATACAAACTACCATAACAAATACATAAAATTTACTATAATTTCAAAATTACTATGACAAATCAAGTGTAATAACAGCAAATATTAGTTTTGTTAATTCTTTTCCTAAAATTACAAAGAGCAGTAGTAATAAGTCTAAGGGCACTTTAAAAAAAAAATGTGAATTATTAATTACTCATTTAAAATAATGAGCATTTTACTATATATAAAAGCTTTTTTGAAGTGCACATTTTTCTTTCAAATTCTATATTTTATTTTATGCCTCTGTTTCTGTATTAACGTTTAATTTTTATTACTTTATTTTGTATAATATTACAATAAAATTAAGCTTCAGAAATTTTAAGCCCAGAAAAATGATATATCATATCTTAAAAGTAAAAGAAATCTATTTTCAAACGTAAATACGTTCCTATTAGCTATAGTTTTATAAGAAGCTGATTTCTAGAGGCTTTTCGAAATTCGAATAAATAGAAGAGCATTTAGACATTTATACAGACTATGAAAACATTTAGTTTTTAAAATATTTGTTATTTAGCATTATTTGTCCATTTCGAAACCTCTAAAGAGTATCTACAGAACTATCCAGAAGCGATACTGTAGGCATTACAATAGTCTCTTTAAATTTTAGAGATTTTTGAAAGTTGAAACCAACTTATTTTTCTTTGAAACTTAAATTTAATTAACTCTTCAAAATATAAAGAAAATAATAACCTAATACTAAATTCCTATATTTTATCTTATTAATACATTAAAAAATCAACAATTTTATGCCCTTATTTTTTATTAATATTCTTATTGTTTCATGTTGCCTACATCTCGCCCATTAGAAAATCCAACAACGTCGACTTATCTCGCTTCTATTGCGAATCTGAAATCGCCAACTTTTTAGAAAATATTATTTGAATGAAGTCGTGTCGAAAAGCAAAAGCGAAATCGTGTTTCTGCTCGACGGCTACGAAAAAGATGTGGGCAATCTGCATCGTGAAGGAGATAAAAAATTAGCAAAGGGTGACTCCGGATCCCGCCTGCCTGACTTGTGAAGTATCTGACACTCGACGAGTATCTGAAGGTGAAGGGGGCTTTTGATGAGCAGAACATACTTTGACGATCTTGTTGTGTTCGACAATGAAAAAGGCAAGAAATTTTTCCAAATTTCCTAAATTTTCCCCAGTCTGTCGCGCGAAACTAAAATCCAATAAATTCAGAAAAAAAGTTGTTTGGTGTAGTTAGTTGAACATTTGATCGCTGGTGACGTGTTTTGGAAATTTGTCAGAAAATGACAGAAACTGAACGGTTTCAGCGGTGCAGACAGAAGTCGCTAAAATAAATAGGTTTTTGCGCCAAATCTCAACGATTATCATAATATTTTTTGTACCAATAAATCAAAGAACAAACAGGTAAAAATAACTCAAATATAACAAATCGTTGTTTATTTCGAGTACCCAGAGTGAACATTACAACTGCATTTACTGAAATCAGGATTTAATAAGAATGTGTCTGATAACAACTACTAGACTAAGCATTTTGAAATTTCCTCAAAAGTCAAAAAATAGATTTACCACAGCAGCTGAAAAAGGCGCTAAAACTTCTCTGTTTAGATGAATCAAATTTTAGAGCTCAGGTCATGTTGATTTATTCTAAACAAGGACAGGAGGAATAAATAAATAAATTGATTTTTACTTTTCTTTAAAAACTAAAATTAACCCAGGAAATGAGTACTTTACTCAGAAATTTAGAAATAGAAAAAGTTTTAAAATAGCTTTTTTCACTGTTTTATCGGAGTTAAAGTTGCGCAGTTTAAAAATGAGTAACAACTTTACAATCTTATAAATTGTTTATTTCAAGTTGCATAAGAAAAACAATAAGATAGGGAGAGAGTGTTAAGAAGATGAAGAGTGGAAACTGGGTTCATGATTAGAGGACATAAGGAAATTATATATAGAAAAAGCAAGGGAAAATCAAGAAACAGCTATTTTTGGAGAGACTAGTAAAAAAAATAAGAATAACTGGTTATCGATGGACTTTTTAAAATTTGTTGTGGTTGAGAAACAGATGTTAAAATAGCAATGAATCGAATTAAGGCTTTCCCTATATAATCTTTGAGAAACTTTGAACTGTAAGAAAACCTGAGTTTGAAAGATGATGGCCACAGTAACATCTAACTCCTTTAGATGTTTTCAAATCGCGAACAAGAAGAAAAGAAGATTGTACACTATTTTAAGCTTATAAGCAGAGCGCAGGATTTAATACGGATTCTTTTTTTGAAATTCTTTGAAGAAGTTGTGATGAATCAGACTGTAGAAGTTATAAGAATATTAGTAGAAGGTTCTGCTTTTTTTTTTTGGAGAAAATAAATGCTGAAAAATAATGCCGAAAGTTCCGATCCTATCATAAGTAGAATAATATAATTCCTAATGAAAAAAACCATAAAATATAGAATCAGTTTATTTTGCTTTTAATGATGGTTTTTTCCGGTGACAACAAGAGCTGCTGGTTTCTCAAAAAGTGTGATTTTTTATTTTTTCTGATGAAGGAATTTCAACTTATTATTGACATAATTACTTCCATAGACGAATTTCTTTTCAGAGAAGCTGCTGATATATCGTCTTGAAAATTGAAAAATTTCGGGAAAATGCTCAGAGTTTAAAAAGTAGCTTAAAATTTATCAAGCAGGGAGTCGAAAATTTGTTTCACGTAGATTTTATCTTATTTTATTTGTATAATGAAGGAAAATGAAAAATATTTTGAAAATCAGCGCTACAACTTGAAGTAAAAGTGCTTTGAATAATGGGGTGCTTTTACAAATTTATAAGTTGTATCTGTACAGTCAAGAGTGCAAGATGGCAAGCTTTAGAATAATAGGAAGCTCAAAAAATTTAGTTTCTAAATATAAATATGTACTACAAGAACACCTCGCCGAAAGAAAATTATTAAAAGCAATCTGGATTTAGCGTATATGTAATTTGAGCGTTTCTTAATAAAATCTAAATGTTCCTTAATTATCTCAAAGTTGTTATATGTAATTCCAAGATACTTGTAATTTCTAACAATAAAACCTCATCAGATGAGTTAAAGTACAATTATAATCAATTTCGGAATCTCCACTAAATGGCTTATTTATGAGTACTGAAATTGAAAGTCATAATCCTCAAATAAAATCTATAGAAAGCAGAAGGCATCAGAATGTTCACAAAAAAGAAAAGCATAAGCACCAACATAAAACAGAAAAGCACGAAAATTAGACCAAAGTATTTTTTGATTAGAAATAAACCAATGAAGAATTGCAAAGTAAGACTTTAATGATAGCACGAAAATAACTGGTAAATCGAAATTTACCTACTTTCTTCTGCAAAGAATGGACATTAAACCCACATAATGGCTTTAAAGATTGAAAATATCTAATGAAAAATTTTTTATTGATCAATTAAAAATTATTATTAAATTTAAATTTTCTATCTAGCAGGAAAAACCGAAGAATTACATTCCACATGTGATCTATTCTAAAGTAAAAAATATGCTCATTAAAAATCAGTAATATTTTTAGAAATAGCAATTGAGAAACTGGCTGGCATCAATTCACAAATTGTACGAAAAGATGAATTAACACATTATATAGACCTAAAACTAATATATGAGTAAGGACAATGTGATTTTGAAATTAAAATAAGGACACCAGTAAAGTAAAATTTGGAAAATATACGAAATTATCAATTAATTGAGTAGCAGCAAAAATGAGAGCGTATGATTCATTTAAAAATTTAGAAAAATCAGCGAATGTTGACTTACAAGCCAAGTAGAAGCACAAAAGACAGCTGGAAGTGAAACAATTCACAATTAAAGAGTTCAAAAAGAAATTAGGAAATTGTGAAGCTAGACTTTGATAGTCGAAGAGAAATTATTTTTTTGTACTATAGATAGAAAGATTAGGGAAAATCGTTGTAGATTATTTATTTTTATATTCTTGTTATAGTTATATAAATTATTTTCTAATATACTGTTTTCTAACACTATTTCCTTTTTTTTTTTTTGCAATGATAAGTTTTTAATTTCCAAAAAAACTAATTTAAAATGAAAAGCATATTGCTATTGCTACTACACATAAAACATTTGTTTATTAAATAGTTCAAATTTTGTTAAGTCTTAACTAAATTATCCAAGTAATTTATTATGTTTGAATTAATTCAATCTTTTCTAAGTGAAAGATATAAAATTGATACGCGTTTTAGAAGACTTGAATTGAACTTTTTTTATTTCTGAGAAGGTTCCAAAAATAGAATTTAAGCAAGGCTAAAAACCAATATATATACTCCAAACCAAGGTTTAAATATTATATCATGGAGTTCTGATTTTATAGACTAAATTAATAAGTAAAAGCCAAAAAATACAAACTACCACTAAAAATACATAAAATTAACTATATTTTCAAAATTATTAAGATAAACCAACAATTGTTTAACAGCAAATATTAGTTTTGTTAATATTTTCCTAAAATTACAAAGAGTAGTAATAATTCTAAGTGCACTTTCAAAAAAAAAATGCGAATTATAAAATACTCGTTTAAAATAAAGAGCATTTTACTATATATAAAAGCTTCTTGAAGTGCATATTTCTCTGTCAAATTCTATATTTTTTTTTCTGCCCCTGTCTTCACGTTTAATTTTTATGATATTATTTTGTTTAATTTTACAATAAAATTATGCTTCACAAATTCTAACCCAGAAAAATATTGTATCAGATCTTTAAAGTAAAAGAAATCTGTTTTCAAAATGTATTTGCTTTTTATTTCTAGAATGATGAGACTAGATTTTTTCTCTCAGCTATATTTTTATAAGAAGCTGTTTTCTAGAGGCTTTTAAAAAATTAAGAGCATTTAGCCGTTGATACAGGCAATGAAACATTTAGTTTTTAAAATATATGCCATTTAGCATTATTTGTCCATTTCGAAACCTCTAAAGAGTTTCTACAGAACTATCCAGAAACAATACTGTAGGTATATATAACTATAGTCTCTTTAAATTTTAGAGATTTTTTGAAGTTGGAACGGACTTATTTTTCTTTGAAACTCAAATTTAATTAACTCTTCAAAATATAAAAATAAAAATAACTTATTATTACATTAAAAAATCAACAATTATATGCCCTTAATTTTTATTATTATTCTTATTGTTTTATGTTGCTTAAACACATATATCATATCATCACTATTTCAAAAGCCTAAAAAGACTTTAATCTTGGTTTCGATGTTCTACTAATTACAAATTCAGCAACAACAGCAGATATTTATATCTGTTAGTAGGAAGGGAGGTATGTATTTAGGTTGGTAGACAGGCCAGGGATATATAATGACAATTCAAACCACACATTGTTTACCTCATGGAAATAAGGCTATTAACTTTATAACACCCCAATCTACTATATCATATCTTCTATAACAGAAAAGTTATCTCTTAACGGAATGAAATGAGTAGTACCGGTAGTTGGAATAGGTATATCTAAATATTAGAACATAACAGACCTAACTAACTAAGATCATGCCTTCCATTTTGGTGGATAATTAGGATATAGTAATAATTTAAATAGTCTACGAATTGTTTGAAATCATAGTGGTGAACGACTATCTTAATAATATCAATAGAAAGAAAAAACTCCTTAAAAATATAAAAAATATTCTATCGATCTCAAAACTCAAAATAGCCAGCTCCTATATTATATTTTGTGGAGATTTTAACAAAGCAGAAAAACCTATTGACATCTTTCACAATATTAAAAATGGCTTTCATCATAAGTTCTAAATATATAGGCGAAAAAAATTCAGTAACAGATTTGGTACTAATAAATAAAAAAAATTGCAACATTGACTTACTAGCAAACTGAAATCACAGACTTCTAGAGTATGAGCCCTATAATTTATGATATCTCGCATGATTAAAATCGTAAAAACTTTTTGAAAAAAAAAAAATAAATTATTTCACTATTTCAAAAAGGCGAAAATCACTGATAAATGTTTAAAAATTACCCATCAGGAAATCCAACAAAATCGAATTGTCTCTCTACTATTAAGAATCTGAAATAGCCAACTTTTTAGAAAATTTTATTTGAATGAAGTAGCGTAGAAAAGCAAAAGCGAAATAGTATTTCTGCTCGACGGATAAGATAAAGTTGTGGGCAATCTGCATCGTGAAGGAGATAAAAAAATAGCAAAGAGTGGCTCCGGATCCCGCTTGCCTGACGTGTGAAGTATCTGCGACTCTCCGAGTATCCGAAAGTGAAGGTACTTTTGATGAGCAGAACATACTTTGACGATCTTGTTGTGTTCGACAATGAAAAAGGCAAGAACTTTTTCCAAATTTCTGAAGTTCTACCTAGTCTGTCGCGTGTAACTAAAAACCAATAAATTCATAAAAAGAGTTGCTTGTCTTTTGAAATAGAGTAGTTGAGAGCTGGCGAAGTGTTTTGGAAATTCGTCAGAAAATGACAGAAACTGAACGGTTTTAGCGGTGCAGACAAAAGTCGCTTAAATAGATAAACTTTTACTCCAAATCTCAATTATTATCATCATCTTTTTGTACCATAAAACAAAAGAACAAACAGGTGAAAAAAAATCAAAACATAATGAATTATTGTTTATTTCGAGAACCCAGAGTGATTTATTTTATAAATTGCCACTGCATTTACCAAATTTAAGATCTAAAAAGAATGTGTCTGATAGCAACTACTAGGCAAAGCCCTTGATTTCCTCAAAAGTCAACGAAGAACAGCAAGAAAAAAAATATATTTACTGCAGCAGTTGAAAAAGGTGCATAAGTACTAAAAAAGGAGGAGTTATGATTGATATTTTCTACTTGCAAGATGATCAGTTAGTAAAAGAAGAAGAAAATTGTATTAATAGAGCAAGTGCTAAAGCAGATATTTTCAAAGAAATGGATGTGTAGACAGTAAGTAGTTCTTAACATAAAAGGGAAGGACTTAGACTAAATTAGTGCGTTTTAGAATTTCTCAAATAAAACCATTCGTACTACTCTGAAAATATCAGCATTACCAATGATTTCTTTTTTTCTTCAAATCTAATCGAAGACCTCAGGTCCTGTTGATTTCTTCTGAACAGGGACAGGTAAATTGGAATAAATAAATAAATTGATTTTTACTTTTCTTTAAAAAGTAAAACTAACCAAGGGAATGAGTACTTTACTCCGCAATTTAGGAATAGAAAAAGTCCTAAAATAGTTTTTTTTTACTGCTTTACCGTAGTTAAAGTTGCGCAGTTTACAAATGAGTAACAATTTATCAATCATTTAAATTCCTTAATTCAATTTGTATAAGAAAAACAATAAGATAGGGAGAGAGTGTTAAGAAGATGAAGAGTGGAAACTGAGTTCATGATTAGAGGGCATAAGGAAATTATATATAGAAAAAGCAGCAAGGGAAAATCAAGAAACAGCTGCTTTTAGAGAGACTAGTAAAAAAAATAAGAATAACGGGTTGTTTTTCTCATCGATGGACTTTTTAAAATTTGTTGTGGTTGAGAAACAGATGTTAATATAGCAATGAATCAAATGGAGGCTTTCACTATATAGTCGTTGAGAAATTTTGAACTGTAAGAAAACCTGAATTGAAAGATGATGGCCACAGTAACATCAAACTCCTTTAGGGGTTTGCAAATCGCGAACAAGAAGAACAGAAGTTTGTACACTATTTTAAGCTTATAAGCGGAGCGCAGGATTTAATACGGATTCATTTTTTGAAATTCTTTGAAGAAGTTATGATGAATCAGACTGTAGAAGTTATAAAAATATTAGTAGAAGGTTCTGCTTTTTTTTTTTTGGAGAAAATAAATGCTGAAAAATAATGCCGAAAGTTCCTATCCTATCATAAGTAGAATAAAATCATTCTTAATGATAAAATATAGAATCTGAGATTTTGTTTTTAAAGATGGTTTCTTCAAGTTACGACAACAGCTGTTGGTTTCTCAAAAAGTATGATGAAGTAATTTCAACTAATTATTGTCATAATTATTTCAATAGACGAATTTCTTTGCAGAGAAACCGCCTTGAAAATTGAAAAATTTCGGGAAAATGCTCAGAGTTTAAAAAGTAGTTTAAAATTCATCAAGCAAGGAGACGAAAATTTTTTTCATTCAAATTTTTTCTCTGTATAGTGTAGGAAAATGAAAAATATTTTGAAAATCAGCGCTACAACATAAAGTAAAAGTGCTTTGAATAATGTGGCGCTTTTAGAGATTTATAAGTCGTATCTGTGCAGCCAAGAGCGTAAGATATCCTGTTTTAGAAAAATAGTAATCTCAAAAAATTTAGTTTCTAAATATAAATATATACTACAAGAACTTCTCGCCGCAATAATATTATTTAAAGCAGGAATTCGAAAAACTTAGTCTAGTACTACACGCGATCTACACCTTTCCTTCTATTAAGTTTCATTACTGCAGTACTCGAAATCAATAAAGTTTAAGCCTCTAAACGAATACATAATAATGCGCTTTTCTAAACGATTATTCGAAAAAAAAAATAAAAAAATTCTGAACTTTCTATGTGGTGCTATTCTATACTAATCAAGATGCCTAAGAGGATGCAAATGGCTTAATATAGACCAACTTTTAATTATTTTCATAAATATCGAAGAGTTGTAAATTTTCGCTTTTATTCTATCACAAATAGTTCGCAATTACTTAGAATAGCTAAAGAATTTGAATAAATATAAACAAATTATACTTAAAAAGAAAATATTTTGAACATATCAATTGTACCATAAGTTTTAGTTTTATTATATTTATTATTAGGTGCATTGTAGATAATCGTATCTTAAAATATTTATCTGTTTTTTTTAAGAATCCATATAATTATTTTATAAGTATAACAAAAAAATTTTATCAATTTATTTTATATATTAGAAATAATTATAAAAATATTTTCGTAAAAGAATTTATTTAATTTTTAAAAAATAATTTAAATAAGATGCATATAAATGTATAAAAATTTTATAATAACTTAGAAATAATATCAAAAAAATATTATAAATATTTCTTATATTAAAGATATATAAAGAAATAAATAAAAATTGATATATTAAATAAAGTGTTAAATTTTATAATTTAATAAATTATATCATAAATAATATTCATGAAATATATATTTCTTTATTAATTAAATTAAGTTTTTCAAGTTATTTTCATAATTAAGTGCATCCTTCATCACCAATATAATTTCTCCTATTAAAAATAATTAATTTTTTAGTTTTACATTTTATTTATAAATATTTAATAATGATGGAGTATAATAAATAAATATTGGAAGTAAATAATTATTTTAAAAAATAAAAGTAAAATTGACGAAATTATTTCATTTTTAAATTTGCAAATGTTTGACCTTTTATGATTTCGAGATTTGTATAAATTAAATAAGCAATATAAAAGCAATTATTAATTATAATATGATAATAATTATTAGAAATATTATCCTCATAAGTTTTAAAATAAAAAAACATTCAATATTTTTTAATTATGAAATTAATAAAACAAAGGCATATTAATTTGCAATTTTTTTTTAAAGCTGAAATTTCCATAATAAATATAATTTTCTCCATACTAATAAAAATAGTACTCTAAATTAATGTTTAAAGAAGTGAGATTTTTAAGTTTTTCAAGTGATTTTCCTAATTAAGTGCATCCTTCCTAACCAATATGATTCCAACTATTAAAAATCATTAATTTTTTGGTTTTACATATTATTTATAATTATATAATAATGATGGAGTATATTAAATATTGGAAGATAATGATAATTTTAAAAAATAAAAGTAAAATTGATGAAATTATTTCATTTTTAAATTTGCAAATGTTTGACCTTTTATGATTTCAAGATTTGTATAAATTATATATGCAATATAAAATTAATTATTAATTATAATATGATAATAATTTAAAAAAAAATATCCTTACAAATTTTAAAATAAAAAAACATTCAATATTTTTTAATTATTAAATTAATAAAACAAAGGCAGATTAATTTGCAATTTTTTTTTAAAGCTAAAATTTCTATAATAAATATAATTTTCTCCATACTAATAAAAATAGTACTTTAAATTAATGTTTAAAGAAGTGAGATTTTTAAGTTTTTCAAGTGATTTTCCTAATTAAGTGCATCCTTTCTAACCAATATTATTATTCCTATTAAAAATAATTAATTTTAAAGTTTTACTTTTTATTTATAATTATTTAATAATGATGGAGTATATTATATATTGTAAGTTAATAATAATTTTAAAAAATAAAAGTAAAATTGACGAAATTATTTCATTTTTAAATTTGCGAATGTTTGACCTTTTATGATTTCGAGATTTGTAGAAATTATATATGCAATATAAAAGTAATTATTAATTATAATATGATAATAATTATTAGAAATATTATCCTCATAGGTTAAAAATAAAAAAACATTCAATATTTTTTAATTATGAAATTAATAAAACAAAGGATAAAAAATTTGCTATTTTTTTTTAAAGCTGAAATTTCCATAATAAATATAATTTTCTCCATATTAATAAAAATTGTACCCAAAATCAATATTTAAAGAAGTAAGGTGCGTAAGTTTTTTAAGTGATTTTCCAAACTAAGTGCATACTTGATCACCAATATTATTACCACTATTAAAAATAAATAATTTTTTAGTTTTACATTTTATTTATAATTTTTTAATATTTATGGAGTATAATAAATATTGGAAGTAAATGATTATTTTAAAAAATAAAAGTAAAATTGACGAAATTATTTCATTTTTTTAATTGGCGAATGTTTGACTTTTTATGGTTTAGAGATTTGTAGAAATTAAATATGCAATAGAAAAGCAATTATTAATTATAATATGATAATAATTATTAGAAATATTATCCTAATAAGTTTTAAAATAAAAAAACATTCAATATTTTTTAATTATGAAATTAATAAAACAAAGGCAGAAAAATTTGCAATTTTTTTTTAAAGCTGAAATTTCCATAATAAATATAATTTTATCTATACTAATAAAAATAGTACCCTAAATAAATGTTTAAAGAAGTGAGGTTTTTAAATTTTTCAAGTGATTTTCCTAATTAAGTGTATCCTTTCTAACCAATATTATTTATCCTATTAAAAATAATTAATTTTTTAGTTTTACATTTTATTTATAATTATTTAATAATGATGGAGTATAATAAATATTTGAAGTAAATGATTATTTTAAAAAATAAAAGTAAAATTGACGAAAATATTATTTCATTTTTAAATTTGCGAATGTTTGACTTTTTATGGTACCGATATTTATTGAAATTAAATATGCAAAAGAAAAGCAATTATTAATTATAATATGATAATATTTTAGAAATAATATCCTCACAAATTTTAAAATAAAAAAACATTCAATATTTTTTAATTATGAAATTAATAAAATAAAGGCAGAAAAATTTGCAATTTTTTTTTAAAGCTGAAATTTCCATTATAAATATAATTTTCTCCATACTAATAAAAATAGTACCCTAAATTAACATTTAAAGAAGTGAGGTTTGTAAGTTTTTCAAGTGATTTTCCTAATTAAGTGCAACCTTCATCACCAATATTATTTTGCCTATTAAAAATAAATAATTTTTTAGTTTTACATTTTATTTATAATTTTTTAATATTTATGGAGTATAATAAATATTGGAAGTAAATGATTATTTTAAAAAATAAAAGTAAAATTGACGAAATTATTTCATTTTTTTAATTGGCGAATGTTTGACTTTTTATGGTTTAGAGATTTGTAGAAATTAAATATGCAATAGAAAAGCAATTATTAATTATAATATGATAATAATATATAATTAATATCCTCACAAATTTTAAAATAAAAAAACATTCAATATTTTTTAATTATGAAATTAATAAAACAAAGGCAGAAAAATTTGCTATTTTTTTTTTAAAGCTGAATTTTCCATAATAAATATAATTTTCTCCATATTAATAAAAAATTGTACCCAAAATCAATATTTAAAGAAGTAAGGTGCGTAAGTTTTTTAAGTGATTTTCCAAACTAAGTGCATACTTGATCACCAATATTATTTCTCCTATTAAAAATAATTAATTTTTTAGTTTTACATTTTATTTATAATTATTTAATAATGATGGAGTACAATAAATATTGGAATTAAATGATTATTTTAAAAAATAAAAGTAAAATTGACGAAATTATTTCATTTTTTTAATTGGCGAATGTTTGACCTTTTATGGTTTCGAGATTTTTATAAATTAAATAAGCAATATAAAAGCAATTATTAATAATAATATGATATTAATTTATAAATAATATCCGCACAAATTTTAAAATAAAAAAACATTCAATATTTTTTAATACGAAATTAATAAAACAAAGGTAGAAAAATTTGCTATTTTTTTTTTAAAGCTGAATTTTCCATAATAAATATAATTTTCTCCATATTAATAAAAATAGTACGCTAAATTAACGTTGAAAGAAGTGAGGTTTGTAAATTTTTCAAGTGATTTTCCAAATTAAATGCATCCTTCATCACCAATATTATTACCACTATTAAAAATAAATAATTTTTTAGTTTTACATTTTATTTATAATTATTTAATAATGATGGAGTATAATAAATATTTGAAGTAAATGATTATTTTAAAAAATAAAAGTAAAATTGACGAAAATATTATTTCATTTTTTTAATTGGCGAATGTTTGACCTTTTATGGTTTCGATATTTGTAGAAATTAAATATGTAATAGAAAAGCAATTATTAATTATAATATGATAATAATATATAATTAATATCCTCACAAATTTTAAAATAAAAAAACATTCAATATTTTTTAATTATGAAATTAATAAAACAAAGGCAGAAAAATTTGCTATTTCTTTGAATCTGAATTTTCCATAATATAATTTTCTCCATTTAAAAAAAAATAGTACCATAAATTAATGTTTAAAGAAGTAAGGTACGTAAGTTTTTTAAGTGATTTTCCAAATTAAGTGCATCCTTCCTAACCAATATTATTTCTCCTATTAAAAATAATTAATTTTTTAGTTTTACATTTTATTTATAATTATTTAATAATGATGGAGTACAATAAATATTGGAAGTAAATGATTATTTTAAAAAATAAAAGTAAAATTGACGAAATTATTTCATTTTTTTAATTGGCGAATGTTTGACCTTTTATGGTTTCGATAATTGTAGAAATTAAATATGCAATAGAAAAGCAATTATTAATTATAGTATGATAATAATATATAATTAATATCCTCACAAATTATAAAATAAAAAAACATTCAATATTTTTTAATTATGAAATTAATAAAACAAAGGCAGAAAAATTTGCTATTTCTTTGAAGCAGAATTTTCCATAATTAATATAATTTTCTCCATATTAATAAAAATTGTACCCAAAATCAATATTTAAAGAAGTAAGGTTTGTAAGTTTTTTAAGTGATTTTCCAAATTAAGTGCATCCTTCCTAACCAATATTATTTCTCCTATTAAAAATAATTAATTTTTTAGTTTTACATTTTATTTATAATTATTTAATAATGATGGAGTATAATAAATATTGGAAGTAAATGATTATTTTAAAAAATAAAAGTAAAATTGACGAAATTATTTCATTTTTTAAATTTGCGAATGTTTGACCTTTTATGGTTTCGAGATTTGTAGAAATTAAATATTCAATAGAAAAGCAATTATTAATTATAATATGATAATAATTTATAAATAATATCCTCACAAATTTTAAAATAAAAAAACATTCAATATTTTTTAATTATGAAATTAATAAAACAAAGGAAGAAAAAATTTGCTATTTCTTTGAAGCTGAAATTTCCATAATAAATATAAATTTTCTCCATTTAAAAAAAAAATAGTACCTAAAATAATGTTTAAAGAAGTGAGGTTTTTAAGTTTTTCAAGTGATTTTCCAAATTAAGTGCATCCTTCCTAACCAATATTATTTTACTCTATTAAAAATAATTAATTTTACAGTTTTACATTTTATTATAATTATTTAATAATGATGGAGTATAATAAATATTGGAAGTAAATGATTAATTTAAAAAATAAAAGTAAAATTGACGAAATTATTTCATTTTTAAATTTGCGAATGTTTGACCTTTTATGGTTTCGAGATTTGTAGAAATTAAATATTCAATAGAAAAGCAATTATTAATTATAATATGATAATAATTTATAAATAATATCCTCACAAATTTTAAAAATAAAAAAACATTCAATATTTTTTAATTATGAAATTAATAAAATAAAGGAAGAAAAATTTGCTATTTCTTTGAAGCTGAAATTTCTCATTATAAATATAATTTTCTCCATTTAAAAAAAAATAGTACGCTAAATTAATGTTTAAAGAAGTGAGGTTTTAAGTTTTTCAAGTGATTTTCCAAATTAAGTGCAACCTTCCTAACCAATATTATTTCAACTATTAAAAATAATTAATTTTTTAGTTTTACATTTTAATTTATAATTATTTAATAATGTATGGAGTATAATAAATATTGGAAGTAAATGATTATTTTAAAAAATAAAAAGTAAAATTGACGAAATTATTTCATTTTTTTAAATTTGCGAATGTTTGACCTTTTATGGTTTCGATATTTGTAGAAATTAAATATGCAATAGAAAAGCAATTATTAATTATAATATGATAATAATTATGAAATAATATCCTCACAAATTTTAAAATACAAAAAACATTCAATATTTTTTAATTATGAAATTAATAAAACAAAGGCATAAAAAATTTGCTATTTCTTTAAAACTGAATTTTCGTATAATAAATATAATTTTCTCCATATTAAAAAAAAATAGTACCATAAATTAATATCTAAAGAAGTGAGGTTGTTAGTTTTTCAAGTGATTTTCCAAATTAAGTGCAACCTTCCTAACCAATATTATTCCACTATTAAAATAATTAATTTTTTAGTTTTACATTTTATTTATAATTATTTAATAATGATGGAGTATAATAAATATTGGAAGTAAATGATTATTTTAAAAAATAAAAGTAAAATTGACGAAATTATTTCATTTTTTAAATTTGCGAATGTTTGACCTTTTATGGTTTCGAGATTTATAGAAATTAAATATGCAATAGAAAAGCAATTATTAATTATAATATGATAATAATTTAGAAATAATATCCTCACAAATTTTAAAATAAAAAAACATTCAATATTTTTTAATTATGAAATTAATAAAAACAAAGGAAGAAAAATTTGCTATTTTCTTTAAGCTGAAATTTCCATAATAAATATAATTTTATCTCCATATTAATAAAAATAGTACTCTAAATTAAATGTTTAAAGAAGTTAGGTTAGTAAGTTTTTCAAGTGATTTTCCAAATTAAGTGCATCCTTCATCACCAATATTATTTATTCCTATTAAAAATAATTAATTTATAGTTTTACATTTTATTATTATAATTATTTATTAATATGGAGTATAATAAATATTGTAAGTAAATGATTATATTAAAAAATAAAAGTAAAATTGACGAAATTATTTCATTTTAAATTTGCGAATATTTGACCTTTTATGTTTTCGACATTTGTAGAAATTAAATATGCAATAGAAAAGCAATTATTAATTATAACATGATAATAATTTATGAAATAATATCCTCACAAATTTTAAAATAAAAAAACATTCAATATTTTTTAAATTATGAAATTAAATAAAACAAAGGAAAAATTTTTTTTTTTTAAGCTGAATTTCCAAATAAATATAATTTTCTCCATAAAAAAAAATAGTACTAAATTAATGTTAAAGAAGTGAGGCTTGTAGTTTTTAAAGTGATTTTCCAATTAAGTGCATCCTTCATACCAATATTATTACTCCTATTAAAAATAATTAATTTTTTAGTTTTACATTTTATTTATAATTATTTAATAATGATGGAATAATAATATTGGAAGTAAATGATTATTTTAAAAAAAAAAAGTAAAATTGACGAAATTATTTCATTTTTTTAATTGGCGAATGTTTGACCTTTTATGGTTCCGATATTTGTAGAAATTAAATATGCAATAGAAAAGCAATTATTAATTATAATATGATAATAATTAAAATAATATCCTCACAAATTTTCAAATAAAAAACATTCATTATTTTTTAATTATGAAATTAATAA